>OX411558.1:8843244-9420744 GCA_948146395.1 Fragum whitleyi
ACAGTAAGCAATGCGTCTACGACAGATCCTAGTACATCTACAACAACAAGCACTAGGTCTACGACAGATCCTAGTACGTCGACAATAGTAAGCACTGTGTATACGACAGATCCTAGTTCATCAACAACAAGCACTGCGTATACGACAGATCCTAGTTCTTCTTCAGCAGTAAGCACGTCTACGACAGATTCTCATACATCTTCACCAACAAGTAGTATGTCTTCGACAGATTCTAGTATGTCTACACCAACAAGCAATGTGTCTACAACGGGTTCCCATTCTTCCAACCAAACCGATATTACATCAACAATCGTATCTTCTATAAATACATCGACAATTCCTACAACAACATCACATATCTCTTCAATTTCGCCAGCAGCTACTTCACCAACATCAAAACCATCTTATCCTGAAGAACCAGTTAACGAGGGTATTTTGTTCAGATTCTCCCGCATCCTACTTTTTGCATTTTTGAAATTAAATGAGCCTGTGCGTGAGATTTCCAACAATTTCAAACATGCGCAAAGCAGAGACTCTGACCAGCCTGTGCATCCGCACAGTCTGACCAGAGTCTTCGCTATGCGTTAAGAAGACGGATAAGGTCTTAAAGTATCTGTAGACCATCAGGTAACTTTATATTTACAGTATATGACTGTAAACGCTACTCAATGTTCGCACCTCACAAATGTTTCAAATTGTTGGAAATGTCACGCGCAGGCTCAAATTTGAGTGCCAAGCTGTTAAGAAAAGTCTGGCTACTACATATGGCTATGTTAGGTACCTCGCATTCCCAGTGCAATAACAAAAGAAGTTCTTCAAATAATTCGAAATATAGTAAAGGGTTACTTAATTAGTGAACCTTAGAATTGTTAATTATAAATTGTCCTAAGCTCCAATTTTAAGGAATCTTTTTCGACCTTCGAACATTCAAATGATACTGAAATATGAAGATTTTCAAATGGTAGAATCAACTAACCAATCGTTTTCCTGAAAAAAAATCTTAAATGTAAATAGGGCTGGGGCATTACGTATGTTATAAGAAAAGTAAATTGAAATAACTATGAAAAGAGAAAACAAACATCATCGTGTACTTTTAAACAATTAATAATCTAAATTAAGAGTTCCTTTTTATTCTATGTGAAAACGTGTGAATGAGTCTAAACAGTAAACCGCTCTTCAAAACAGCAAGTAAAAATGAAATGTCTAAGTTCTACGTCTTTTCCGACCTCCTGGTAAACGACAACCTCTAACAACTTTGGCAAATTAAGAGATGAAAAGAGTATTTGTTGATTTTATGGAGGTATAAAATTAAAAACATAAGCACACTGTATGAATACGCGAAGCGAATTCATGCATTAATTGGATTAGATTTTAAGTTCCATACCTCCATAAAATCAACAATTTAATACAATGAAGCAAAACTGTAAATATTTCTCCAAAATAAAACAGATATCTTGCAGAACCAATTTTCGCGCAATCATAAGAAATAACTGCGTATTCAAAAAGTTGTTTTCATTGAGAAATAAAACCAGTTTTTCAGCTTATTAGAATGCACGAAACTTGATGGACACGACAAAAAATGAATAATTGGTAATTTTATGTGGAATCTTTGGCTTCAAGCGTTCGTGGGCAAACAGGTGCTTTACACGGGTTCTCACGGGTTCTCCCGTTTTATTAAACTTCTTACGAAAAAAGTACTCGTAAGTCAAAATCACAAATCGTACCTTGTTTTTTTCATTCATTTTTAGATTCTGCCTTGCAATATCTCATTGGATTGGTCTTCATAAGACGATTCCAATGAGATGGTGCATGACAGATCCTATATTTAGTTTCTACTATAGATACTCCTTGAATTTTAGCTCACCTGATCACATCGTGCTCAAGGTGAGCTTTTGTGATCATTGAATGTTCGTCGGGCGGTGTGCGTCGTCCGTCGTCAACAATTTAAGTGATTACACTCTAGAAGCCACAAACATGATCAAATCTTCATGAAACTTGGTCAGAATATTGGCCAGGTCACAAGGATGAATCCTATAGAAAATGGGAAGGATCCATGCCATTTCACAGGAAAAGGGGCCTTAATGACAATTGTCTTGTTTTCTTGCTAGAGTCCACAAATATGGTGCGATCGTCATGAAACTTGGTCAGAATGTTGGCCAGGTCACAGTGATGAATCCTTTTGAAAATGGGAAGGATTCATGCGACATCACAGGAATAGGGGCCTTAATGATAATATTCTTGTTCAGATTCTTTGGCCACAAATATGGCCCATAGGTGTTAATCGTATTTAGAAATTATTTTCTTGTTGACATCTGCCCATTTATTTGATGTGATGTTCCAAGGGTCAAAGAGACTCAGGTGAGCGATCTTGGACCATCATGGTCCTCTTGTTAAGTTACGTGTGAAAACGTGTGAATGAGTCTTTAAACAGTAAACCGTTCTAACTTCAAAACAGTAGGTAAAATGATTTTTTTAAGTTCTACGTCTTTTTCGACCTCTTGGTAAACGGCAACCTCTGACAACTTCGGCAAATAAAGAGTTTTAAAGAGTATTTGTTGATTTTATGGAGGTATGAAATTAAAAACATAGACAAACTGTAGCGAAGCGAATTCATGCATGAATGGGATTTAGGTTTTTAGTTCCATACCTCCATAAAATCAACAATTTAATACAATGAAGCAAAAGTGTAAATGTTGCTCCAAAATAAGACAGATTTCTTTCAGAACCAATTTTCGCGCAATCATTAGAAATAAATGCGTATTCAGAAAGTTGTTTTCATTGAGGAATAAAACCAGTTTTTCAGTTTATCAGAATGCACGAAACTTGATGGACACGACTAAAAATGATTAATTGCTAATTTAATGTGGAATCTTTAGCTTCAAGCGTTCGTTTTATTAAACTTCATACGAAAAAAAAAATAAGTTAAAATCACAAATCGTACCTTTTTTTTCATTCATTTTTAGATTCTGCATTGCAATATCTAATTGGATTCGTCTTATGAAGACGAATCCAATGAGATGGTACATGACAGATCCTATATTTAGTTACTACTATAGATACAACTTGAATTTTTAGCTCACCTGATCATATCGTGCTCAAGGTGAGCTTTTGTGATCATTGAATGTCCGTCGGGCGGTGTTCGTCGTCCGTCCTCAACAATTTAAGTGATTACACTCTAGAAGCCACAAACATGATCAAATCTTCATGAAACTTGGTCAGAATGTTGATCAGGTCACAAGAATGAGCCCGATTGAAAATGGAAAAATTCTGTGCCATATCATGGGAAAAGCGGTCAATTTTCTTGTTTACACTCTAGAGGCCACAAACATTGTCCAATCTTAATGAAACTTGGTCATAATGTTGGCCAGGTCACAAGGATGAAGCCTATAGAAAATGGGAAGGATTCATGCCATATCACAGGTAAAGGGGCTATAATGGAAATTTTCTTGATTACCCCCTTGATGCCACAAATTTGACCCAATCTTCATGAAACTTGGTCAGAATGTTGGCCAGGTCACAGTGATGAATCCTTTTGAAAATGGGAAGGATTCATGCGACATCACAGGAATAGGGGCCTTAATGATAACTTTCTTGTTCAGATTCTTTGGCCACAAATATGGCCCATAGGTATTAATCGTATTTAGAAATATTTTTCTTGTTGACATCTGCCCATTTATTTGATGTGATGTTCCAAGGGTCAAAGAGACTCAGGTCAGCGATCTAGGACCATCATGGTCCTCTTGTTAAGTTACGCAAAAAAATGATTATAAGATATTTAGTACATCAGGCCCCAGATCCGGGGATAAAAAAAGACTTTCCTGAACTATTTTTGTCTACTTATGACTGGCATCTTTTCTTAGTATCGATTACGTGGTTACGACAGTTTTCCGTATAAAGGACCTCAAATGTCATGAGTTTATTTACACCAAAACTTTATAATATCAAGCCCTAATAAGACTTATTTCTACAGTATTTTTGTTGAAACAGTTAATGGCTTATGTGTCTATTGTTTAAGTACCTAACGTACAAAGAGACCAGTCTTTCTCAAATCATGTAATTGATGCTGTGCGTGACATTTCCAACAATTTCAAATGAGCGCATAGCAAAGTTTCTGGCCAGCCTGTGCAGCCGCACAGTCTGGCCAGATTCTTCACTATGCAGTATATAGATAGTTCAGGTCTTAATCCATCTTCATGCAGTCAGTATATATTATTATTGCATTGTTTCTTTGTCAACGCTTCTCGTCGTTTGTACCTCCCGTAGGTGTGAAATTGCTGGAGATGCCACGCCCAGAATCAATTTCAAAACGTCTGTTTAAGCTCGACTTTCATGTTTTTCGCCGGTGTTTTAGGAAGACTGGAAAAAAAGATTTTTAGAAATTAAGAATACATTCATATGAACGATCTTAAACCACTAGGACCCTCTTGTCACTAAGATTCAATCCGTCCATTTGCAATGGTTTTACATTAATTGACGGAGATATAATTTCCAATGACACCGAAAGGGGCTTTTGTAAATTAAAGCTTCGTGGGTATATCCTGTGTAATACGAGCAAGAATCAAACCCATTCTATTTCTGAAGTTGTCGTCGTCATTTTCATTTGTCACAAATTCGAAAAAAAAAACTTTTACAGCGAAAACAACATTCGCTTTCTATTATATGATATCAAATAGTTATTGTTTAAAAATATATTTTTTTCTAAATATACTTTTGAACGGATTTTTCTTGATAATCAAACCAAGTTGTTCAATTACTTGATCATCTTCGATTTGATTGCACGATTCAATAGTCTAGAAGAAATCCAGGCTATTAAGAAAATGTCGTTTTGTGTTGATGATTTCTACCAATTTATCAATATTTTTTGCATAACTAATTGTTAATTGTAAAATCGGAAGTAGAAAGGAGAAACAATAATTCAGGAAGTGTAATCAACTTCGATCATCCTGAAAAACATTTTCAGGGTGATTCCAAAGAATTATAGAAATATATATGGAAATTCATTTGATTTTTTTTACAGACAAGCTGGTGATAACGATAGGCTTCACATTAATCCTCAGCATGAATTATTCGGACTTGGAATCAAATAATGCATTGGCGGAAATCTTAGAAAAAACAATATCACAAACGGTAGGTTAATATAATAAAAAAGTTTACTCTAGTTCAATATCTCGGCATGAAGCCTTCATCAAGAAAATCAAATAACCATTTATTTATTTGATTTTCTTGATAAAGGCTTCATGCCGAAATATTGATCTAGAGTAAACTTTTTTTTTATTATTCATTACATTCCCTTAGGAATATCGTGTAATTATATTTGGTAGGTTAATAGTTTTTTATGTATCATATGGTTGTATTAAACAATAACTATTTCATCAGGCATTGTATTTATCTTTAATAAGTGTTAAGCATCATTGAACCGATTTATATAATTGATATATGATCGAATGCATGCCAGAAAATACTCGTATAATGGTTTCTTATATTGTTAAAGTGTTTATGGGTCACAGAATCCCAACATATAGCCTCAATTAATAGCATAGTGAAATTGACAAGCTGAATGATTTTGGAGTGAAATTGAATGAACGTGTGGAGCGACTTTTGAGTGAATTTAAAGGGAGGCCATCCAACATCGCTAATTTTGTTCATCCTGAACAAAAAAGCGATATGTATTACCCCCTTTGATAAAATATGCACACAAGTTCTATATATAGCTTTCCATATTTTCTAGAACCTATCACACGCTTGCAATTTCAATTATGTCAGTGAAATCGCGCTTTTTTCCTTGCTTTATCTTTTTCAATGATTTAAGAGCGTTTTTGAATGGTTTGAGTGAGTGTTTGGAATGAATTAATGGAGCGCTGAGACAGTGATTTGGAAAGGTTTAAATCGAGATGAATGTCAATTTCACGATGTTACTTACTGTAATCGAAATGAACCGATTTCAATACAATGTGATTGTTAAATCTTTTAGTTGATGATATCCAATAGTCAGCTTAAATGACAGATTGGACAGGAATAAAAGAAGTTGTATGTGAATACTTTTAAGAACATTTTAGAATATTCACTTGAGAATAAACAAACCTAAAAGGAAATTCTTCACTTTACACAATGTCGCCATAGTATTTTCCTTTGATGAATATGCTTTTGTTTGCCTTTTTAATTGCGAAACTCTTAGTCACTTTATATATTTTATACCCCTGCATTTTTAGGGGTGTCACGGCACGAAATGTTAGTAGTATCATGCAGCATTGTACACGTCAAATAATCAGAAATGATTCTTTTACAATGAGGATAATTTGAACTTAAGAATAGCATATTATATATAACTAACCAAATGGGTAGTACTTAACTTAAAAAGAAAAGGGAAATATGAATATTTTTTATTTTATTTTATTTTATTTTTTGTTCCAGTTAACGGAATTTGTGTTTGAGAACTTGCCATTTTCATACAGCATATCATTTAGGTATGTACAAAAGGGGTGTAGAGGATAACAATTTGTTGAAGCTTAAGAAAAATTTATATTTAATTGAGTGGACAACAAAGAGCAATATTTTCACGAGCCACAAGTGAATGTATAGAATTTTTGTTCAAAAAAAGAAATATCAATCGATCTTACACTGAAACAAACGATTAGCCAGCCATTTTGTTTTATGCAAAAAATGAGACAAAATATGAAATTGTTCCTACAATTTTCCTTCAAGCGCGTCATTTTAAACGTGATTACTATACAACGTTCATGATAGCGTCACTAATTCGACTCCTATTATGCAACATACGGTATGTTGAAGTGAACGAAATCGGGATTAAAGTTTGATAATTCCATTGGGAAGGTGGTGAGTTTAAGCAGTGATAATCATCCGATTTTTCTCTATAATCCACCGAAAAGCATGAGAAAAAGAGAAGTTCTTAAACTTGTTCTGTGACTTGTTAGGTAAAAACTTTAAAACAAATATGCCATAATATTCCGTAAATGTAATCGGTGGTATGCAGGATTCAGTTGATAGCATGACGCTTATCTCTGACATCGTACACCGGCCGCCACTATAGCGCAGTTGGTTAGGCATAAGACTTCCAATCTGGAAGTCGTGGGTTCGATCCCCGGTGGCGGCAAATATCCTTTCCGACGTTTGTCTCTCACCAATGGGTAGATAATCGTAAACCTATGTGAGATAGAAGTCGGAGGCTAGGAAAGGATGTTATGGTAGTACAGGTGAAAGAAATACCAGGAATCCATTGTTAGGTGCTCCGGCCGTCGCGATATAATTGCGAAATTGTTGAAAGCGACGTAAAACCCATTCAAACAAACCGACATCGTTCACCATGTAAACGTTGATTACTGTTTTTCGTCCGCATTTGCTTTTATCTCTTACATCTCTTCCTTCACCGAATCTCCCGTGCTATTGGGGGACAATCAAACGCGATGTTATTTCCCTGAATATATCTGCTTATTCTTTTTTCAAATGTTTGTATGGGTATAAACATTTATCTTATAACTATACAAATACCTGTGTGATAACAACCCATATGATATTTTTATGATATCACAAAGTTATTTTTTAGAACAATAATATCATGCAGTTATTTTTAGAAACTTGCATTTCAGTTAGAAACATCGACGAAAACAAGACAAATAGGGGTTATAAGATAAATATAATACGTCATAAGTGTATTGTATGAAAAAAATATCTAACTCGGTTGTGAGAATTGATAATTGTCTCGGCAGAGCCTCGACAATGATCAATTCTCCCAACCTCATTAGATATTTTTTCTCATACAAAACACTAAGTACGTATTATATATATATTCGTGCGAAATTCAAATCTTGTGCAATTTTCAATTGTCTGCATTGCTCGCGTTGAAGCGGTATCGGCAACATCATAAAATTTAGACGGAAACGAGGTAATATATATTTGTATGTATCCTTTAATTATATAATGTTAGGCCTACTCGAAGATAAGCAGATTTTCTATTTGATAATCTAAAAAAAAGACATCGTTTCTAAGAAAGTTGAAAGTAATAAAGTTTCATTTTACCTACGTTGTCGTTTAAATTAAATGTTAAAGATGAAGTCCTTAAATTTTGGATACCTAGCCGTACACTGTGGTGTGAACAAGAATAATCCAAATTTGTCACTTGGACAGTTAGTTGCATCGTGAAATTGACATTCGTCCCGATCAAAACCATTCTAAATCACTCAATCAACGCTCCATTCATTCATTCCAAACACGCACTCAAACCATTCAAAAACGCTCAAACCCATTGAAAAACATAGAATCAACAACGTCATTCAAAATAAATTTTTATTGAGAAAAATCGCGATTTCACTGACATTATTCAAAATGTTAGTGTCTCATATGTTCCTTAAGACATAGGAAGCCATGAATAAAACTTAAATGTATTTTTCATTAATGGGAGGTAATCAATATCGCAAATTTTGTTCATTCTGAACAAAATTTGATATAAAAGATTACATCCCATTAAATTCACTCAAGAGTCGCTCCACAAACTCATTCAATTTCATTCCAAAATAATTCCATAATCATTCATGTTGTCAACTTTACGATGTTATTAACTGTAGGCCTCTTTTCGCATTTAGCCCCCTTCAACTTGGTGGAACATCTTTACTGTTTTACTTTTACCGTACATTTAAAGCGATGGTTATATAAAGCTTGTTGAATAAGATACGCGTACACTTCTGGAAAATAAAAAGAAAATGTGTCTTATTTTCAGCCGAGGAAGTATCTTAGCAAACGTAGAGGCGTCAGCAAATGCATCAGAAATAAACCGCCCACTACCAGACATTATGGACACGACTGTTAACAACTTTGAAACTAATGAAAAAAATATCATCAATGGAATTACGAATCTAAACTATAATTCTTCCTTTCGAAATTATTCAGAAACGGCAAGTAAGTATTTGAAACATATTAAACATTAACATGTGATTTCCAACATGTGTATTAGTAACTTGAAGGTAAGGGGTATAGCATGATGCATAAATTATAAACTGCTTCTACAAAGTTAACCGATCTTCAAAATATGAAAGGTCATTTGATAGCTAAAGAGTGCATAGTAAATTTTCAAGTTTCATGTATCTAAATGCGTGTGTATTTGTTGGAAATGTCACACACAGACCCAATTATAGAGAAACTGTTGATTTATAGTGTTATTTCGACACGCACAATTTGTAGATGAGTTTTGGCTTTGTGTGATTTATCCAACATTGGCCTTTAGAGGGTTTAAACCTTATCTTAATACAGATCGAAGAATCTGGTCTGACTGTATAGGTGAAAAGGCTGGCCAGAAGCTTTGCTTTGCGCATGTGATAAATTGTTGAAAATACGGAAATACACACGGGCTCAATTATTTGATTTCAGCGAAATAGGTAAACCGTTTTTGGCTTTTGTTTAAACTGATTTAAATCAGAATGTGTTTACAGCTATCTTTTGCTAATTATTTTAACGATTTCACGCGAATTATTTTTTTTCCCACTTATAGCTACACCTGTCTCCTAAAATGAAAGACATAAAAGGTTACCTTTCCTTACACATGTGTAGGATAACATTCTAAATCAAGTCATCACAACGTTATCTACCTACAGTTAACAATATCGTGAAATTGACATTCTTCTCGATCAAAACCATTCCAAATCACTTGCTCAGCGTTCCATTCATTCATTCCAAGCACTCACTCAAACAATTCAAAAACGCTCCAAAGCCACTGAAAAGGATAGAATAATCAACGACATTCAAGATTAATGAAGCTAGAAAAAAAATGCGATATTGCATTACCCACCATTAAATTCACTCAAAACTCGTTCCACATACTCATTGAATTTCAATCCAATATCATTCCAAAAACCTTCATCTTGTCAATTTGACGGTGTTGTAAACTGCAATGCACATTGCTGAAGCATTTCTGTCAATTTGCGTTTTTACAAAATGATTTTAAAGTACACAACTATTATTTATGTATAGACTTTGTTTGAGACAATCTGGTCTAAGTAACCTCGTCTTGGGTACAAGCTGTCTCTGGGTCGCTTACCTGAGAAAATACCTCTATAACCTGGATCTGTCTCAGCAACTCAAGAAAACGAGATTAAAACATATTTCATCATTTTTACTCTTTAACTGAAATTCTTCCTGCATGATGAGGTTGGACTGACAATATTGTTTCACTATTTTGACAACCTTAAAATAGTTCCACATTCATATGATTCCTACCTGTCTCTGCCACCCCAGTGCTCTGTCTCTTGAAGGTTCAACATCAACTTTTTGATGTATTTTCATAAAGGTGTATTTGAACTGATGATCCATGACAAATATAAAGGCTGTTAGCCATCTGGTTTGTAGAAAGAATTTTTAAAGCCTCGAGACCTACACTTTCCCTTTGGTGCTCTAAGTAAGGTTCTGTCTTGCAATATCTCATAAGAATCGTTTTTAGAAGACGATTCCAACGAGATATTGCAAGGCAGAATACCATATCTAGTTACTACTGTAGAAGCATCTTAAATTTTTGACTTACGCAAAAAATGATCGTAATATGTTTAGTAAAACAGGCCCTGGTGAGAGAAGAAGAATTTTGAATATGTCTAAAATAATTTGATAAGAGTCCTATTCGCTCTCTCCGGTGGTCTGCTCCTTGGGGTCACCTAGTCATGAATCTAGCTGTTCCAATCAAGATCAATGAGTTGATATTCTATGGCTAATTTTAAGGCTGTAGGGCGCCTGGGCCTGTTTTACTAAAGATCTTACGATCATTTTTTTGCGTAAGGCAAAAATTTAAGTTGCTTCTACAGTTGTTACTAAATATGGAATTCTGCCATGCAATATCTCATTTGAATCGTCTTCTAAACACGATTCTTATGAGATATTGCAAGACAGAATCTTACAATGAATGAAAACACCAGGTCTGATTGTCTTATTTTGACTTACGATTATTTTTTTCGTAAGACGTTTAGTAAAACGGGCCCAGGTTCAGACGAAGATATTCTAAAAAAGTTCTAAATTGGTCATAGTCCTGCCTCCATCGTCCTGGTGCTTTGTCCATCCTTGTTCATTACTTATGAGTTTAGCTTTTGTCTATGAGCTGATAATCAATGCTTAGTTCAAGGCTGTCGGGCTCCTAGTTCAAAAGAAGAAGATATTTTTAAGATCTCTAGATTGAACCGAGACCCCCCCTCTCTCTCTCTCTCTCCCAAGTGCTCTTCTCATGCTTGTCCAGCAGACATGATTTAAGCTATTTTTATCAAGGTCTATAAGCTGATGATCCGTGCCAGATTTCAAGGCGGTAGAACTTATGGTTCATCAGAAGAATACATTTGAATTCAGCTAATTCGATCCAAGCCGTGCCCCAAGGACTCTAACCCTGGTGGTCCAACGGTAACGATTTTAGCTAGTTTGATAATGGGCGTTTACGTATCAAGGGGGTCGTTTTTTCAAAAATCGCAGACTCAATATTCAAATATTCAATTGATTTTTCTGACAGTTTTTATGCTTCCCAAACGCGATATTGGTGCGTTAAATATCCTTGATTGATAAGACAAATTGATATCTCCTGCTACTTTCTGCATATGTTACGTAAAATGAATACAAAACATCTTACGCAGATTGAAAGCCCAAATTAACCAAATTCTGTCTGCACGCTCCTTGGCAAGAAAAGCATTCCTAAAATTCTCTATTTCCGTTTTAAGCGGACAACAAAGCAACATTTGTATTGCCACGTTACGTTAACGTTTCCTCTTGCTCATTGGAGAGGCTCTTATAAATATCAAGATGAATCGATCGCCTTATAACCGTTAATTGGCTTCGTTTGAAAGTTTGACGTTTTTAAAGGTTAAGACATTTAATTGACTTCCGTTTTAAAATAGTGGTTTTGAAGCGTGGAAGCAATCGCGTCAACGTGAATGTGAAAATTCGGCATGACGTCTCCACAGTGGTCCAATTGATTTAAACAGGCTGAATAACAACACTACTCTATCGGAAATGGTCAGCACACGTCTTTATTGTTCTGCTCTTTCAACTAGAGTCCGTAAAATTTTTTCAGCGTTTGTCGATTTTTGTTTACGCATGTGGTCAAACTTTTCTTAGTCTAGTAACAAGACTGTGTTGTACGAAACACAACTATTGCTTGATTTTCTTAACCACTGAGCTTAAGAGTTTATATTCATTTGAGAAGAAACTCAAGATCGAACAATTGACGTACGTCGACGTAGAAAACAAAGATTTCGACATTTCTTGAAAAACACCAAAAATGACATGTTGATTGAATGAAAGTGAGAAAACGATGCACTGCAAACACATTGATACCTTAATTGATCCTTTGATCAAACAGATGTATGAGATATTGACAAAAGAAAAGTGGATACTTTCTTTTTTTGCTGAGTATATATTTAGGTATATCGACAAATCGACAAGTTTAATGATTTTTGATGAATTTGGAATTATATTGAATGAGTATGTCGAGCCAGTCCAACTTGGATGAAATCATAAATATACATTACCTCCCTTTAAAAAAATCTACAAACTTTCCAATTTCTGTGTCTTCACGGATCAATTATACTCTTTATAATCCACACAGCCAAAATTATAGTAGAATGATTTAATAAATTCATTTGTTATCAATTGGGCGATTTCGAATTGCTTTTAACGCTTAGGGAGCGTTTTCGGGAGAATTAAGTGAGTGTTTGAAATGTATCGATAGGGCGCTGAGTGAATGATGGGCAGATTGATATAGGGATGAGTGTCTTTTTCACTGCGTTTATTGGGGTATAAAGTGCAATTGCCTTAGCACATGGCAAATAACGCCTATATGTTTACAGTTACAACTGTTTCATGCCGAGCCATGAAGTTGGTAGAATCTGCAGAAAGAGCGTTTAGGTCATGATTTTACACTTAACTTTTACATTCTTTTTTTCTTCAAAGAATCATACCCGGAGTGCTGCATTAATATTTAAGAAAACGATTGTACAATCGATCATTAGTTGTTTTTACTCTTCCAACTAAAAACCCATTATCGATTGTGATTTGAAACCGATTGCCCAACACTATCGCTAAGTGAGGGATTCAAAATGATTTTGATCAAGGTAAATGTCAATTTCACAACGTTAGTAACTGTTGCGTCCAGATCAGATGCGAGATTTTTCCTTTTCAGCGTATTAGTCATTTTGATTCTCTGAGTTGCCCTATCATAAACCGTTTTTTATGACATAATCCGATCTTATTAATACTTTATTACAGAGCAAATTAAATCCGACCCTTGTAGGGTTACTAACGGCGATGCTGCTTGTCATATCTCGACGATATTTAACTGTACGGGCTATCTAACCGGGACATGTATACATAAATGTGGAGTCTATATGTCAGATGTTGGACCACCATGTGGAGAAAACGGAGAGTGCTTCTACGATCATGATACTGAAGGAATAGGTTGCAGGTAATTTTAATGACATTTTTCAATTGAAAAATTTTGTGTAACGTTAGCAAATATATGTTAGGTTTAATAAATAATGTCCGAAAAGATCAGATTAACAAAGTTTAATTTCTAAATTTCTAATAGATAAAATCTATTCTCCCAAAGCTCCTTTGTTTCCTGCAACGACATCAAGAAGAAATATCACGTTTTAAGGTAACTGTGGACACAAAGAGGGCCATTTTATGTCCAAATTTTAAATTGTCTGCAAAACATCCCTAATGCGTTAAAACTGAACTTTGAAGTACCCGCTTTCATATTTCGGTCATAAAAAGGAATTTCATGAGTTGACGTCATGACGTCATCAAGGGGCTGAACCCTTTTTAGGGACCAAAATCAGTAATTGTCTATTTTTTTGGAAATTATAAACCGATTTTCATTCTGAAAACGTCATTTGCTTCGTTTAAAGACGCATGATGTTATGTTTTATTGATATAAAGTTATAAGTGTGAAAAATATACGTGTAACGTATTAAATGTTTATTCCTTCTGCGTTGCTGTTTTCGAGTACATTCACTGGAAATAATGCTTTTTTTCTCGAAAATTTGTCCGGTGACCTAAACTTAAATTTAGATATGTTGCTGTCAAACCATTCCGCCGAAGAAATTTTGAATAAAAACCATGTGTCTTCGGGTTACATTTTTGTAAAATTCGATTCCGCGAGATATCGCAAATCAAAGGATATTTCAACGTTCACAAATGCTGTCTTTTTAAATGGATAAAACTTGAATGAATTTTTGTATTCCTTTAATCACATTCAGATTTAATAATTTTGAATCCTATTTTTTACGATAAACCTATATTTCAAATATTTTAGAATGTGTTATTGCACGGAGATTGCACGGATACAAAATCTAACCCGAAGACATATCATTTTATTTGATTAATGCAAAGCATATTTTTTTCGCTACAAAATACCAAAAAATCAGCATAGGTCACCGGACGAAATTTTGAGAAATTTCTACTAATTTGCGAAATAGCGTTTCGGGCCAATTTTTCTATTTGAATGTGCATAGAAATTAAACGAATAGCTCGGGCGTTCTTAGACTTTCCAAATGAAACTTTTTTCGTGAAAATCGACCGATTAATTCAGAAAATATTTGCAAATAATGATTTTGGCGGGTCAAAAAGTGGTTGGCCCCTTAATGACGTCACGACGTCAAAAGAACGAGCTTCAGACCCTTTTCATTGCGTGTTCGCTAATTCCCGCACTTCAATTATAAATCTCAGAAATTATTGTGAGATTTTAAGAAAGTCGAAAATTCGACTATGTTATCTGTCCGCAGTTACCTTAAATGACGTTCTAACAACGTCATCAAATACACGTTTTCGCAGAATTTCTATCATATTGGGCTTTCTAAAATTGGTTCAACGAAAAAACTTCTTGTTTATGCGAGAATCTGTTACTTTTTTGTATAAGCTATCGTTTCTTACCTTGTCTAGAATATAAAACTTATTTAGCTCGCCAAAGCTCGCTTAATTACTTTTCAGCTTGTCTCAACGAAATCTCGTGCCTGATCCTTAAGTTAACAACATCGTAAAATTGACATTCACATCAATCAAAACCACACTAAACACTCCATTCATTCATTCCAAACACTCATTCATACTTTCAAAAACGCTCAAACCCACAGAAAAATATAGAATGACAATATAGAAACATAAATAAATTTGGATAGAGAAAAATCGCGATTCAACTGACGTAATTCAAATTGTAAGCGTCTAATAGGTATTTGAAGAAATAGGAAGCTATCTATAGAACTTAGAAGAAATTTTATTAAAGGGAGGTAATCAACATCGCTAATTTTGGTCATCCTGAACAAAATTTGCGATATTTGATTACCTCCCATTAAATTCAATAAAAACACACATGAATGTTTTGATGAAATCTAGGTCAAGTTTGAAATTGGGTCGAATGGGAACAAAATGAGGTAAGGGGTCAAATCTTAGAAAAAACCTTGTAGACACTCTGGAAGCCATAATTTTTGCTCAATCAACCTGAAAATTGGTCAGAATTAATGTCATTATAAAATCTAGGTCAAGTTCGAATTTGGGTCAAATGGAGTCAAAAATGAGGTCACAGGGTCAAATATTAGAAAAACCTTGTAGACACTCTCAAGGCCATGTTTTTTGCTCAATCAACCTGAAAATTGGTCAGATCATCTTGATGTAATATAGGTCAAGTTCGAAATGGGTCGAAATGAGGTCACGGGGTCAAATCTTAGAAAAACCTTGTAGACACTCTGGTACCCATATTTTTTTGCCAAATGATCATCTTGATGAAATCTAGGTCAAGTTTGAAATTTGGTCAAGTGGGGTCAAAAAATAGGTCACATGGTCTAATCTTTAAAAAAATTGTATGCAGTGAAAAGGCATCATTTTTTGGCAAATAAACCTGAAATTTGGTCAGAATTCTTCATCCTTTCTAAATCTACTATAAACTGTTTTGACAGTTCATTCAGGTGAGCGATTTAGGGCCACTATGGCCCTCTTTTATAACAACGTTCCATCGATATCTTTTTTCAGATGTAAAACGTCATCATTTCGAGTTTACTATGGTGCAAGATGTGAAGACGTCACAACAAACTTAACATTTATACTGGGACTCACTCTAGGAATTGGGGGCGGTATATTGGTTATAATCGTATTAGTTTGTATTGCGTGTGTTAAAGGCAGAAATAAAGACGATTCTAGGTATATTTAACCATCATCCTGCTGAATTTAAAGTGGTTTTTTTCTAAAAAGAGTTTTGTTACATTTTAACAGGTTTGACTCATTTTTTCTACTTATTTTATTTGATCTTTTGTGTCCCTTTACCTATATACAATATTTTGATATATACGAGGGACAATCAATAATTTCGTGAACTATTGTCGCACCGTTGGTGAAGTCACGTAAAGCGCGTTTATTTTAAAATAACGTCTTAACTGGTTAATAAACTATGGGTTGTACTAAAAGTAGAGGCTTCTCGCCAAGTTCAAAGATTTCATGTGTAATAGAGTAAATGCCATCGAATCTCTGCGACTTATAATGGAGCAAATTCTATATATTATCGGGAGTAAAAAACTTTCGAGGATCAAAAATATGAATTGCAATCGTTGTTAATTAAGATGTTTTTATTCAACTCATTTTATAAAAAAAAAAGAATTTCGCTTGGTTGGATATACACTTATTTAATATAGATATATCATTAAGTCCCCGATTTCTACAGCGAAGACAGGAAAGAGATATCAGATAGACCAGATTTTCGAGAATCGTGTAATCATATACACATATAAGTAAGAGCAGAACAACTTGGCTTGCAGAATGATAATAGGCTAGCAAAAATATGTGTCAGTAAAAATGCTTCGACAGGACAATTGATATCTGGGATGTGTTTAAAGATAGAAATGACGTGATATACTGTTAACAATTATTCAATTTTTCTCAAAAAAATCTTGAGATCACCAAAATGCTTCATAAATAATTCATGAGAAACCACTAGCTAGTTGTCACAGTGTCGATAAATGTACTTTACGAAATGAACCGACACTGCGTTACTGTGGAAACCATTCTAAATAACTGGCTCATATACCCATTCGTTCCTTTCAAACACTTACTGGAACTATCCATTTTTAGGGAAGAGTCATCGAAAACCCAGGAAAATCTTTTTATAGAAAGTACATTCTAATTATTAGCAAAAGGTATCACGATATTGCTTATTTTCGCCAATTCGAAATTTACAAAAATTTATAATCTCTCTTTAACATCATTCTAAACTCGCTCATCCCACTCAATCACTTCCGTTTCGAAATTATTCCGAAGCCGTTCACCTAAAAGTTACAAATTCACGATGTTCTTATCTGTAATGGCACTCTAATATATACTTAGTCAAAAAAGTTTAGCAACACTAGATATTTTTTGTATTTAATATATTGAAGTCGGACAAAACAAAACATTGAATATAATCTCTGAGCAATTGATGTATGCTTTTCTATTGTTCCCATACGATCCCAAAACATGCCCGCAAACGCAAGAGGGGCAGATTTAAAAAAAGTCACAGTCTTTCATTTCTTGTCCAGATTTTGGCTTTGCGTTTCAATATCACGCAGTACGGAGTGACAAGCATGCAAGCCCATGTAACCTTTGGTAGTTGAATATCGTTTATTCTAAAACGAATCTTTTAAATATAGCTGACGTTGCTTTCAAATGATCAGGTCAAGTTGAGGTGGTCATGGGAAAGTTCATGAGCCAATTTGACCATGTTTTTAATCGTAGACGTCACAGAAAATGTATAATACAGAATTGCCATAATTTGGTCGTACTTTGTTAATGGCCCTATCACTTTGCTTTTTGATGATTTTGGCGGCTTTCATTTAAATGTTTTAGTACTCATGCATGGTGATGAAAAAAGAAAATATCCGAAAGTCTTTAGCCTGTAAATTGGAACTACCGACGTTTAACTTATTAAACCTCACGTTACGCATCAACTGCAATCTGCAAAGTAAGCATTGTTGATTCGGATAGCTAATCGATTAGCTCATCGCTCAGGTACTAAGTAACTAAATTGATATTAACACATACTTTTTTACTAGTGTTGGAAAACATTTCTCAACTATGTATTCAGAACGTTCATAAAATCCGCATTCTTGCACCTCGCTGTCGTCTTCACATTGCTTAGATCGAAGATCATGCTTTATACCCTTATCATGCTCTTCATGGTTTATTATTGCTTTCGTCACATTTTTGGCAGACAGTATGCACTGATTGCTTTCTACTGAAGTATTGTAGGAAATATTTAGGGTAGACTTGTTGAAATGCTCATAAATTTAACAATTTGTTGGAAACTAAATCAAATCTATCAGAATAAAGATTTTGAGATGGGAAGGCGAGAAAACCGTTGGAATACAACAGTTTTAGTTCGAGTACGCATGCAGTCCAAGCCCTATCAGTACTCGATCGCTTGACCGGCTTGATCTAGTTGAACGGAACGGCAGTGGAAACATGGCGTTAGCACAATTGTTTGTTTGCTTAGTACATTTTCAGCTTGAAAATTATCATTTTCAATAGCTTGTCTATTGTAAGATAAATGTTTACGAGTCGGGGGCATAGATTCTTGAAATACACGGGTTGTATTGTATTGTATCGCATTGTACGTACAAACTTAATTTCAGGTCTTGCTGTTCGAGAGGAACAAAAGATAATGATGATTTGAATAGTACAATGTACGATGCTGAACTAGGGGTAAGGGCATTATAATTATTTAAGTTTTTTTTTTCTTAATTTTGTTATTTTTGTTTCAAGAATTGAATTTTAAGTCACTGTGATATGTCACGTGAAACAGGGCTATATCGATTTCCCGAGGTTATAAAACTATTCTCATGCTCAACTGAGAATTTTCTCAAATTTTAAATTTAAATAATGTATGCAAAAAATAATAATAATAATATTAATATTAATAAGTTGTTATTTATAACAACTTATTAATATTATATTTTATGTTAAAGATCAAAATGAGTATTAAAACAGAATGACGGCTTTTATCTAGTATTGAAATTTGAGAAAATTTTGAATTTGGTTTAGAAAAAGTTAATAATCTTGGGCCCGGATCGATGAAGATATCGGATCATCAAGTAAAGTTGTTATTTCAAAAATGAATATGCTAAATTATGGTTTTACTGGAAAAAAAACACGTCCGTCTATCCTTGAAATACGGAATAATATGTAATGGTCTTAAAACTTCCACGTTTTATGGTCGGAAAATACCCCATGGCCAGGCTTCGCCGGTAACGGGATGACAGGGTCTTAATTCGCTCAGAAGTACCTCGCCAGTACACACTGCCGACACAAAAGTGAACATTGAATAGTTGAGAAATTTAATTTTAATAATTTAGAAAAAAAGCCGTTCTAAAACCTTCCTTCGCGGGATCAATATGAAGGCCACACATTGTCCGTAAATTAGAAGAAAGCACAAATTGTCTCGGACAACTACCCTCAACTTTCCGAAAAACTGTCCATTTCATATTTCTTTTTCAATTGAAAAAATTAAATTCATATTTATCAATTCCTAGGATTAAATCTTACACAATAAAATCGTTAAAAACTGACCAGACGACGTAAAGACTGTCCCGAAACCTAAAGTACGAGGGTTGATTCAGAAATTCATAAATGGGATTATAAAACTTATGAAAAGTTGACTATCAGCATAAAAATCATACATTCCTTTAATGCAACATCTGTGAAATAAATGTGGAAATTTTAGAATGTGTAAGTTATATAGCGGCTGTAAAATGACTAATCTAAGACATTGACCCCGCATGTAGGAGGGGAAACAAGAACGTCATAAACGACGTCATTATTTACTCTTTTCCACATAGTCTCCATTTGCTCGCATGCCTTTGTAAGCCTAATAAATTAAATTGTAGAAAGTATCAACTTTATATTTGGATTTCAAATTCGTGTTCAATTTCAATATGAATAGTATTTTTATTGAAGTAGAGGAGAAAAAACAGGACCGTTATGTTTGAAAATAAGGAGAAACAGTTGGGACGACTTCATTCTCTTTAAACTCCAATTGACCATTCTTAATCCCCCTTAATCCCCCTTTAAAACCTGACACTCTTTGAATATACGAGGTAACTTAAGAAAACTGCTCTAAATGACTTAATGATATTTTATCTTTCATGTGTAATATTTCAGGTGTTCAATGATCCCGTTGGTGGAAAATTCTTCCGACACTATGACTATACAAGTTTCATGAATGTAAGTCTATGATATACATATGTAATATTTTTTCTATAAAGTAACCTGTACATTGTACCGCAAATAGCCTCTTGAAATTGACAAAATCAATTATATTAAAATGATTTCAGCGTGAACTTGAATTAGTTTAATCAGTGACTTCTTTATAAAATTAATTGGCAAATGTGAAATATATCTAATGTTGTTGTACGTTAACAAAAATAGCAGTTATTATCTCTCGTTAACTTATTCTATGAATTGTTCTATAAATGATTTTTTCTGTCTTCACGAAATAATCAGACGCTTCAGAAGCTACCCCACCGAATGACTCTGTGGAAAGGTTAGATCAATTTGATAGAATTTGTTGACCTTTTGATCGATTTCGTATTCATTTTTTATTATTTCGGAGCGTGTCGAGTGGCTTAAGTGAATGAATGAATGTATTGGAGCTCTTAGCGTAGGACTATGGATATTTTCGACCAAGATGAGACTTAGTGTTTATTTCTTGATGTGATTGAATATTTTGTGTGCGATCTGTTTGGCTGCATCTGTAGTGAGAATATAAGAGCACATTAAAAAAGAACAAATAAAAGAAGTACTGAGTTTTTAATACGCCGCCATTGTTTGTATCATCTTCTCCGTCCGTCTGTCCCGACGTCCGTAGGTCCACATCATGTGTACGCAACAATTATTGACGAATTTTGATTAAAATGTCTCAGATTGCTACTGGTCACGTGCCCTGCGTTCAGGATGAAAACCTTAGCGAAGCGCTTTCGAAATGATATCTCGCTTTACAGGTATGCAGGGTATCATCTCAAAGCGCTCGCGAAACGCTTTTACATCCTGACCACAGGGCTGGTCGTGCGCAAATTATTGGGGTTACACGATATAACGCCGAACTATAATTTGGAACGTTTTTTGTGACACTGGGAATATAAATCCCATAGAAGATATCTGCCTTCTCGGTGATTTTTGAAAAGTTCATGTTGTCTAAAACTGTACAGTAATTTGTCTAACCAATATATGGGGACGATATTGTTAACCATCTTTAGGTAGTGGACCCGTAATAGTTCCGCAACGTTTTGGATGTAATATTTTCTTTTAGTTTTTTTGTGAAAGATCATACGTTCAGAAATGTTGCGGAAATATTACGGTTCCACTACCTTAATCTAAGAAAATTACAATAATATTTTTTCTGAATTCAGACAGAGCTCTTATTAGAAGTTTTCCATCCCATTGTTTTTGTAGAGGATTGAAGTTTTTTTTTTCATTTTATAGGAAATGAATGTGCTTGATAAAGTTCATGAGCGTGTTTGTACCCTTATAGCAATGCAGAATATATACCAATGTATATTTCACGTAAAAAAATAACTTTTTGGAACCCCGTTTTATAAGTATGTGACCCGCCGCGCGAAAAGGGACCATCTGAAAAAATCGCAAAGTATCGGTCCTAGTCAGACTGCGCGAACTGCACAGACTGAGTAGAAGAGAAACTCTTCGCATTTTGCTAATTTTCTTGATCAAGAATGTCCAATCTAATTTCGTGAAAGAAGTTTTGAAATAAGATCTTTGGTTGACATTTACCAACCCTTCGCCAAATATTTCTTTACGGAGTTACATTCAATTAAATCGCGAAATTGACATTCATCTCAATCAAAACCATTCTAAACCACTCAATCAGCGCTCCAATCACACATTCCAAAAATTCACTAAAATCGATCAAAAACGTTCTAAATGACTAAAAAGTATACAATTAAGAGATACATTCAAATAATTATTAATGGGAAAAAATCGCGATTTCATTGACATAATTAAAAATGTCTGCGTCTGATTGGTTCTTTAAGAAATAGGAATCAATTAACGGAACTTTTGTGCATATCTTATTAAAGGGAGGTAATGAATATCGCTAATTTTGTTCATCATGAACAAAATTAGCGATATTGGATTACCTCCCTTTAATTTCACTCAAAACTCGCTCCACACATTCATTCAATTTCATTCCAAATTCATTCCGAAATTATTCATTTTGTCAATTTCACGATGTTTTAACTGTAGTTAACTGTCTTTTTAGCGTGATGGATCAAATATTTGAAAATTAATTAGTTGTAGAAGATATCACTCGGAGATAGTATTTTATTGAAAAAATAATATAAGGAAGGTTGAAATAATCAATATAGATCCCAAAAATATACAAAAAGGAACAATATCGACCCTAGTCAGCCGGCTAGCCAGTACATTGTGACAAGGGCCGGCACGTTACGCACTTACAAAATGGTCCCTTTTTGTATGATGGGCTACATTTGTGACCCGCACGCATAAATGGACTATCTGGAAACTCAGTAAAATAATTATTTGAAAAAGAAATTGATTCTAGTACAGGACAACCAGAGGTCGAATTTAAAAAATTCTTTTACTGGAAGAAAGATTGAATATTCAAGATTCAGAATAATAGATCATTATAAAAAGTTTCGACCCTAGTCAGTCTGCGCAAACCGCGCACTCTGACTAGGGTAGACACTTTAGGCACTACCAAGATGGTCCCTTTTCGCTTGACGGGTCACGTTTATATTTTTACAGTTTGCCATCAGAAGACCAACAGTATCGGCCTATCCAAATCAACTATTTACTGATACAACAGATGAATTCTACGTAAGATTAAAGTTAACAACATCGTGTAGTTCACAAGATGGATGTTTTTGGAACGAAATCGGAGTGAAACTGAATGAATGGAAGGAGCGAATTCGGAATGAAAATAAAAGGAGAGAATTCATAGATAGTGTAATCAAACTGGATGAAATAAGCGATTTTGTATTACATCCTTTTAATACAATTTAATGACTTTTGCGTGTCTTCGCGCACCAAATAAAAGCATTAAAAATCGACACCTGCCAACAAAATTGTGCTATGATTCGATCAAACTGAATGAAATGTTGATCGTTGCAAACGATTTCGAAGCGTCTTATAACTCTCTCGGAGCATTTTGAGAGGTTTTAATGAGTGTTTGAATTGTTTTTACTTGCACATGTAACACGAACAAAGAAGCCAGCAACAAACTTTACAATTAACAATATTTATTGACAATAATACCAGAATTATTGACAATATGAAATTAATACAAAAACAATTTACAATACCTTGAATGTTTAATCCTAAAGTTTTAATTTTAGATCCAATTTATTTAAGTTCCTGGTCCACAAATAATAAGTCCAATAATATCTGAATTTAAAATTAAACACGCTTTCAAACACACTTTTAAGATAACAAGAAATCCCCTTTTAGTTTAACACAGTACTACTAAATGAAACCATAAGTCTAAAACAAGTGAACCAAGAATGCTGTAGGAACCCCTTTATATAATACTATAGAACAATCTGGAATAGTATAGAACACAAGAATACTCTAGAGTCTGAATCACTTTCCAGAAGGCCTTTCTAGAAAGATCTAAAATCTTCTACATATCTATTACCTTAAAGTGTCAAGAGATATTGGAAAATCCCCAGACTAATTCTAAAAATAGACATGGTAAATACCATTAGGTTTATTTATAGATTATACATAACACTTTCCCCCTTGAAAGAAAAAAGAAAGGTTTATGAAATTAATCTTTCTTTTTGCATTATCATTAGCATATACAATGATAATATAAATCACATAATTGATAATATCATGATTCGTTGCAAAATTTCAGCATATCTAGCATGAAAATACAAACAATTTTCATCAAAAGAATTGAAAAAGAGTTATATATGCAAACATACATACATATATACAAAAAATATAGTAAAATGTAACTGTTAAATTCAATGTTTATATTAAAAATAAGACAATTCAAAATTTTAGACTCTTGACAGAGCATCTGGTATAATGTTGTCTTTTCCTTTAATGTGTCTTACATCAAGATCAAATTCTTGAAGTGACAAACTCCACCTCAATAATCTTTGATTCTTACTCTTAAGTTGGTGAAGAAAACTTAAGGGATTGTGGTCACTGAATACAACTATAGGAGAAGTTGCAGATGTTAAATAAACTTCAAAATGTTGGATTGCCAAAATCAGAGCAAGACATTCCTTTTCAATGGTGGAGTAGTTTCTCTGATGTTTGTTTAATTTTTTAGAATAATAACAAACTGGATGATCTATACCATCATCGTCTTCTTGCAAAAGAACAGCACCAATACCAACATCACTTGCATCAACAGCTAATTTGAAACATTTGTCAAAATCAGGTGCTGAAAGAACTGGTGTGCTCTTTAGTATGGCTTTTAAGCGATCAAAGGCAACTTGACAGTTATCATTCCATTTGAACTTAACGTTTTTCTTTAATAAGTTTGTTAAAGGTTCAGCTATTATAGAAAAATTCTTACAAAACTTTCTATAGTAGCCAGCCATACCAAGAAATCGCATCAGTTGCTTTTTAGTAGCAGGCACAGGAAACTCAGAGATAGCATTGGCCTTAGATTCTAAAGGTTTAACTTGACCCTGTCCCACAAGATGTCCTAAGAAAGTAACAGTAGCATGACAAAATTCTGTTTTTCCAAGATTAATAGTCAATTTTGCATCACTGAGACGGTCGAAGAATTGTTTGATTCTTTGAAGGTGGTCACTCCATGTATCTGTATAGATGATGACATCATCAATGTATGCGTCACAGCCATCTAAGCCAGCTATAACCATATTTACAAGCCGCTGAAACGTCGCAGGAGAATTTTTCATCCCAAACGGCATAACTTTGTACTGGTACAGACCAGTTGGAGTAGCAAATGCTGATACTTCTTTAGCCCTATCAGTGAGCGGAACTTGCCAGAATCCTTTGAGAAGGTCAAATTTGGTGACATATTTAGAATTACCGACTTTGTCAATACAGTCATCAATTCTTGGTATAGGAAAAGAGTCAGTTTTTGTCACAGAGTTCACTTTTCGATAGTCAGTACACATTCTGTATGTTCCATTTGGCTTTGGAACTAATATACATGGTGAACTGTAATTACTTTGGCTGGGTTCAATAAAATCATTCTCCAATAAGTAATTCACTTCGTCTTGAAGGGCTTTTTGTTTCACTGGATTCATTCTATAAGGATGTTGTTTTATTGGTTGAGAATCTTTCACAATGACATCATGATATAGGAAACAAGTGTTTATATTCATTAATCAATTGTTTCAGCTCTTCTCGTTGAGATGGCTCCAAATGTGAAAGTTTATCGTCAAGATTCTTTAGTATTTCAGAGTTCTCAAGTTTAGGTGGACCAGGAACAGATTTTTCACTAAAGTCTGAACTAACTTCTGATTCAATCACATTTGATTCTTGTGGGACAGTGTTTACAACTGTAACCGGTTTTGAAATAGAGCTATCTCTGTCAAAATACTTTTTTAACATATTCACATGACACATTTGTTTATTTTTACGCCTTCCAGGAGTATTGATGATATAATTCAAATCACTTGTTTTCTTATCAATAGTATACGGGCCATAATATCTTGCCTGTAAGGGTCGGCCAGGTATTGGCAAAAGAGCAAGGACTTTATCACCTGGTTCAAATTTCCTATCAACACTATGCTTGTCATATCTTGCCTTCATTTTGCTCTGAGATGATTTAAGATTTGACCTAGCAACCTCACATACCCTAGACAGTTTATTTCTGAAGTCAGAAACATACTGTAATAAGTTCAAGGGTGTTTCATCATCAGCAAGAAATTTCTCTTTTAAGAGTGTTAATGGCCCACGAACAGAATGACCAAAAACTAACTCAAAGGGGCTAAAGCCAAGAGATTCTTGAACAGATTCTCTGACTGCAAATAATAGCAAATGAATACCTTCATCCCAGTTTTTCTCAGTATCGAAACAATATGACCTTATCATATTCTTTAGGGTCTGATGAAATCTTTCTAAAGCACCTTGACTTTCAGGATGATAAGCAGATGACCAATATTGCTTGATACCTAATTCATGCATAACCTGTTGGAATATGCCTGACATGAAGTTTGATCCTTGATCAGACTGAACTGATTTTGGAAGGCCAACAAAAGTAAAGAACTTGACAAGAGCCTTAACGATTGACTTTGCCTTAATGTTTCTTAAAGGAATTGCTTCTGGGAAGCGAGTAGAAGCACACATAATTGTCAACAAATATTCAGAACCTGACTTGGTTTTTGGTAAAGGACCAACGCAGTCTATTATTATTCGACTGAAAGGTTCATCAAAAGCTGGAATGGGTTGTAACCTTGCTTTTGGAATAACTTGGTTAGGTTTCCCTACCATTTGACAAGTGTGGCAACTTTTACAATATTTGGAAACGTCCGATTTAAGTCCAGGCCAAAAGAAATGAGTCATAATCTTGTGATAAGTCTTGTTTACACCTAAATGACCAGACATTGGACTTTCATGTGCTATACTAAGTATTTCATGGCGATATGACTTTGGAACAACAATTTGGTGATGAACAGCCCAATCATCATCAGCTGAGACATCAAATGGTCGCCATTTTCTTATCAGAATACCATTCTTTTTATAGTAACAAACAGGATTCTGAGACATTTCTTTTTCGGGTAATGCCCTATCAATTAACTTTGAAATCTCAGGATCATTTTGCTGTTCCTGGATTAACTGTGACTTTGAATGCATTTCATGACCTTGGTCATTTGACCTTGGAGATGACTGACAAAGTTCTGACGAGTCTGTCTGAGTATCAGGCAGACTAAGATTAAAAGACTTTTTAATCTCGTCATTGGAATATTGACCAACAAAAGTATCAGTTAAGTCAATATCATTTGAATTTTTCAAGGAAGCTTTTTTAGCCATACCCCGAGTTACTGCATATGAAGGGTACAAATCAGGTATTTCCTGCAAAATAGGATCATCTGTTTGACCTACATTAGGTGTGTCAGTTACAAGAGGATTAACAACAACCTTATCTCCAGCTAAGTCATTGCCTAGCAATAAATGTACACCTTTAAATGGTAAAGAATGTTTAACACCAACAACCACAGAACCAGTAACCAAATCTGAGGACAAATTAACCTTATGAAGAGGAACATTAATAACACCACACTCTACACCCTGAATAAGGACACTAGTACCAGACGAAGTCTTCTCAGAAAAAAGGCAGAACATCTGCTAAAATAAGAGATTGAGAAGCTCCTGTGTCTCTTAAAATTTTAATAGGGGTAGGTGGGCACATATCACCTGAAAGTGATACAAAACCATCCAACATGAACGGTTCAAAAATCTCCATACAGGAATCAGAATTTGGTTCTGCCTTAACAATTGAATTTAACTCAAAAGAAGGCTGTGATTTAGGCTGAAGGCTGGTGAGCCCTGTAGGTTTGGCTGCACTCAGTTCCTTCTTCCTTTTTAATCTAAAACATTCTGAAATAAGGTGACCTGGTTTTTTACAAAAAGTACAATGTACTCGAGATAAGGGATTTTGAACATTGGTTTCACCAGTAGACTTTGGTTTAGGTGAATTCGATTGAATAGATTTATTTTGGGGATGTGAGGAAGCAGGTTTTGCTTTATTAACAAAGGAATTTTTGTGTGTAAGGTAGTAATCATCAGCTAAGCGAGCTGCTTCATGTATAGTTTCAACATTTTTTTCATCTAAATGTGACTTAATGTCAGATTGAATGCAATTTTTGAATTGTTTAATTAATATAAGTTGTCTAAGATTATCATAATTTTGGTCTATTTTCTTAGAATAGCACCACCTGTCAAATAATTTTTCTTCGTTTCTTGCAAATTCAACGTGAGTCTGGCCAGATTCTTTTCTACAACTTCTAAATTGTTGTCTGTATGCTTCTGGTACCAGCTCATAACCTTTGAGAATGAGTTCTTTTACAGTATCATAATCATTGCTTTGTTCTGTTCTAAGTTGCGAATAAATATTGCGAGCTTTTCCTACTAAGACACTTTGGAGAAGTAAGGTCCATTGCTCCTTTGGCCATTTCAAGTTATTTGCAACTTTTTCAAAATGTTCGAAATATGTATCAACTTCATTTTCTTGAAATGGTGGGACAAGCCTAAAATGTTTTGTTACATCAAAATGGTCATTATACATATATCTAGGCTGATTTGCTCTATCTTGAATTTCTAATTCTTTTAATCGTAATTGAAATGCTCTTTCTTCTCTTTCCCTCTCTCTTTCTATTTCTCTCTCTTCTCTTTCTCGCTCTTCCTTTTCTCTTTCTCTTTCTCTTTCCCTTTCTTCCTTTTCCCTTTGAAATTGCCTTTCTCTTTCTTTTTCTTCAATTTCTAATTGTGCTCTTTCTCTTTCAATTTCCAATTCCTTCTCCCTTTGTTGAAGTTTTAACAGTTCAAGCTCTCTTGAGCTTGTAACTGATGGAACATCAACAATGAGAGATAGAGCCTTTTCATCAAAAATGTCCTCATCAACAAAATATTGAATCAAAATATTCTTAATTTCATGCTTTCGCAATGAGGACTTGACTTCTTTTAATTCATAATGCTTGGCAAGATTGAGCAAATCAGACTTTTTACCCAAATTCAATAGCTCCACGGAAGGTTCCTGCGTAAATTTTTCTAAGTCAAAAGACATGGTAGCTTGTTGCTGTATTCAAATGAGAATGTAAGATTATGATAAATAATAGTGAAAGTACACTCTAGATTTATTAAAATTGAAATATGAAATTAATTTCTTAAATAATTTTGAACAGCAGATTTAAATACAGAATTTGTTTGATTTGTTTTGTTTTGTTTGTTTGCTTGTTTGTCTGATGTTCGTATCTCGAAACGAGCCCCCAATATGTTACGTGCCAATGTAACACGAACAAAGAAGCCAGCAACAAACTTTACAATTAACAATATTTATTGACAATAATACCAGAATTATTGACAATATGAAATTAATACAAAAACAATTTACAATACCTTGAATGTTTAATCCTAAAGTTTTAATTTTAGATCCAATTTATTTAAGTTCCTGGTCCACAAATAATAAGTCCAATAATATCTGAATTTAAAATTAAACACGCTTTCAAACACACTTTTAAGATAACAAGAAATCCCCTTTTAGTTTAACACAGTACTACTAAATGAAACCATAAGTCTAAAACAAGTGAACCAAGAATGCTGTAGGAACCCCTTTATATAATACTATAGAACAATCTGGAATAGTATAGAACACAAGAATACTCTAGAGTCTGAATCACTTTCCAGAAGGCCTTTCTAGAAAGATCTAAAATCTTCTACATATCTATTACCTTAAAGTGTCAAGAGATATTGGAAAATCCCCAGACTAATTCTAAAAATAGACATGGTAAATACCATTAGGTTTATTTATAGATTATACATAACAGAATGGAGCGTTGAGCGAGCGATCTACGATGGTTTCGATCGAGTTGAATGTCAATATCGACTATATTTTACCTCTAAACATTCGAAACTTGCTCCTCACACTCATTAAATATCATCCCAAAAGCATTCACCCTGTCAATTTCATAATGTCAGTTTCTGTATGTCTGAAAACTAAGGGAGCTAATACAAATTACAAATTTAGTCCAAATTGGACTCAAAGTTAAAAAATATTTAATTACCTCCCTTTAATGAAAACTGCATACTTTTCCCATTTTTTGTGTGTATTCACGAACCAATCAGGCGTTAAAATCAACAGCAGATAATCGTGCAATGTACTGATTTGTTTGAATGAAATTGCGATCGGCTTGACGATTTCGAAGCATTTCTTACAATTTTGGAAATTTTTTAGTGATTCCAGCGAGTGTTAGAGTACATTGACTGGAGCGCGCTAGTCGAGCGATATAGAATGGTTTTGGTCGAGGTAAATGCTCAGAACAATAACCATACCAATCTTACCAATGATATAGCTACTTACATAAGACGAACATCTGATAAAAGTACGATAACCCCTAAAAGAGGACCCCTTCTCTAAATATTGTCCAGACAAAATGCAAATAAATTACTATCCAAACTTTTACTCTTTACATACCCGAGCAATTAAATTTGAGCCTGTGCGTGACATTTACAACAATTTTGAACTTGCGTGAGGTGCAAACATTGAGATGTTCAGAAAGCCACCTTTTGTAAATAAAATATTACCTGATGGTGTACAAGTACTTTGGAACCTAATCTATCTACTAAACGCAGAGTGAAGACTCTGGTCAGGCTGTGCGGGTTCACAGGCTTTTCAGAGTCTTTGCTATGCACGTTTATGAAATTGTTGGAAATCTCACGCACAGACTCATTTAAAAGTTCGGTACGCCTAATTGTTTAGATTTCTATGTTTATTTCAGGATGATATGAATTACAGTTTTTATACGACGAAAAGCCGGCCAGATGCTGAAACACGGTTGTAAAGACATCCACACAAAGTCAAACATTTAATAGATTATTTTCTGCATCGCCTTTAAAATAGTCCACCACTAATGAAAACAATGTTGCATAGGCTTAAAAATAGTTCATTCGGAAGTTTTTTTTCCCTTTAAGATTGGTGGTGGAATATAATGACGTAGTTATTCCGTCATTTCTTACGTCATAGCAGTGCTTTGATATCGTAAATACCTATGCTTTGTTTAGGCACTTACAACATTTTATTACCGCTGAGAAAACGACTAAACAACAGAAATGCTTGGTTAAACTAAAAAACGATGCCTATTCAATGTTTCCGACTTACAGCAGATTTCATTTTTTTAAAAGAAGTGGTGCACTATCTTAATAACGCTAAAATGTACACCTAACAGCCCGATAAACCTTACGTGAAAACGCGAAATTTGCAAGGACCGAAGACGATAGAAAATGACAAAATACGTAATTTTAGGGAATAAAAAAAGTTGTAGAAAATGAAATAAATAGTCTAATGAATAATCAACTGGTTATGTTTGATATTAAAAATATTTCACTTTCAATATTTGGACTCGATTTAAACGCCTAATAACGCCTAATCTCCTGAAATATTTTTCATCAGACATAACCAGTTGCTTATCCTCTATATCATACTGCCAATTTGAAGTCGATGTAAATAACTTTAAACATAGACAGTTCTTACATATTTCACATCGCAGGATTCTTTGATATCTGTGTTTGATTTGTCAGAGAATGGATAAAATGTAATTAAATGATAACAAGGGTCCGCAATTAATTCATTTTTTCTTATTTTTCGACAATGTTCGTCTTCTCTGTGTATCTTCATGAAAATAAGTTTCTAGCTCACTCAAAGCTTAGTCAATCGTAACAATTAATGAATGTGTTATTTTTGGCAAATAGAGAAAGATGCTGACCATTGTGATATCGGCATACCTTTACTTTACCTCCGAGTTCTTTTATCCTCCAAGAGATTCCGGATGTGTTATATCCTTTCATTTCCTCTAATGGTCACGGGAGTTTTTGAGAAAAAAAAATGAGGTAATGCTATTGCCAATATGTCGCCCTCGCTGTAGTGGACCTTGTCGTCGATCGAAGATGTTGACACTTTGTGACATATCTTATTTAACTTAAGCATTTACTTGAACCTGTGCACACATGTTATTTATTAGAAAGCAACATTTTCCAATAAAGGGGTCGGGGATTTAACACTACAGTTAACAACATTGTAAAATCGACAAGGTGAATGATTTTGGAATGATTTAGGAATGAAATTGATTGAGTGTGTGGTGCGAGTTTTGAGTGAATTAATGGCAGGTAATCCAATATCGCAAATTTTGTTCAGGATGATTACCTCCCTTTAATACAATATGCATACATGTTCTAAATAAAACTTCCTATTTCTTCAATAACCTATTAAACGCTTACAATTTGAATTATGTCAGTGAAATGTGATTTTTCTCTATCCATGTTTATTTTGAATGACGTTGTTGATTCTTTATTTTTCAATGGGTTTGAGCGTTTTTGAATGTTTTGAATGAATGAATTGAGCGCTTAGTGAGCGATTTAGAATGGTTTCGATTGAGGTGAATTTTAAATTCATGATGTGACTAACTGTAGGTACAATTTGAGCAAATTATGCCTCTTTTTAGACTTGGAAAATTTACCCATGACAAAGAACCAAACAGCTGGGCGTTAACCACGTAGGCAGGTATCATCAGTCAATTCTTTCTGGGTTTCAAGCTCATGTTGCTCATGCACAATAAGGGACACCTTAAAATTGACCAAGTGGAAGATAATTGGAATGATTCTCAAGTAAAATTGAATTAGAATGTTGAGCCATTTTTGATTGATTTTCATGGGAGGTAAAAATAATTGCGAATTTGGCGAAATAAGCGATATCTTTTACCACCTTTAATAAAATTTACGTTTTCTTACCCGATTTTGTGTCAAAATAGACAATGAAAAATCAAGACTAGACTTTAAAATAATCAAATTATTGTTTGATTTGATCTAAATATTGATTATTTTGAGCGATTTCGAAGCCTCTCTGACCAATTCCGGAGCGTTTTTTGCGTGAATATGTTGAATGACTTATTGAATGACTTATTGAAGCGCTGTGCGAGTGATTCTGAATAGTTTTAATCGAGATGCGCGTCAATGGAACGATGATCAACCATTCGGTCCATCACTCGGCCATTTCCGTAAACTGCAACAGACCTCGGATGTATGAAAGGCGGATGGGTATGTAACAAAATCGTGCATTTTGTTAGGCGGAAACAGTGTAAGAAAAACTAGTACTGTAGATTTATATCTTTTACAGTAAAAAAGAAACGGCTGAAAATCTAAATTTTTGAGAATGACGAATCATTTAAAAAAATAATTTTTTTCAGCCGTTATTTAAGAATCTAAAGATATTTAAATTAGGATACGATGGTCTCACGTCAGTGACTTAAACGAGTACCGTTGGCGACGTCGAATGTTTTCACTCACAGTTTCGAGGGCTAACGCCATTTTAACTGACGTCATCGAGTTTTTCTTAGGTTTTCCCGTAATTTTTAAAAATAGTCCGTTTATAAACATCCAAGGTTGATTGTGAGATTGACCAAGTGGTGTTCCGAATGGATGATCAACATGTCAAATTTTTCGATTACTTAATTTTTGATAAACCAAATAAGCGATTTTTGTATCTCCCTTTAATAAAATATACAAAGTCTTTAAAAAGCTTTCTATTTCTTCTAGAACCATTCAAACGCTTATTGTTTCAATTATGCCAGTACATTCGTGGATTTCTTTCTAGCTATATATTTTTAAAGTAGGTTTTGTTCTCATCTTTAAAGGTGGAAGAGGTCAATAGCAATTTTTTGAGATAAGTGTATAAAGATTGGTATCTATGGAAACTTTGTCTGAGCGCGATCTCAACATTTTTTTTAAACGTTCAATTTAGAATTTACGTTAACATGACGTCGTTGATATGAAGATTTCGCGAGTTATTTACAAATGACCCTTCTACACCTTAAACGCTTACCGTGATAGTAAATGTACCTAAGACGATTCAATTCAATGGAAAACACAAAAATATGACACCAAATAAATTTGTGAAAATTGACATGTGATCAAGAAATTCTTATTTATAACGTAAAATTCATGTGATTGAATCAAAATTAAATTTTCAAAAACTTACGGACCGAAAAATGTTCTTTTTTGCAAATAACTGGCCCGATGAAATTTGTCTGATATTTGATACATTGTATTTCTTTTGCCTATATCCGTTTAATATGCGCGCATCTTTACGGACGGAATTTATATTACCCTAACGTCAAAATCTGGAATAAGACTAACGCAGTACCTCGAAAAATTTGCTAAATTCTTTTGACATACTCCACTAAAAGTATTTTTAGATTTCTGTGTACAAAAAAAGTAAATAGCGAAAAAAAATCATTTTTTTAAAACTTTCAATTGAGAGTTTCCAATTTTATTTGAATGGATATCACTGTACCCACAAATAGTCTTTTAACGTGCAAACTAATAATAACGTAATAACGTCGAGCTTGCGAAAAAAATTTTTACAAAATTAAGTGTTCTTTTTTAGCGACGTCGACGTAATTCTTACTAAGGTCATAGACCAGCAACACTTGTGTTGGGTAAATTTTTGTGTTCCACTGAAATTTCGAGGACTTTTTCCTGAAAGGCTATTGAACACGTCTGGGGATTTTGATCTTTTTATACAAATAGATCAAAATAAAGACAGTAAATTAAGAGGTGAAATTTGAACGTCAATGTCATAGATTTAACATTAAAATTTCAACCCCTTAAATCAAAATGTTCAACATTCTGTGCGATGAAAGTTAATAAAACCTTCCCTTTTAACCAAACTAGAATTTGAGAAAATAATATCAAAATTTGAAAAAATTCATCGGGCCAATTTTGTAAAATTTTGTTAAAAGCGAGATTTTTGGATTAGTAAAAATGTGAATATAGATTTCAATTAACTCACCAGTCTTTGTATTTAGATTAAGAACATTTTATATAGCATTTGGGTTATGACCATTCATTAAGCTTCATTTAACCCTTTCCTATTTTACAAAATTTTGGACCTGTCCAAATTCAAAGGTTTTGCAGACGAAAATTAAAAGTGGATTTAATTTGAGAAATGACCATTCAGTAGGTAGAAAATAGTGTGGAAAAAGAAGAAATAGCTTGTCTGAAGCAATTTCTTCTTTTTTCACAATGTTTTCTCAATCATACAATCTCAAACGCGTAAAAAGTAGGGATTAAACAGCAAAGGGTAAAGTGCAATTGGTGGAACAAAAACGTCTTGTATTAAATCGCACTGCTCATTTAAATGGGAATAGGATCGTTTGTAGAAAGCGCGCCAATCGTGAACTTTACGACGTCATTGTAACATTATTTTCTAAATAAAAAGGCAAAAAATATACGCCGTTGAGATCGCATTAACTTAGAGACTACATATACCAAAAATTATCGACTTCTCTAAAAAGAAGCTATTGTCCTCTTTCACCTAAAGTGATTTTGTAGCGGTTTTGAATTGTTTGATTTAGTGTTGTTGATAAATGGAAAGAGGGATTAATGAGCGATTTAGAATGGTTTTGATTGAGATGAATGTCTAATTCTCGATGTTACTAACTGTATTAGTGTCGCCACTTTTTCACGCTTCAATGTCTCTCCGTTTTGCATTATTCTCTATCAAATCAGCGGATAAGTCGATAAAAAACAAGTTAATAGCCTATTATCGACTCTCAGACTTTTAACATGCGTGGAGTTTTGTTTCAAAAAGTAATTTAAAAGCTGTTCACTTAACGAACGTTTTAAAAAACTTGCAGATCATCTATTTTTAATTGGATTTAAAAAGCTTGACGATACGAAATACAGTAAAGAACATCAATACCAGCTGAGACAAAGCCGATCTTAAATGCTCATCTCAAGGGGATGAGTGATCAAATACCGCGCAATTCTTCCAATGTGTCCATTTTAGGACCCATTTACATAGGCTTCTCATGAGAAATTCTACCAACCTTGACGAGATAACATTGATTTTTTAAGACACAAACATGTTACTCTCTATTTATCTGATCCATATATGATCCATGAAATCAAGACATGGGAAGGCGAAGTAAACGTTGTAACTTATAAAAACTGTAAGACATTGAATATTCATCACATTATACACGAGTTTGTATTGTTTATTTGGATTTTATGCCGCTTTAAATAACCTTTCATTTTATCATGGAGGCTTGAGCACATAGCAATGGATCTCTGGTATATATCACACCAGTACTACCATTACATACTTTCCTAGCCTCCAGATGCTAGCCTACCCCACATAGGTCTACGGTTACACTGAATTAGATCGTTAAATTGACATTCATCTCAAAACAATTCTAGATCGCTCACTCAGCGCTCAATTCATTCCAAACACTCACTCATTTAAAAGAAATTTGGATAGACAAAAAAATCGCGAATTCAAATTATAATTACTTATCTTTTATCAAAATAATTAATTAATTACAATAATTTTAAAGAAAGTAATTAATTACAACTTAATTACTTGCTTTATGAAGGAGTTTCAAGAGTTTTCAAGAGTTTTATTAAATTGACAAACCCCTAACCGGGGTACAAGTCATAAATATACAAACAAACATGAACAATAAACAAACATTCGGAAGAAAGTTTCAGTGTTAAAACAACCATAGTGCATTCATAGGTAGCCTGAGTGTAGGGAAATTCAGTTAAAAGATGACTAGAAGTTATATGACTAGATTTGAATATAAGTATTATTAGACCTCGATCTGATAAAAGTGTCAAGCAATGTTTAACCATTGTCATGCTAAACCCAAAATATTCCATTTATAGCAAGAAGTACAGACAAAGATCAGCCTGTGCATTGGTGCAGTCTGATCTCGGTCTATGCCGCCTACTTTTCCCCTTTAAGCCAGAATAGTGAAAAAAAAGTGCATTTAGTGCTTTCGGCACTCTGATTTTAATGCAATTTGCCAAAATTTTGATTCAGCAATAAAAAATTTAACAATATGAGATTTGCGTAAAGTGTCGATCATTATCATTGTAGGTCTCTCCATAATGGAGGGCAACAAATTTTAACCATTATTTTGCTCAAATTTATGTGAAATTATTCCTACGCCCATAAATTCATATGTATGTGCCTGCAATACTTCCACAACTACTTAACAATTTTGTAACAATTTCAATTAAATATGTTTAAATATCTCATGAAATGTTTTCAGAATTACCTTACAAAATTTTGCAACTTTGAAAATAGTTGTTACATCATTTGACGTCATAATGCTATGAAAAAAATTCACATTTGGACGTATGATGATATTTCTTGGCAAATAGACTTTTCTGGTATCCTCAAAGTAAGTACATTCTAACATATAATGAAACTCATCAACCATTTTATTCAGCCTGCATAACTCGCATATCCTGTCATCCCTTATGGTCCCTAAAAATCTCCCCCATTCAATTGGAAATTTGTGATTTAGTGATCTGAAGTGGCAAAGAGATTTTGATAGATCATCTGGAAGAATATTAAAGTAATTTTCAAACCCAAAGTCTTGTTTAAAGATCCTATAGGTAAGACATTTAGGGCTTTTAAACACTGCATCTTTCCAGTCAGATATGTGCATTTCATTCAATTTCATTTTGACAGATTTTGAAATACTGGAAGGTATGTTAGTTTGGTTTAACCAGTAGCATGAGAAGCCACTTTCATCAAGTATGCTTTTAATACACATTAACCATTTAGAGTCAAAACGACCAATATTATGCAGAGTTAACAACATACTGTAAAGTTTGCTAGATATTTTATCAGATTTACCATTTAACATACGCTGCCAAAATCCAATCATTCTGGATTTGATTTCAATTGAGACAGGATGTCTTCCTAATTCACCGTAAAGAATTAAGTTAGGTGTTGATTTCTTTACTTTCAGAATGATCTTATAGAACTGAAGGCATAGCCTTTCAAGCAAATCATGGTTTTCAAAGCCTGTAACATCTGAACCATATAGTAAAATGGGTAGAACCATAGTATCAAACAATTTCAGCTGAATGTCAATAGGTAATTGTAGCATTCTAGACTTTTTGAGAATAGAAAACATGGCTTTACGAGCTTGGTCAAATAGTCTTGGGAGAAATCTTCCTCAAATCATAAAACCACAGAACAGTGAATCACATAATGATAATATGTGCAACAGAAAGGATTCCTTTTATTCATATAATCAAGTTTCATTCTATTTTGGAATTCAACGGAGAATTTGGGAAAGGAGTAAAAAATTTAAGATTGTCAGAATCAAAAACAAAAGTTAAACCTTTTGTAAAAAAGAAAGAGCATGTAGTGTAGGATATGATTTTTTTCCATTATATTTTTTCATATGTGATATTCTCCTTTTGCTGAAATTCTTTTTATTTTATTAGCTCCACTGGCCGAAAGGCCAGCGGGCTATTGTCATGGCGTGGTGTTCGTCATCCGTGCGTCCGTGCGTGCGTCCGTCCGTAAATTTTTACTTTAAAAATCTTCTCCTCCTAAAGTCCTGGATGGATTTCAATCAAATTTCACAGGAATGGTCCTTGGGTGACCTTCTATCAGATTCCTTCAAAGAATTCTAATTGGTTGAAAATCATGGCTGTAGTGGGCGTGGCTAATTTCCATATATGGTAATAGGTGAGTTTTCTCAGATTCTAATTGATGGATACCAATTAAATTTTACATGAATGATCCTTGAGTGACCCTCTATCAGTCTACCAAAAATTATTGTGATCGGATGGAAAATATGTATTTTATGGGCGGAGGTCATTTCTCTATATGTTATATAGTGGAAACTTAGAAAATTAATTTTTCAGAATGTAATTGATGGATATCAACTAAATTTTACATGAATGATCCTTAAGTGACCCTCTATCAGTCTACTAAAAATTATTGTGATCAGATGAAAAATGTGTATTTTATGGGCAGAATTCATTTCTCTATATGTTATACAGTGGAAACTTTGAAAATCATTTTCTCAGAACCTAACTAATGGATTACAACCAAATTTAATTTGAATGATCTTAAATGATCTTTTACAAGCCTGTAAATATATATTGTGATCAGATGAAAAATAAGTGTTTTATGGGCGGAGGCCATTTCTCTATAATGTTATATAGTGAAAACTTTGAAATCATCTTCTCAGAATCTAACTGATGGATATCGACCGAATTTCACTGGAATGATTCTTTAGTGATACTTTATGAGTCTGCAAAACATTATTGTGATCAGATGCAAAATATGTATTGTATTGTCAGAGGTCATTTATTTTGATGTGTTATATGGTGTAATATCCAATATGGGGTAAAACAAACTTATTCAAAGTTCAAACAGATGGATTTCAACCAAATATCATAGGAATTTTATTTCTGTGAAGTTGTATCAGGCTGCAAAAAATATTTGATTAGATGAACAGCATGCTCTATATTGGCAGAGGACATTTCAACATATAAAGTGATTATTTGACCACCCTTTTGGTATCACCTAAATGATCATTCTTTTTAGACTCATTAAATTTAATGGGTGTAAAGATTGTAGGTTAGATGGAACATAAGCTTTGTTTGAATCAAAATGTGCAGAAACATTAGGTGAAATAGTGAGTCTGAGATACCCCCTTAGTATTGATCAGTTTAGTTGAACAAAGGGTGACTCTGCACAAAGAGGTCAAGTGGTGTAAAGTGGCCTACTGAGGTTCAGAGTGGGGAAGAAAAAGCTGAGTTGACTGCACTCTAAGGCATAGGGCAGGATTAAAATTTGGATTTGATATTTCACTTCTTATTATCATTAGATAGAATTTTGTTTTGGTGACAAACAATTATTGTGAAGTAACACCCTTATAGTGGTGTTAAATGAAAAGCGGAAAGATCTACCATAAAAAAAAATTTGTGGACAAAATCCTCTAATTATCATTATCAGGATATTCAGGCCTGTGGAGCGAATCAGGCGCTCAAGCGCCTCTAGTTGTTTGTTTTTTCTCTTCTGATTTGCATAATGTAAGTAAAGAAAGTAACACACTTGAAAATACTGTTGCATTTTTTTTTCAAAAATGGATTGGTATCATGACACACCTTTTATTACATCCAAGTATAAAATATACTTTGTGGGCAAGTCACAAGAAAAATTTTCTTTGCTTTAGTTTAGCTTCAAAGTAACTTCCAAATAAACAAATATCCAAATCACACCTATGGGGATGACTGTAATTTGTCTTTATCAATCAACACCTAACATTGAGAGAATCCGGAAGTGTGAAGAGTACACCTGTGGGAAAAAGATATTATGAGAGGGTCACCTTTTGGGAAATATATCTGTAAAGACTGAATCCTTATGTAGTATAGCGAGTGATTGAAAATAATTCAAAATATTTGTCAATTATTTGGCATTTTTGTCTTTGTAATTAATTAATTACAATTAAAGTAATTGATTTTGAACTCAATTACTAATAATTTTCAAATGTATGAAATTTTGTAATTAATTGTAATTAATTGAATTATAATTGTAATTGAACCCAAGTCTGATTCACTGGCATTTTTAAAATTGATAGCGCCAAAAAGGTTCTTGAAGAAATAAGTAGGTATCTATAAAACCGGTTTGCATTTTTATTAAAGGGAGGTAATCGATATCGCCAATTTTGTTCATCCTGAACAAAATTTGCGATTTTGGAATACCTCCCCTTAAATTCACTTAAAACTCGCTCCACACACTAAATCAATTTCATTCCTAAATAATTCCAAAATTATTCACCTTGTCAATTTTACGATGTTGTTAACTGTGTTACGTGCCAATGTAACAAGAACAAAGAATCCAGCAACAAACTTTACAATAAACAATATTTATTGAAAATAATAACAGAATTATTGACAATATGAAATTAATACAAAAACAATTACAATAGCCTGAATGTTTAATCCCAATTTTTTAATTTTCAGATCCAACTGAATAAAGTTCCTGGTCCACAAATGATAAGTACAATTTAAAATTTAACACATTTTTAAGATGACGAGAAATCCCCTTTTAGTTTAACACAGTACTACTTAATGAAACCATTAGACTAAACCAAGTGAACCAAGAATGCTGTAGGAATCCCTTTATATAGTACCATAGAACAATCTAGAATAGCATAGAACATAAGAAGACTCTAGAATTTGAATCACTTCCTAAAAGTCCTTTCTAGAAAGATCTAAAATAATCTACATGCATGTTTACCTAATAGTCAAGGGATCGGAAATTTCCAGACTAATTCTAAAAATATACACGGGAAAAACATAATTATATATTTATACGTAACACCCCCCCCCCTTGAAAGAAAAAAGAAAGGTTTATGAAGTAAATCCTTCTTTTTACATTATCTTTACATATACAATGATAATTTAATTAAAAAAAATCATAAAATCATGATTCGCTGAAACATTTCAGCACATCTAGCACGAAAACACAAACAATTTTTATCAAAAAAAAAAATAAAAAAAAGTTGTATATGCAAACATATATACATACATATATACAAAAAATAGTGAAATGTATCTGTTAAATGCAAGTTGAGTATTAGAGATAAGACAATTCGAAAAATTGGACTCTTGACAGAGCATCTGGTATAATGTTGTCTTTTCCTTTAATGTGTCTTACATCTACATTAAATTCTTGAAGTGACAAACACCACCTAAATAATCTGTGGTTCTTACTTTTAAGTTTGTGAAGAAAACTTAATGGATGGTGATCACTGAATACAACTATAGAAAAAGTTGCAGAGGTTAAATAAACTTCAACATGTTGGATTGCCAAAGTCAGAGCAAGACATTCTTTTCAATGGTGGAGTAGTTTTTCTGATGATTGTTTATTTCTTTTAGAAAAATAATAAACTGAATGATCAATACCGTCATCGTCTTCTTGCAAAAGAACAGCACCAATACCAACATCACTTACATCAACATCTGATTTGAAACATTTGTCAAAATCAGGTGATAAAAGAACTGGTGTGCTCTTTAGTACTGCTTTTAAGCGATCAAAGGCAACTTGACAGTTATCATTCCATTTGAATTTAACGTTTTTCTTTGATAAGTTTGTTAATTGTTCAGCTATTTTTGAAAAATTCTTTCTATAGTAGGCAGCCATACAAAGAAATCGCATCAGTCGCTTTTTAGTAGCAGGCTCAGGAAACTCAGAGATTGCATTGACCTTAGGTTCTAAAGGTTTAACTTGACCCTGCCCCACAAGATGTCCTTAGAAAGTAACAGTAGCATGACAAAATTCTTTTTTTCCCAAGATTAACAGTCAATTTTGCATCACTGAGACGGTCGAAGAATTGTTTGGTTCTTTGAAGGTGGTCACTCATTGTATCTGTGTAGATTATGACGTCGTCGATGTATGCGTCACCGTCATCTAAGGCAGCTATAACCATTTTTATCAATTCTTGGTATTGGAAAAGAGTCAGCTTTTGTCACTGAGTTCACTTTTCGATAGTCAGTACACATTCTGTATGTTCCATTTGGCTTTGGAGCTGATATACAAGGTGAACTGTAATTACTTCGGCTAGAAATCATTTTCCAATAAGTAATTCACTTCATCTTGAAGGGATTTTGATTTCACTGGAATTATTCTATAAGGATGTTGTTTTATTGGTTGAGAATATTCAACAATGCCATCATGATACATTTTATCAGTTCTTGTGGGGATGTCAGGAAACAGGTGTTCATATTCATTACATTGTATTCAACTGTTTCAGCTTTACTTTCGTTGAGAAGGCACCAAATGTAAAAGTTTGTCGTGAAGATTCTTACAGAGATCTCAAGTTTAGGTGGACCAGGAACAGATTTTGCACTAAAGTCTGAACTAACTTCTGTTTCAATCACATTTGATTCTTGTGGGACAGTGTTTACAACTGTGACTGGTTTTGAAACAGAGCTATCTCTGTCAAAATACTTTTTTAGCATATTCACATGACACATTTGTTTATTTTTACGCCTTCCAGGAGTATTGATAATATAATTCAAATCACTTAATTTCTAATTAATAGTATACGGGCCATAAAATTTTGCCTGTAAGGGTTGGCCAGGTATTGGCAATAGAGCAAAGACTTTATCACCTGGTACAAATGACCTATCAACACTATGCTTGTCATATCTTGCCTTCATTTTGCTCTGAGATGGTTTAAGATTTGACCTAGCAACGTCACATGCCCTAGACATTTTTTTCTTAAGTCAGAAACATACAGTTACAAGTTCAAGGGTGTTTCATTATCAGCTAGAAATTCTCTTTTAAGAGTGTTAATGGCCCACGAACAGAATGACCAAAAGCTAACTAAAAGGGGCTAAAGCAAAGAGATTCTTGAACAGATTCTCTGACTGCAAATGATATCAATTGAATACCTTCATCCCAAGTTATCTCAGTATCAAATCAATATGACTAACAATATAATTATATTCTTAAGGGTCTGATGAAATCTTTCTAAAGCACTTTGACTTTCAGGCTGATAAGCAGGTGACCGATTTTGCTTGATACCTAATCCATGCATAGCCTGTTTGAATATGCCTGACACGAAGTTTGCTCCTTGATCAGACTGAACAAATTTTGGAAGGCCAACAAAAGTAAAGAATTTGACAAGAGCCTTAATAATTGACTTTGGCTTAACTTTTCTGAAGGGAATTGCCCCTGGGAAGCGAGTAGAAGCACATAATTGTCAACAAATATTCAGAACCTGACCTAGTTTTCGCAACGCAGTCTATTATTATCCGACTAGAAGGTTCATCAAAAGCTGGAATGGGTTGTAACATTGCTTTTGGAATAACTTGGTTAGTGTTTCCTACCATTTGACAAGTGTGGCAACTTTTACAATATTTGGAAATGTCCGATTTAATTCTAGGCCAAAAAAATGAGTCATAATCTTGTGATAAGTCTTGTTTACACCTAAATGACCAGACATTGGACTTTCATGGGCTATACCAAATATTTCATTGCGATATGACTTTGAAGCAAAAATTTGGTGATGAACAGCTCAATCCTTTTCAGCTGGGACATCAAATGGTCGCCATTTTCTCATCAGAATACCATTCTTTTTATAGAAACAAACAGGGTTCTGAGAAATTTCTTTTTCGGGTACTGCCCTTTCAATTAACTTTGAAATCTCAGGATCATTTTGCTGTTCCTGGATTAGCCGTGACTTTGAAAGCGTTTCATGACCTTGGTCATTTGACCTTGGAGATAAATGACAAAATTTTGACATTTGACCTTGGAGATAACTGACAAAATTTTGACGAGTCTGTTTGATTATCAGGCAGACTAAGATGTACAGACTTTTCAATCTCGTCATTGAAATATTGCTCGTCATTGAAATATTGACCAGCAAAAGTATCTGTAAAGTCAATATCATTTGGATTTTGAAGGAAGCTTTTTTAGCCATATCCCGAGTTACTGCACATGCAGGGTACAAATCATGAATTTCCTGCAAAATAGGATAATCTGTTTGACCTACATTAGGTGTGTCAGTTACAAGAGAATTACCAACAATCTTTTCTCAAGCTAAGTCATTGCAATAAATGTACACCTTTAAATTGTAAAGAATGTTTAACTCAAACAACCACAGAACCAGTAACCAAATCTGAGGACAAATTAACCTTATGAAGAGGAACATTAATAACACCACACTCTACACCCTGAAGAAAGACACTAGTACCAGACGAAATCTTCTCAGAAAAAGGCGAAAAATCAGCTTTAATAAGAGACTGAGAAGCTCCTGTGTCTCTTTAAATTTTAACAAGGGCAGCTGGATATATATCACCTAAAGTGATACAAAACCATCTTATATGAACGGTCCAAAAATGTCCATACAGAAATCAGAAAATGGTTCTGCCTTAACAATTGAATTCGACTCAAAAGAAGGCTGTGAATAAGGCTAAGGCTGGTGAGCCCTGTAGGCTTGGCTATCTAGTTCCTCGATCCTTTTTAATCTAAAATGTTCTGAAATAAGGTGACCTGTTTTTTTACAAAAAGTACAATGTACTCGAGACAAGGGATTTTGAACATTACTTTCACCAGTAGACTTTGGTTAAGGTGAATTCGATTGACTAGACATGTTAGATGAATCACCAGACATAGATTTTGGGGATGTGAAGAAGCAGGTTTTGCTTAATTTACGAATGAATTTTTGTGTGTAAGGTAATAATCATCAGCTAAATGAGCTGCTTCATGTATAGTTTCAACATTTTTTTTATCTAAATGTGACTTAATGTCAGATTAAATGCAATTTTTGAATTGTTCAATTACTATAAGTTGTCTAAGATTATCATAATTTTGGTCTATTTTCTTAGAATAGCACCACCTGTCAAATGATTTTTCTTCGTTTCTTGCGAATTCAACGTGAGTCTGGCAAGATTCTTTTCTACAACTTCTAAATTGTTGCCTGTATGCTTCTGGAACCAGCTCATAACCTTTGAGAATGAGTTTTTTTAGAGTATCATAATCATTGCTTTGTTCTTTTCTAAGTTGCGAATAAATATTGCGAGCTTTTCCTACCAAGACAGTTTGAAAAAGTAAGGTCCAGTGCTTCGTTGGCCATTTCAAGTTATCTGCATCTTTTTCAAAATGTTCGAAATATGCATCAACCTCATTTTCTTAAAATGGAGGAACAAGCCTTAAATGTTTTGTTACATCAAGATGGTCATTATATATGTCTCGCCTGATTTGCTCTATCTTGAATTTCTTATTCTTTTAATCGTAATTGACCCTCGTCCTTTTTCTCGTTCTCTCTCTTCTCTTTCTCGTTCTCTTTCTTCCTTTTCTCTTTGAAATTGTCTTTGTCTTTCTTTTCCTCGAATTCTAATTGCTTATCTTGAAATTTTCTCTCTTCTCTATCTCTTTCCAATTCCTGCTCTCTCTTTCTTGAAGTCTTAACAGTTCAAGCTCTCTTGAGCTAGCAACTGATGGAAAATCAACAATGAGTGACAGAGCCTTTTCATAAAAAATGTCCTCATATTGTCCTCAAAATATTTAACCAAACTATTCTTAATTTCATGCTTTCGCAATGAGGACTTGACTTCTTTTAATTCATTATGCTTGGTAAGATTGAGCAACTCAGGCTTTTTACCAAAATTCAATAGCTCCACGGAAAGTTCTTTCGTAAATTTTTCTAAGTCAAAAGACAACGTAGCTTGTTGCTGAGTTCAAATAAGAATGTAAGATTTTGATAAATAATAATGAAAGAACACTCTTAATTTATTGAAATTGAGATATAAAATGAATTTCTAAAATAATTTTGAACGGGATATTTAAATCAAAAATTTGTTTGATTTGTTTTGTTATGTTTCTTTGTCTGATGTTCGTATCTCAGTCCGAGCCCCCAAATTCAGTTACGTGCCAATTTAACAAGATAAAAGAAGCCAGCAACAAACTTTACAATTAACAATATTTATTGACAATAATAACAGAATAAAGTTAATACAAAAAACAAATTACCTTGATAATACCTTGAACATACCTTGAATGTTTAATCCCAAAGTTTAAATTTCCAGATCCAATTGAAAAAATTTCCTGGAAAGTGAAAATCACTTTGGGCAAGTGATTTCTGAAAGTCACTGCCCACCTGGTAAGAGAATTCTGAGCAAATAAACTGAAATCAAACATACATTTAAGGTAGTGGACCCGTGATAGACCCACAATGTTTCGGAAGTAATGAACTTAAACATTGTTAACCGAGGTTTCCTAATGATTTTCATTAGGAAACTCGGCCAACATTGTGAAAGATCATGAGTTCCGAAATGTTGCGAAACTATTAGGGGTCGACTTACTTAAGCTTGTTACTAATCTTAATGTCTTAGTAAGTGTGAACAGGGATCAAGTATTGTTACTTACTTTAGACCTTAATATCAACTCAAAATTCTGTATATGTCTTATTCTTTCATCCCCTTGATACAATGATGAAATGATAGGATTTAACTTTATTGTCTAACTATTCTTAGTGGTTAATTAATGCTTATGAACCAGAAACACCACAAAGACGCTTTAAAACATGAATTAGCGTGTTAATAATAAACATAGAGTGACAGTTGTGTATTTGTACAGCATTATTATTTTGGGTGAAATAAACTGTATTGAGATATACAAAATAGGCCGAAGTGTATTCACATCCTGTTCACGTGATATGTGTTATCAAAACTCCCAAAACGAAATTATCTTGTGTTCATTTAGCGGTTTTGTTAAATCTAAGATGGGATTGCTACGCATTCAAAAAAACACATTTAAATAGCAATATTCTATGTGTCCGAAGAAAAATATTTACATTTCTTCTTTCTCGTCCACATAAAAGAGGATGCACCTGATTAGAACAATTGGGGACAACTAGGTAGATATCCCTGCTGCAAATCGTAGTATCAGATATTTTTTTAAAAGAAAAACTTGTAAATCCTAAAAAGAACTAAATTCAACTCAATTTCAGCAAATGTACAAGAGAATATGTCTGCCAGTTATACCAAGATAATTCATTTAGAACGGCAATATGTTGAAGTCATTGTCTACAAAGGTACTATGTAGAAAATGATTTATCACATGTTTGCTGCAGGTCCATGTGGGCTAAAGTGTCGAAATCATTATTATTGAATTCATAAACTGAAGTGAAAATGAATTAATGAAGGAAAAAATATCCGTCAGTACATTTGTAGGTGTCCCCATTTAATATGTCGATTGATTAATTATTAAAATATGGATGATGGACATGCATGTAGATAACATCGGGCAAGGAGCACTGTTAGTCAATCCATTTTTTTTATTAACAGCAGCGGTCTATTCATATCAAAGCGTTTGTGAAATCACCACGAAACTTTAAGCTTTGTCTGAAGATTGTGCATGTATCGAATTGTGAAAAAGGCCTTAAATTAATATAGGCATCGAACATGCATATAAATAGAGGATATTGAATGAGTGGTCATAGAATACCGAATTTATTAAACGAGTCATCTATAGACAGATAAAAACGAGGCTGCGTTGAGTTTTTATCTGTTTTAGATGACGAGTTAAATAGATTCTGTATTTTATGAGCACAAATGTTATATTCTATTTATAATATGACCCTTATTTTTGCAAAAATCATCAAAATTCTTAAAATTCAGCATTTCAATTTTCCGCGAAACTTATAACGCCGTTTAAAACTGACGTCACAATATATGGATTATGACGTCATTTTCGTGGTTACAAAATAGCGGTGCTATTCTCTCCAAGCTCATTTGCATAGTTATTCCACTAGTGTAATAACAACCGTGTAATATCAAAAATAATTAACGGGGTTATTTCACTCCGGCGACGTAGGTCATATTATAAAAAAAGAAAAATGCGCTCTGAGAAAAGAACTCGTTTTCGTCAAAGCAGGCATATTACATGTACATAACGTGTTGATGTTCACCAGCAACTCACGCCTCCAATGCTATGGTATGCCATTTCGTTTGCATCGACATCTAAAATAAGATAAAAAAAAATACATGAAGTGAAATGAAAAAATATGGAAAAAACACAAAACAAAATTCTAAAATAAAGGAAGAGATGTTAGAAAGGTAAATAGTTAAGGAAATTCCAGAAAGGTAAAAAGCGAACAAAATGAAAATTAATCTCTGTCCAGGAATGACGTCACTTGTTAATTTCAGCTGTCCTATCCTGATTATACAAAAGTTAGGCAATATTAGACTAATCCACAATGCAAAGTATTTAAACCGTAAATGTTTTTTTTTTCCTTCATTATTGTCTTCAGTGTATAAAAAACTAGGTTTCAGTTAACGTTATTTCATAAACGTGCATAAAGGAGCGAATTCTTTTTAAGAAATAAAATGTTTTTCTTTTATTAGGAATAATGAATTTTGCCCTTTTTTTAGTTTACGTCTTGGCGATATCAGTCATTTAAGCAAGTTTTTCCTCGATAGCGGATCATTTATAAAGGTAAACGGATTACACATATTCCTGTTGTTGACGCGTCCCTTAAGGTGCGAAAGAAGAGAATATTATGGAAATCTAGCAATAGCTTTATACACACGAATTTTTTCCATCGTCTTATAGCGATATTTCTCAAAGGACGCCATTTTGAAATTGTCGTCAGGACCGTCTTTTATGTCCGGCTTCAATATATTTGTTTGGATTTTTTTGAATGGGTTTTACGTCGCTTTTAACATTAATTCAGTCGTAAAGCGGCGGCTGAAGCACCTAACAACAGACTCCTGGTATATCTCACACCAGTACTACCATTACATCCTTTCCCACATAGGTCTACGGTTATCAATGTGGGATGGCAGCCGGTTTCATTATAGGATATTCAATTCTTATCAACCCTTCGAAAGGCAGATTGCATCATGTGATCATTGTTTAACTTCGTTTCATTTAAATTACTGTTTTTTACGACATAGTTGAGGCGGTCGAAAGCGGCTATATATTTTATCGCTGCTTACGACATTTAAGCGCTGAACATTATGACGTAATTGATGCGTGTTTATCATTTCGCTAGCAATCTAAATGGTAAAGCACACCATCTATTCATTTTTTCCCATTAGGGCTGGACTCCTTTACTCAACAACTTACTTCCCCGACCGTCAGTGTCCCCAGCTGAGAAGAAAGTTATGGGTAGATCTTCCTTGTTTGTGACATAACCGCTATCATATCTCCATTCTCTGTCATTCTCGTTACAGTTGCAACCACTCGAGTGGAAACATCGGTTCATTTGAGCGCAGTCACAATACTTAGAGTAAGAACCCGATCCTGAAAAAGTATTTAAAACAAAAGTATCTCCTACCTAAAACAATTTCTTTAATGCTTTTTGGTGGTTTATCGAGAAATAACGGTAGATTATCACTTGATAATATCACCGCAAAAGCAGTGAAATTATCAAAAACTTATACCCTGCTTTGGTGCACTTCCTCCTATCTGACGTCATCAATGCGGGGCGGAATAAGTGACGTCACAATAAACGTTACATAGCAATCACGCGCTAATGACGCGCTTTACGAAAAAATTCCCTAGAAATGTCACCTTTTGTCTCATTTGAGAAATAGAATAATCGTTTGTTTTTTGTGTAAGATCGATTTATGTTTCATTTCGTGAACAACAAAAGCTATATTTTTACTCGTGGCTCCGCCACTCGTGAAAATATAGCTTTTGTTGGTCACTCAATGAAATATAAATCGATCTTACACTGAAACAAACGACTATGCTCTATATGTAAGTCATGAATTGTGTTTTTTCGGATGCAGTATATTTTTCTTTTCAAATTTCTAGCGAAAGATAATGAGGCGGCATTACGTCATTACATTAGATTTTACAAATAAAAAAAGGTGATTTCGTGCCGATTTCGAGTGCTGGGTATATGTTAACTGCATCTTGAGATTGGCTTGGTGAATTATCTTGGAACGACATTGGAATAAAAAAAAATGAATAAGTGCGATGAGTGAAATTTGAGTGAAATTAATATGAGGTTATCCAATCTCGCAAAGTTTGTTCATGATGATAAATTGGCGATATGCATTGCCTCCCTTTAATAAAATATACATACAAATTCTATAAATAGCTTCCCATTTCTTCAAGAACCAATCAATCACTTACAATTTCAATTATGAAAATGAAATAGCGATTCTTTTCTAGCAACATGCATATTTGTTCTGAATGTAGATATTGATCTAGTGTTTTAAGAGATTTTGGAGTGTTTTTGAGTGATGATTTGAAATGAATGTATGGACCGCGATTCAGAATGGTTTTGATTGTAGTCTAGGCTCTTATGTAAAAATATTGGGTTGATCGTGACACGTCGGACGAAAGTGCAAGTTTTATGTCTTTAGGAATCTACTATCACGAGATAACTTTTGCACTAGGGGTGCCCGACCTCTCGCTTCTAGATACGACTTTGGCGCGATTTCAAATTTCGGATAGATGTATATCCGGATACTCTTCCTATTATTTTTCAAATTTGTGAACTTTCTTCGTTAGACGTACAAAGATGGCACCAAGGTATTGTTTTTAATCTCTAATTGAATCATTTGATGCCCCGCATCAATTAAAACAATAATTTTAGCCATATCTATGTGTTTGTTTGTCTAACCATCTGTCTGCCATGCATAAACTGCATCATATGTGTAATTTGATAACCGTATTTGAGAATGATTGCACATACTTTTAACCATGTCATTTCCTATTGTTAAGATTCACTTGATGTCGAAGGTAAAATGTTATCTGACGTATATGGCCATGCACAGCCATTGCACAGTTACCGGGTAGCACGTTGTAGAACAGTCCGAGATCTTGCCGCATTGAAGAAAGTTTTCGTATTTGTCCCTCACAAATGAGTTGTGTCTCACAAATGAGCTGCTTTAGGCTCAAATAGTGAAACTGATGCCGTCATATCGCATGTGGAAGTGCACCATACTCCAAATTACGGGGTTCCTAATTCGATCCCCGGCGGCGATGACGAAGCAGTTGTCATATTAATACGAGGGATGATCCATAAATTCGTAAAATGGGCAAATAACATCACATTTCTCGCTTGCTCAGTGTATAATTTATTGAGTGAGCTGTTCAGTATCTTCGAATGATGTAAATGTTATTATTGTTGAAAACTAATTTTAGCGGCCTTAAATTTCGTTGTCATAGTGCTAAGGCGGGGGAGCTTAAAAATATTGAAAATCTGTTACATGAATTAATTTTCTGAGAGCATTCGTAACGTTAGTTGAATTTCCTTGGCAGAAGTAAATAAGACGCAAAAAGGAAATCTATTGTCACATTTTAAATATAAGCTTGAATATTCTAGAGAGTAGTGATCTGACGTCAACACAATATATAAAAATAGTTTATAATTTATATATATTTTTTCTCATCCAAGTTATTCACCAACCCAAACATTCAAAATGATTTAGGAAAAATATAGTTATGTGCAAAATTGAACTTTTCCTCAGTTACCTCGGATATTCAAAGAGGGTGGAGTTTTTTTTAAAGGTGATTTAGAAGGGTATAATGAAGTTTCAAATAAAACACTCGTTCAGATTGATTTTCATTATTTTCCGAAATAAAGGTCCAGCATAAGGGTCTGCACTTTAATAGAAATACTATTCATAAAGAAATTTTACACAAATTTGATTCCAAAGGGAGTGTGGATACTTTCTGAAAGTTAGTTTTCAGGCACAGAAAGACATCGGAGTAAACGGAGTCTATGTAGAAAAGAGTCATCGGTGACGTCGCATTTCACGTTCAGGGTCCTCCGCGGACGTGCGGGGTATATGTCTTAGACTATTTACTCTACAATTTCTATTGATGGCAAATATTCAAAAATGTCCACATTTATTAAACAAATGGTGCATTAAATTATTGTATAGTTTTTATTTTGCCAGTCAATCTTTCAAAGGTTTTAAAACCCCATTTTACGAATTTCAGGATCAACCCTCGTACACTGAGCTTTCTTTGATTATAATTATTGGTTTAATTGTTCATCTGTCGATTCTTTGATCGCATTTCGAAAAAGCAACACTTGTGTGTTTCTTTTTGCTTTTGCAAAAACCTATAGAACTATTTTATGGACATTTGGGGATATGCATGAATATAGTATTATTTTCATGAGTCCTCTAGGTGAAATAGAATGTATCTATTGCAACTGATCAGGTAAATCTCTAATACTTGCTGATATTCATTAAAGCCCCTTAAAGCTAATGTCACATGAACGCGCTGACGAGTCGGCGATGCGCATTTTTACAGAATTGATGATATAATCGATGACTAGTCGCCGAATAGTCAGCGACTTATCGGTTCATTAGCCGATTAAATAGCGGATCTTTTGTAGATCGGCAAAGCGTCAGTGAGTTTTATCTACAAGTTAAACGCTGCCGGCTAGTAGACGACGTCTTTTAGATTTGTGGAAGCTCTATTGTATCGACGACTAATCGCTATCTATTCTCTGGGCCCCGGTCGACTTTGTTTTCCGACTCTTCATTTCCGTTTAAAATCAGCCTAGTCGGCGATGCATCGCCGGCGCATGGCCGGCTACTCTACTACATGCACGTTATGTTTAATTTACCATGATTTCTGGACAAGAAATAAGACATCGTCACGTCGGCCGAGATTTATGCGACTGCAAAATATGCTTGTTGGTACATAGCGGCCGGCGCCTGGCCGACGTTATTTTTTACCAATCTGTCGATAGAAATAGGAATTGCCGATGTGTCGACGTCGCCGAATTTTATGTGACTCCATCACAAATTAGATAAAACAAATCATGAAATCATATGCCTTATTTCTATTATATCAAACACTTGATTATTTATGTACCAATTCATTTTTAATTGAGACAAAAAGTACTTATTTCCATAAAAAGAAAGGCCCGTGTTCCTATGTCGTCTCTTAATTCGCGACAATTTGGTGGTAAAACGCCGACATTTCGGTGGCTTTTCGATAATACAACAAAAGCCTTGATGACATGGCCAAAAACGGTAATTAAAAGATCTAGCAATTCATCATTGATTGATCCGCGATGAACTTGCTTAGTGAAAGTGACGTGAAAATTTACTACCACCCGGATCGCAGTTTCAAGTCGCATATATGCAATACTTGTAAAAAATGTGTTGGTTTGATAATCCTGTTAGTTATACTTTTTCGGGTATTAGTTATACTTTTTCGGGTATCATGAATCAACAATTTAGCTCAAGAAGCAAGATTATTGAAATCATTAGATTGTGATTACATAGATTCCTTAAAAATATAATACAAACATTTTATTTATCTTAATACATGTAAAGGGTTAATTCAAGTTTTTGAGGGCGTTAACATTTGCAGAGACACGAAAAAGGGCTTATTGCATTTTGAGGGTCTCTGCAAATGTCAACGCCCTCAAAAACGTCAATTGATGCTATGATTGCATAAAAAAGGCTAGAGTATTTCCTCAGGGGAGATTGCGAAAAAATTCATAGAAACCGCTTTAAAACGAGCCAAAAACCTACGAACACGCCGGCAAAATGAGTTATTCATGGCATCGTCACTTTTATCTATATCGCCATTGCTTGGTAAAGTTATGATGTCACATTATTTAACGCTGGAATTGGATCAACGTCTTTAGTTACGCTCTACATTCACGTGAACGATGAATATATTAGATCCAATTAAATTATCAATGTGTATACTCCACAAAATCGAACCTTTAGCGTATCATTAACAAATGCATTGATTTATATTTTTTGAAGTCAATAAATGTTGCAGAAAAAGATAAGGATCATTAAATTCGATAAGCTGTATAGACCCCAGATCGAGGATATTTAATTTAAAAAAGCCGGGCGTTCACGGCGCGTGAATTTACTGATTGATCCACGTTTTCTCCCGTTTACGCCCGGGGTCTGTCCGTTAACGAATGCCTATAACGATCCAAAAATGTACATTTTATGCATTTATGCTAGTTATTGCTTTCCTCTCTGTCGGTAACACTACTTAACTCTGAGTATTGTCCGGTTAATTAAAATTGTAAATTCTCAAAAGGAAAGGTATTCGGATATCAATTTATCCGAATATTTGATCACCGTATTCAAGATGTCAAAGCTTGTAAAATCGGGCCTTCTAATTTTAAATTCACGCTGATAGTATAACCTTTGGTCAGGGCTACTTTTTTGCAACTTCGAAAGCCAGAATCTTTTGACTTACCGATCCCTAAAATGTTGAGATGCCGAAAAAAAAATGATACTTTGGTCTTAAAACTGTAAATTTTACGATAATTTTAAAAGAATTTGTGCTTTAAAATTTGAAATTTAATTTATTCTAATTGCAAATATAGTTTTAAGGCAAAATGTATATAGGAGATTGACATAAATGAACTTTTTTCGTTTAAAAGGAACAATATTCGGGCAGTACATTATCCGAATATTAAACCAACGATTTCTAGTCTTATAGACCTTAAAATCCGGGCATCCCCGGTGCAAAATATTACTCATCGAACCCTTTTACCATAAACGAAAAATGGCACTTTCGTCCGGCTTGTCACGATTTTTACCTAAGCGACTCTACTATTAGCTCTTTGTATAGTTATTCCACTAGTGCAATAACACCTGTGTTATATCAAAAATATTCAATGAGGTAATTTCATGCCCGCGACGTAGGTCATATTTTAATCAGAAAATTAACTAAAAACGAAAAGGCAGAACTTTTTCAACCTGCGCAAACCACGCGATATGACTAGGATTGAGATTTTACGCACTTTTCAGACGGTCCCTTTTTCATAAAGGGTCACAATTAACTAAAAGGCAAACATAACCTTTGCTAGAAAGAACAGTTATTTAACTCGGAATCATTCTTACCTGTGAAATACGTAGAATATTCCATGTTTCGATTTTTCCACCGGACACAGGGATCTGCAGTTTGCACTGAGTGCATGGCTGCAGAATAGCAGTCCCATCTGATAAACTGGCGACAAGCAGAGGACATGTCAATGATTTTCTTCGCTGCCTCAAGTCCAACATAGTAAGTAATATTAATGGCATATGATCCACATGCTTCATAACCCACGACATACGTCTTGCTTCTCTTGTTATGCACTGTGAGAAGAAATATGATAAGTTAGAGACTATCAGGTTGGTACAAAAAAGAAGAGCCTAGTACAGTTAACAACTTCGTGAAATTGACAAGGTGAATGATTTTGGAATGATTATGGAATGAAATTGAGTGAGTGTGTGGAGCGAGTTTTGAGTGAATTTAATGGGAGGTAATCCTATATCGAAATTTTGTTCAGGATGAACCAAATTTGCGATAATGATTCCCTCCCTTTAATAAAAGATACAAACAGGTTTTATACATAGCTTCATATTTCTTCAAGAACATATGAGACGCTTACAAATTGAATTATATCAGTCAAATCGCGATTTTTATGTATCAAAATTTTTTTCGAATGAACTTGTTGATTACATATTTTTCAATTGGTTTGAGCGTTTTTGAATGGTCTGAGTGAGTGTTTAGAATGAATGATTGGAGCGCTGAGTGAGCGATTTAGAATGGTTTTGATTGAGGTGAATGTCATTTTCACGGTGTAATTAACTGTATGTTTCAGTAGTCTGCGAATGCTGACCCTGATTCTGCGTTTTTCTATATATTTTCAGATTTTCTGATAATAGGATGCTCACTCTACCCGTTTATACTCTATGAAAAAAGTATCACAATATCCAAATTATGTCTCCATAAAGATACATTCACAACAGAGAGAATATGAACCCCATCTGACATTTGTGGATTATTCTTTGCCGAAACAGTTAATGCCATCGTCGGATTGACACGTTGAATGCTTTTGGAATGATTTTAGATTGGAGTTTTTGAGTGAGATGAGCCAATCTGAACGAAATAAGTAATTTGATACAGCTAATTTAGTCCCATTGGACAAAATCATCACTATCTTATCGCCTCCCTTTAAAAAGATTGATGTTCTTTTTCTTTAAGTGTGTCCACAAGGTTCAATCAAACTTTTGAAATCTAAACCATGTGTAATATGAAAACTCGTTAAATCTTTTAACCGATCAGAATGAAATGTTGAACCATTGTAACGATTTCTGAATGTTTAAAAAATGTTTCGAGTTATTGGAGTTAGTGTTTGGAATGCATTCGATTGAGCGCTAAGCAAGCAATTAAGAAAGATAATATAGATCTAAATTAAAACATTCACTCAACCCATTCAAAAATACTCCGTTTTTTTTTCATAAACATAGAAATCTTTCAGACTAAACAGCAATTCAATAAAAATTCCATGATTTTATTGAACTGTTGTTTATCTTTAAGCGATCGACTTGTTGGTAAATACACAAAATCAGAAAAATGCGTAGAATTTTATTAAAGGGAAATAAAAGATAATCGATAATCTCGTCCAATTATAAATAGTGTTTACCTCCCTTGAAAATCATTCAAAATCGTTCATCGTATTAATTCAATTTCCTTCAAATATCATACAACTTGATAATTCCTGCTTTTTCCTAATCATAGTAACATAGTGAAATTGTCAAGTTGACTGATTTTGGAATGAAGAAGAATATGTGATGAGCGTGTTTTGAAAGATTTAAATGGATGTTAACCACTATCCAATATTTCGTCCAATAAAAGAAATGAAATATCAATCGATCATGCTCGAAAAAGTAACAATTGTTCTATTTCTTTATACAATAATGACATAAATTGTTCATTTGGACATTTTTCTTGAAGCGCTTAATTTTGCACTATTTGGTAACAATAGCTAGAGTTAAATAAACGAAGGCGGCGTATTGGCTTTTGATAATTTCATTGATTACGCAGCCGCCACCATAGCGCAGTTAGTCAGGCATAAGACTTCCAATCTGGAAGTCGTGGGTTCGATCCCCGGTGGCGTCAAATATCCTTTCCGACGTTTGTCTCTCACCAATGGGTAGATAATCGTAAACCTATGTGAGATAGCAGTCGGAGGCTAGGAAACGATGTAATGGTAGTACAGGTGAAAGAAATACCAGGAATCCATTGTTAGGTGCTCCGGCCGCCGCGATATAACTGAAATAATGTTGAAAGCGGCGTTAAACTCCATTCAATCAATCAATTCATTGATTACGCGGTGAGTTTACGTCCGACAATAAAAAAAAACTTCTAATTAACCTCAGTTCATTCATTACCAAGGCTTTTGAAATAAGAGATACATTTTTATTCTCAAATAAATAAATTTTCATTCTTTTGTACACCCTAATTCAATAACATTATTATGTGCATTGGTAACAAGTGGGCTAAAATATCATACTCAATGTATAAATACGTTCGAATATGTCTTTTTAATTTCTTCTCAATATCCAATTCTACATTATAAAAATGTTAACAAATTTATCCATTCTAAGTCATTGATATACATTATTAACTGAATTTTAATAGTGTTCCGCATCAATGCTAAAATCAAACATATATCGTTAATGCAACCCTTTTGTCTTATTTCTTGTATTTTCGTTTTCGTACAAGGGAGACAATATAGAGGGGAAATTAGAATCATGTTTCTTTAAATCTTTTATTATATTTTGGTTGGTGCATGGCTATTGTAAGTGCATATACAGAGTGTGTATGCGCTTCAATGAATGTGCTCTTCACCTTATGTGAAAGCTCTAGTCTAATCTAAACGATATTCTTTGAAGAAACACTATTACCTCTATCATACTGTTCACTACATATACATGCCTTGGCAGTCAATATAGACCAAGATGTTCCCACACATGCGTGCGATCGGATCTTGGCCTACTTTGTCTGCTTTGTACTCTAAGAGTGAAAAGTTTTAGCCAGAGTGGTCGAAGAGTCACGAATATTTGCAATTTATTTGAAACGGATTTTTGATTTAACATAATAAGGGTTAATCGGCATTGTCAAAGTAATTGAAACGCTATTTATAGGTTGCATTTTTATAATATTCATGTTCACTGTTGCTATATTATGTATTTGTATGCCACATGGGTCTTATGGCCTTCTGGAATAATTAAATAAAATTTGAAACTTGAAACTCTATTTATATTTCTCAGAAATATACCGAAAATCATTACAAAAAGTGAAACATTCAACCAAATTCTTTTAATTGTGAAATATTTAAGAAACAACAAGACCTTAGACCTGAGAAAAGAACTTGGCTTTATCTTATTCAACCTTAAAAGTGATTTCCAGGTTAAATTCTAGTTTGGTTAACAGGGAAAGTTTTAAAAACTATCATCGCACAAATTTTTTATAATAGAGATTAAAAGGTTGACTTTTTGACGTTAAAAATATGACATTGACGTTCAAATTACACCTTTTAAATTTCTATCTTTATTTTGATTAATTCGCGATCTTTTAGTATGAAAAGATAAAAATTCCCAGACGTGTTCAATAGCCTTTAAGGAGAGGGACCTCGAAATTTTATTCCAATACACCATGAACTTCGCGATACACATGAAACTAACACAAGTGTTGCTGATCTATGACCTCAGTAAGAATTACGTCGACGACGCTATAAATGAACACTGATTTTTGTATGTTTCTATCGCAAGCTCGACGTTATGACGTTACTATGAATAAGCACGTTAAAAGACTAATTGTGGGTGCAGTGATATCATTTCAAATGAAATTAGAAAATCCTAATGAATGTTTATAAAACATGAAAAATCTTTTCGACAACTCATTTTCTATCTACCGAAATCTTAAAAAATACCTTGAGTGAATTATGTCAAAAGAAATTAGCAAATATTCCGAAGTACTACGTTTGTCTTTTTCCAAATTTCGACGTTTCGGTAATAAACTTTTATCCCCTATTGTAGAAATTCCGTACGGTGAAACGTCACATAAAGATGCGAGCATATAAAACGGAAATAGAAAAAGAAATATCAAATATCAGACAAATTTCATCGGGGCAAATTTTTGAAAAATTAGTTTAACGCTATTTTTTCGGGTCGCAAACTTTTGAAAATTTAACTTAGATTCAATGACATGTTTCTTTTGTTGAATATAAGTATTTCCTGAAAACATGTAAATGTTCAAAATTTATTTGGCGTCATTTTGGTGTTTTCCATTGAATTGAATCGTCTTAAATACGATCACGGTAAGCGTTTAAGATGGTGTAGGGTCATTTGTGAAAAACACGCGAAATCGTCATTTTAAAGACGTCATGGTAACGTAAATTCTTTATTGAACGTAGAAATATATACACCGTTGAGATCGCTCTAAGACAGAATTTCCATAGATACCAATCTTTATGCACTTATCTCAGAAACTCTATTGTCCTCTTCCACCTTAACTCTATTCTATTTTCCACTTTTTTGCGCACGTGTCCTCACGGACAGAATCAGGCACATAAGGTAACATAATACCAATTTGACGAAATTAACAATAGTTTCTTTAATGCTTTTCGGTGGTTTATCGTGAAATAACGGTAGATTATCACTTGATAATCTCACCGCAAAAGCAGTGAAATTATCAAAGTTTTATACCCTGCTTTTGTGCATTTACTCTATCTTACGTCATCTATTCGGGGCGAAATAACTGACGTCACAATGAACGTTGCATAGCAATCACGTGCAAAATGACGCGCAAAACGAAAATATGTCCTAGAAATTTCACATTTTGTCTTATTTTTGCATTAAAGAAATAGAATAATCGTTTGTTTTTCGGGTAAGATCGATTGATATTTCATTTCGCGAACAACAAAAGCTATAATTTCACTCGTGGCTCTGCCACTCGTGAAACTATAGCTTTTGTTGTTCACTCAATGAAATATAAATCGATCTTACACTGAAACAAACGATTATCCTCTATCTATTGCCCACTTTTATGCAAACGTGTCCCCACGGACAAAATCGGGCTTTTAAACGTCCTCATCAGCAAATAAGATCATGCTATTATTTTATCAATTTTTAATGAAATGTTGATCTCATTTAACAATATCCATGTGTTTTAGGAGCTTCTTTTGATATTACTTACTTATAAAATGATGCAAAACATATTTAAGTTACAAAATTCTATATATTTGATTGTTCACACACTCTTCATGGCACGTTCCTGCAGCTTGTAAACCTCTGACAGATAATATAGACTTAGATCAGACTGCACAGATTTCAGATTGATCGTGGGCAATACTGCATGCAATCTACCATACTGTGTAGGAAAAGTTTGTGCCAGGCTAGGTGAGGTGTCAATAAAGCAACTAATTTAAAAAAATGTAAATAAATCAGCTGTGTAAGGGTCAATACAGTTAAAACATCGTGCAATTTATTCTGCGTTATTAATGAACTGGCAGGGCGAGGCTTAGCCGTGACGTTATTTGGCGAGTTTACTTTTCAAAACTTTGGGTTCTTCATTGTTAACGCATGCGAATAACTGTAATTTAACCAAAGGATTCACGTACTTTGATAGAGTGAACGCTTTTCATCGTTTGGTTACCAAAGCCTCGTAACTTCAGCTTGATTAAGCTGAAGTTACGAGGATTTGGTTACCAATTTATGATTTAAGGATTCGAGTTATTTATGTCGACTCTGTAGAGGTAAGTTGCTTAAAATAAAAGCTGATTTACCTTAACCTTAAAGGCAATGACCCGTTACTTCGGCCCCGCCCTGCCAGGGCATTAATTTTGTATTATACAAAGTGATTGAAATTGTATTTTGTTTGAACGGGTTTGTACGCCGCTTTCAACAATATTTCAGTTATATCGCGCCGGCTGGAGCACCTTACAAAAAATCCGGGTATTTCTCACACCAGTACTACCATTTCAACCTTTTCTAGCCTCAAGCTGCTATCCCACATAGGTCTACAATTATCGACCAATTACTGGGAGAAAAATAGTCCGAAAGGATGAGTGTCTCTGTCGGGGATTGAACACGGGACCTCTAGATTACAAGTCCGACGCGCTACCAGCTGGGCTATGACGGCGGCTGATTGACATTGGAATGATCACGTACTGAAATTGAGTGCTTAAGCCGAGTTTTGAATGATTTAAAATCGATTCAATACAATATAGACAAATCCGTGCAATTGTACGAAATTATTGCTATTTTCTTTCATCACTGTAATAAAATTCTACGCACTTTTCTGTTTACGAGTCTTCACAAACAAATGCGACACTTAAAACCAACACCAGGCCTATAATCGTGCAATGACTTGATCGATGTGAATCAAATGTTGATAGTTTTGAACCATTTCGAAGCGAACATTTTTGGTGCGTTTTCGAACGATTTGAGCTTTTGGAATAATGCTGAGCTAGCTTTTTACAGTGGTTTATGGTCGAGATGAGTTTTAGTTTCACGATGTAATTAACTGTACTCGGTGGCCTAGTGGTAAATGCACTCGATCCGTGACCTGGAGGTCCGTGGTTCGAGCCCCACTGTCGCCGGGGTGTGTTTATGGGCAAAAGCCAGCCCCAGTTCACCCAGCTATAAAAATGGGTAGGAGTGTGTTTAAATGCTACCTCTCTCTCGTTGACGTGAAAACATCAGGATTGAGTGTTCGAGAGCGATTCTATAAGCCAAAGCTTTCGTCGCAATCGAACTAAAATAAATTAGTATAAACTATAAACTCACTGTATATTTGCTTTGTGAATATAAAACATACTTAAATAAGTAACAACGTATCCTGGTTTGAGATCCAATGCGCACCAGACCGACACTGGCCCAAACTCGGTGCCAGGACCATCTGGATCAATCTGTTTATGTGCATTTTCTGGTAATTCTGCAGCTGGTAGGTCTGAACAGAGTGTTGCTACAAATAAAACAAATTGTTTTTTCAAGTTATTTCACCCGTAATACAGTTAATAACATCGTGAAATTGACAAGATGAATGATAATGGAAGGATTTTGGAATGAAATTAAATGAGTGTGTGGAGCAAGTTTTGAGTGAATTTAAAGGGAGGTAATCCTATATCGTAAATTTTGTTCAGGATGAACAAAATTTGCGATATTGATTACCCCCCTTTAATGAAAAATAGATTTAAGTTTTATACATGGCTTCCTGTGTCTTCAGGAACCTATGACACACTAACATTTTGAATGATGTCAGTGAAATCGCGATTTTTCTCTATCAGAATTTATTTTGAATAACGTTGTTTATTCTATATTTTTCAATGAGTTTGAACGTTTTTGAATGTTTTGAATGAGTGTTTGGAATGAATGATTGGAGCGCTGAGTGAGCGATTTAGAATGGTTTTGATCGGGACGAATGTCAATTTCACTATGTTTTTAACTGTAAGACATATTGAAATCGGCTAAATATCGGAAAGTTTCGGAAGATACGTAATATTTCGGTTAAATCAAACATTGCCTTTATTTCCGTAACGACGTAGAAGTTCTGTTCCCATGTAACAGTTAACAACATCGTGAAATTGACGAGGTGAATGATTTTTGGATGATATCGGACTGATATAGATTGTGTTTGGAGCGAGTTTTTAGTGAATATAATGGGAGGTAATCCGATATTGCAAATTTTGTTCAGGATGAACAAAATAACCAATATTAATTACCCCCCTTTAAATAAAATATGCAAAAAAGTTTTATAAATAGCATCCTAGTTCCTCACGAACCAATCTGACGCTTACAATGTCAGTGAAATCGTGATTTTTTTTAGCTTTATTTTGAATGACGTTGTTGATTCAATCTTTTTCAGTGGGTTTTGAGCATTTTGAGTGCGTGTAAAGAATGAATGAATGGAACGCTGATTGGGTGATTGGGAATGATTTTTGTCGAATTGAATGCCAATTTCACGATGTTGTTAACTGTTTTGCATAGGAACTTATAATATTCAAGAAATACAATGACGTATTCATGACAAAATTGCTATTTCATTACCATCCGCTTGAAATCTTAAAGGAATAAGACATCTTCAGGGATTACACGAATCGATTCCGATACATTTCATAATAGGTGAACCACACTGGACCAAAAAATACTCATTTGATTATCTAACGAATAAAAAGCCCGCAACAAAGCAAAGTTGAAAATAATCCGATGTGATGGAGCGACGTTGTCGAGCCCACACGGAAGAGAAAAGTTGATATCATCAGTTTAAAAGACCAACGCTACTAATCCAAAAGAAGTTCTTACCTAACGCAGATCTCAGGCATTGTATTTTAACCTTTTTCTGAATATCTTAGCATGTGTGAAAGTGAGATATCGTAACACACTACCTCTTAAGTGAATTCATCACGAGTGCGATAAGCTCTTATAGGCAGTTTTGTGTTTTTCGCATGAAGAAAACATAATTTTCTATAGGGTTATTTTTCGTTTTTGAGGGCGATAACATTTGCAGAGACCCGAAAAATGGGTTAACGCCCGAGTGCGAAGCACGAGGACGTTAAAGCCTTTTGAGGGTCTCTGTAAATGTTAACGCACGAAAAAACGTGAATTGACGTTAATATTGCATAAAAAGATAGATAAGAGTATAAATTCAAACAACTATTGCGAAATAATTTCATAGAAACGATAACAAACCAGTCACAAACCTACTTAAATGCCGTCATGTAATACATCGTTCATCTTGTTTATACCGACGTTGCTTGGTGTATTTATGACGTCAAACAATTTAGCGCGGGACTTAGAGCAACGTCTTTAGGTATCCTCTATAATATTGTTACACAAAGAAACTGATAAAGTGTAAAGGCCCTGACTTAGGAAATTAAGTGAAAAAAAGCCGACACATGAATTTACTGATTAATCCACGTTTTCTCCCGTTAACGCCCGGGTTTTGTCCGTTAACGTATGCGTTTAACGACCCTAAAACATACATTTTATGCAATAATATGACATTAACGACTGGATTTCCTATTCCGGACGAGCCCCCATCTTACAAACATCAAATATGTAACTAAGCATAACCGTCGCGTGCAGGTGTCGAACACAGGCGGATTAGGAACATTAACATTATTGGTTTACTAGACCAACGCATTAACCAATGTACCATGTGCTGATAAACGGGTGTAGGCAAGGCAATAACATGCTTGAATTGTTGTAGCGATTGAAATCGGAAAAAGGAGTGTTTGTAAAATTTGTAGGTGCTTTGAATGGTTTAAATGGCTGTTTTAAAATGGGGAATGGAGACTAAAGCGAGCAATCAATAATGGTTTGGAGTCGAATGAGCATCGAATTTCTTGCTCGGGTATCTTCATCCTAAATTTGACACAAAATTATTAAATCAAACTTCCTTCTTCTCCAACAAACGGTCGGACAAAACGCTGACGTGGGATGGGCAGCTTTGGACTTGGGTGAAATGTTGTGGATGCTCTGGTGTGAGAAACAACAGACACGCATGACAAGGTGCTCCGGATGTTCTCGTGTAATCGAAATGCCATTGTAAGTGGCGATTTACACCCACTGTCTTTTCAAAATACATACATGTACACCCATTCAATCCACCCGCTCATCAACTCATCCATCCATCCATCGAACAGAACGCATAGACAGACGTGATTCATTCCGAAAAAAGGATCCCAAACCCTAAATGTGTCGACTCTGTCTATATAGGCTACCTTTAGCCATGTAACTCAGGGCAGGTCTTTCTAATTTGCATATCCAATGCAACTTACCTCCCGTTTAAACGTTACATCCATCCATCCATCCATTAAACTATCCATCCAACCACCCTTTTATCTATCCATCCATCCATCCATGCATGCATACAAACATACATACAATTAATAAACGCACAGATTCAGGGTATTATAAACATAGGTACGTACGGAATGTGCTGAAGTATTTCATCCCCGGAAAACTCTGTAGTTCACTTGTATCAGCATACTTCCTGTCAGAAAGCATACATACACCGTCAGCAGAGTGGAAAAATATGGCTTGGCAGCCTGGTTCTATAGCGCAGTAGTATAGGCACTCAATCTGTCTATTTGTTGTGGAATTCTTACTACTGTTAAAAGGCGCGAAGTTGTTTAAAGTTGTGAAGGATATTCCATAAAAGTTGATTTGAAAACAGTTGATGACGTATATTAGATGACCAAGTCCCACAAGAATGTAAGAACGGATCAGTCGTGGCAGTACAGTAAGATGTAGCATCTTCAGTTGCTTTATTCAACGTGAAGTAGTAAAATTCAAAGGGGTTAGAGCTTTATCATAGTATGCGTCTTTACATTGTATAGGCACATACTATGTTTTGCGCTTAGCCCTCGATAAAATGAAATATAAAACGAAAACGTTATTTCATTTTTTTTCGAATTAGAAAAACACATAATTTCAGCTAAGTATTTTTTTTCTTATTCACATATATTAAGAAGTACGTTTACGAATATATAATACACCGTTACATTGCAAATGAAATCCAATCCATTAGCCAAGTCACCGACATAGTAATAGCTAACAGAGTGTCTCTGTGAATGCAAGTAACATAGATTCTCAAAGAATCTGGCTACAGTTAGAGTACAGAAATAGTGAATGGCCGCATTAAAACCAGATGGTTATTTCATCTTATTAAATCTTCAATTATTCGACAAGGGCTACCAATGCAAAAACATCTTTTTCACTGAACTGCAAAGGAAACCCCTAATTAAAAGGAGTACTACGTTTCTACTATCACACTCGATATTATTCCTTTATTCTAATAAAATCTTGCCATTATACAACTATAATTGCAATCCAATAAAATAAAGAATTCTGATTGGTTTAAATCGCATCACGAAGGGAATTCCATTGCACTTTATTTCTGTATAAAAAGCAATAGGTCTTTCGGGAAACCCCCGACCTTCGATCTGCAAGTCCTGTGTTGTAGGAGCTCGAATTAACCTAGTTCCCGATCATCAACGCTACATTGCTAATTTAATCTATTATAAATTAAGATATTTTCGAAAGAATTTACGATTACAAGAATGCAGTTCTGATTCTGAGCCGACGTAAACTATTAAGAAAACAACTAGTCGACGAAGATCATCAAGCAACTCTCTCAACTAAGACCGACCATTCCGTTTTCGTTTAAAAATACAGACTAACTTGGCAAAATCAAGTTTTTTGTCATAATTACCTCTACGAATTTCGAAGTTGTCGTTTATTTGTGTATCATTTGATTTACTTTATGACATTTCCCTTCGATAGCGAGATGAAAAAATACATGATCTAAAAATGGATTGTGTAATCTTATACGCGCAGAAAGTAGACTTAAATCTAGAGGATTGCAATTATAAGGGACGAGTGTCTTTTTCACTGCATTTATTTGGGTATAAAGTGCAGTTGCCTTAGCACATGGCTGAAACATAACGCCCTACGGGCGTTATTTGCCATGTGCTAAGGCAATTGCACTTTATACCCTAATAATAGCAGTGAAAAAGACACTCATCCCTATAAAAAACATCTTGAAATCACTCTTGTACCGGAGAAAACATTCCTAAATGCTCACTCAGTGCTCCAATCATTCATTCTAAAGCTAACTCAAACCATTCGAAAATACCCAGACTTTGTCCAAAAAAAAGCGGCTTCGGGATCGTTCAAAACGGTTCATATTTTACCAAATCGATCAAATTATTACATGATAGTATTGGCTGGTCTGAATTGTCTGTGACGAAACAAAAAGAGAAAAATACTTGTAAGCAGACTTTATTGCAATTCGGGAAAATATCGCACATTTCGTCCTATTAGAAAAAGCTATATATAGCTTTTTACATCTTTTTTTATCAATTACTAGAGACTCACTAACCGCATTTATTCAATTTCAATCCAATTGAAAATCATTCGAGAATCATTTAACTTGTCATTTTCTTTATGATCTGTACTGTACTTCTGTCCATACCTACAATTTAGGTAAATTTATAATCTGTTTCCAACGTAAACAATACATTTTTAATAAGAAAAAGATAACAGTGGTAATGGAAGCTAATGAAACATTTAAAAATCTCAGTAAATGAACTACGTGTATATATAAAAACGATCGAGACACTAATGCATTAAACCATTATTTGTTCGCTGAATTGAAGCATATCACATAGTTAAATTACTATTTCAGCTTTCTAAAAGCTTAGCGAAGTGACATTATACAATTCGATTCGATTTTGCATTTTAGTTTCCTTTTGAACGTTCTTGTAGTAATACGAAAATTTTCTATAATGGTTGGGTTCTAATTACTTACTATATAATAGAAATGGCTTTTTAAGCCGTCGAGTCCCTTATTTACCGTCGATCACGCATTTGTCCCTTTACTTTTGGGTTATTTTCTCTCCAAATTAAATCTTACTTGTAATTTTACAGTTTTTTTTCATTAATGGACGTTAAAATATTTGAAAAACTATGACAAATCCACGAGTACCGGGTAGGATTAGTGCCGCCGTCATAGCCATGTGGAAACAAAAGGTATTCAAATGGTCTCGGATTCGATTTCCGACGGCGACACCCATCCTTTCAGAGTATTGTCTTCCACCAATGGTTTGATTTTTCTAGATTATTCTAGATCTATGTGGGATAGCAGCTGCGTCTAGGAAAGGATGCAATGGTAGGACTGATGTAAGAAATACCAAGAATCCATTATAAGGTTCTCCAGCCCCAGCGGTATAGCTTAAAGATTTTGAAATCGGCGTAAAATCTTATTTAAACAAATGAAACAAAATAATTTTCATTCAACAATTATACAGTCCTGCTGATATGATCGTAAGACAATGCTAAAATCAAAGCTTAGCACTTTTGTAAATAAGCATAATAATCATAAATCCAAAAGTTATTACAAAAAATCGTTACAATATAATTAGCCAAAGGGAGATTTTCGTTTTTAAATCATCGAAATGCCCATGTGAGCGACGCCCACAGAAGACGGTTAGTGCAAGAATGCATAACGAAACTTCTGCTGATATCCTTCATTATTTTTAGCTCACCTGAGCACGAAGTGAGCTTTTGGGGGAACTTGTTATCCGTCGTCGGTCGTGCGTCGTCAACATTTACCTTGTGGACACTCTATAGGCCATTTATTAGCCCAGTCAGAATGATTAACCTGATGAAATTGCGGACGATTCGAAATTGGGGCTCGAAAACAAGGTCACGGGGTCAAATCTTAGAAATACCTTGTGGACACTCTAGAGGCCATATTTCTAGCCCAATCAACCTGAAAATTTGTCAGAATGATTATGTTGATGAAATCTCAGACATGACCGAAATTGGGTCAAGTGGCGTCAGAAACCTAGGTCACGGGGTCAAATTCTAGAAATACCTTGCGGACAATCTAGAGGCCAAATTTTAGCCGAATCAACCTGAAAATAAGCCAGAATGGTAATCTTGATGAAATCTCGGACAAGTTCGAAACTGGGTCAAGTGGGGTCAAAACTACTTCGCGGGGTCAAATCTTAGAATAACATTGTGGACACTCTAGTGGCCACATGTTTAGCCCAATCAACCTAAACAATTGGCCGAATAATTATCCTGATGAAAATTCGGGCACGTTCAAAATTGGGTCAAGTGGGGTCAAAAACTAGTTCACAGGGTCAAATCTAAGAAATACATTGTGGACACTGTAAAGGCCACATTTTTAGCCCAATCAACCTGAAATTTCGTCAGAACGATTATCTTGATGAAATCTCTGACAAGTTCGAAACTGGTCCAAGTAGGGTCAAAACTAGGTCGAGGGGTCAAATCTTAGAAAAACCTTGTGGACACTCTAGAGGCCGTATATTTAGCCCAATCAACCTGAAATATGGACAGAATGAATATCTTGATGACATTTCAGACAAGTTCGAAATTTGGTCAAGTGGCATCAAAAACAAAGTCTTGGGGTAAAATCTGAGAAAAACCATGTGGACTCTCTAGAGGCTTACTTTTAGCCCAATCAACTCGAAAATTTGTCAGAACCTTTATCTTGGTGTAATCTCAGAAAAGTTCAAAATTAGTTCAAGTGAGGTAAAAACTATGTCATGGGGTCAAATTGTACAAAAACCTTGATTTTTTTAGATTGTAAACTCAGGTATGCGATTAAGGGCCACTTTGATCCTCTCGTTTAACGTGCTTGGTGTAAAGCATCGTCTCACGGGACCTCGGTTTACAGTCTCATCCAAAAGACAATTAGTTTGTTAATGTGCAAGCCCGGGAATCGAACCAAAACGGTCGAACTTCAATGGTTTTGAAGCCCAGTGCTCTGCCAACTGATCTGATCGGGCTGACAACGGATTTATCGTATTGTCCTCTTACATTAACCCGTGATTTTCATTATAATTAGGAATTGTGACAAAGATACGACGCGTTGTAAGTTGACTGTTTGAAGTCCGATCGCCGAATGTTTAGATAGGTTATTCTAAAATGAAAATAAGAATTTCAATCTTGGAATAAAGTCAAATCGAGAGCATTCTCTCACATGTGACTCTTCGGAGCTAATTGCTGTCTTAGCATTAGTTTGTTTGCTGATCTGTGTTAACAAAAAGATATTCAATTTAGGCGTATTGTTGGGATATATTTGTAGGGTCGCCAAAAAGATTGAAAAAGGAGCTTAATTTTACTGTTGTTTTCTTTTAAGGTTTTGTCTTTTCGACTATACTTTAGAGGCAGCGATCGATAATAAAGCTGTATGTACTCGTTTCTGTTAACATCAGTAGGCAAATGTCGAAATTGGGACAATTCCATCCCATGGTTGCTTATTAAATCAGTGCCGCCACCATAGCACAGTTGGTAGCGAATGTGGCTTCATCTCAAATCACGAGATGTCATTCGCTCAATCCCTGGCGGCAGTACATACGTTTTCCGAAAATTGTCTCCCACCAATAGGTGGATAATCGCAAATCTGGGTGGGATAACAGCTAGTGGCTAAGAAAAGATGTTATGGTAGTACGTGTGCGTGGAATATCAGGAGTTCATTGTTAGCTGCTTCAAATTACGCGACATGGCTGAAAGATTGTTAAAAGTGGCGTTAAACAGCATTCAAACAAAACGTATCTAATCAGGTTGGGTTGACTTAAACTCCCTGACCCGTGTTAACGTTGTGATAAGTTAAGTTGAATATTAAGTTGGTCCACAAATTTTCAGAGTCTGTTCGTCAGTTTGTATACCGTTAGTTAAAGTAGTAGTTTCAAACGTAGAAGCAGTCTGTTATCCTATTTAGTCGATTGATTGATTGATTGAATGGAGTTCTTAGGCAGGAAGGGGCATGTTCTTACTTTGACTTCATTGCATCGAATCTTGCAATGAATGATCCTTTACTTAAATTTGTTCCTGAAAATGTGTTAAGAATGGTCTACTTATTGCAATCACCTTTATGTCGGTGATAAGATGGGTAAAGGGTGTGCAAGTTAATTGTGATTTGAGTATATAGGTGAAATGTGTAACAGAGTCAGTAAATCATTACACAAAAGTTCTATAGAATCTTCAAAGTGTTGTTTTCAGTCTTTGTAAGCTATGTTTAATGACAGTCGTGAGATTTTTAAAGCCAGTATAGCGATATAGGCCCTCTCGAGCCTCTTGTGTTATTTACCTATCAAAATGGACTTGGTAGGGCGAGGTATTTTCTTTGAAAAGCATCTCTTCCTAAACCACCTGTCCATTTTTAATTAAACTTAGCAAGAATGGTCCGTTGGTTACCCTTTACAAGTAAGGCTTTATGATTCACCTATAAATAAGAAAGTAACAGGGCGTTCTCTTTTTTCTTTTTTGAGTTATCCGAATGATTTCTCGTCCTACCAAAACCAGTTTCAATGAATCTGGCAGTTTATTCATCGCGTGACCCTTTTCATAGATTGTTTGCTTTATCTTATCGACTCATAGATAAGGACTTAGCAAGTGGGATATTTTTTTCACTTTAACATCTTTTAATGTCATCTTCCCATAAACGACTACTCAAATGTCAACGAAACCTGGGAAGACTATTTCTCGGTGGACGCCTTCCCATTACCGTTTGCAAAATTGATAATTGAATACAAATAGGGGCTTTGAAGTGCGGGACGTTTACACTTAAACGAACTTTTAAACGGTCACTTGGATTTTTCTAAAAAAAAGTAATATTTCATTTGGTATCTAAAACGGGAAAAAGTCGGAAAATGTTAGGAAATTCATTTAAGAAGAAACTCTATAATGTGAGACTTTTGTGACTTTTGAAAAGAAGGGTTCTTGTTTTCAACCGTATGTAGAATGCACCGAAAAGGACATTTTTGATTTATTTTCTTTCAAGCATGCACAAAATTGAACAGCCTTCTATGTAGAAAAAATAGTCCATATATCGAATAGAGTAAATGCATGGTGACCTTTTAGAAGTTCGTTCCAGTGTACATGTAAGATCATTCTCTTTGTATTTAGTGCCACAATTTTAAATATTTCTTTCAGCTATGTATTTTTCCTTGGTAAATTATGCATCGAACCTAAATCTTGCAAGGATCAAACCAATATAAAATTGTCTGTTTCAATAATTCAAGTCGATGCGTTGAAACAAACGTCATTGCAAATTTCGTTGCGTAATTACATGAGCCTGTGTTTGACCTTCCAAACGATTTTTTCGTGTGAATTAGGTTACATGTAAGACTCAGACCAGCCTCATAAGCAGACATATAATCTTTACTACGTGATCAATAGAAAGTTATCACTCATTTTATATGTTTTTAATTGGAAAAAAAAATGTTTCGTTGAATTGTGCGGTTACAGTTGGTTACATCGTGAAATTGACATTCATTCCGATCAAAACCATTCAAATTCACTCACTCAGCGCTCCATCCATTCATGCCAAACACCCACTCAAACCATTTATAAACGCTCCAAAACTCACTGAAAAAGGACAGTAACAAAAAAAACTAACAAAATAAATAAGGCTTGAAAAAATCGCAATTTTACTGATATAATTGAAATTGTAAGCGTCTAATAGATCCTTGAAGAAAGAGGAAGCTCTTTACAGAATTTGTATGCATATTTTAATAAAGGGAGTTAATAAATATCGCTAATTTTGTTCATCCTGAACAAAATTTGCGATATAGGATTACCTACCATTAATTTCACCCAGAACTCGCTCCATACACTCATTCAATTTCAATCCAAAATCTCACCAAAATCATTAATCTTGTCAATTACACGATGTTACTTACTGTATGTAGAATGCTTATAATGTGTCCATTCTGCACTCATGAAATTGTTGGAATTGTCAAGTACAACCTCATATTTAATGACACCATAATTCTGTAATACGCATGTTGTAAAGTTCCAATTAAATATTCACAGTTAAGGTAGTGGATCCGTAATAGGTCCGCATCGTTTCTGGAGTAATGAACATTAACATTGTTAACCGAGGTTTCCTAGTGATTTTCATGAGGAAGCCTCGGTCAAAATTGTGAAAGATCCTTACTTCCGAAATGTTACGGAATTATTAGGGGTCCACTTCTTGAAGATGCTTGGTCAAGTCTTCAGAACTCTAATTTGTAGATGTAGCTACTACTTCGAAAACAGTCTACTACAATTTTTTAAAAGAAATGCTTTGGGTTGCTAGGAAATTCACCTTAAATAAAGCACTCTGATAAACAACATTTCATTAGTATATGATAGTTGGAAAAATGAAATAAATGAATGAAAATTAAAACAAACGACACATCTTTTATCAAGCACTTTATTTCGTGGCTTACCAAAGTAAACAAGAAATCCAATGTACAGGCGATTTATCCGACTTGGCTTTTCGGCAAGTTGGTGGTGGATCATTGTTCGATTTCGACCCTTAAATAGTCTGAACTAAATACAGTTTAGAACATCGCGAAAATGAGGTGACGAATGATTTTGAAATGAGTTTGGAATAAAATCGAATGAACCTGTTGATCTATTTTTGAGAGGGAGATAATTCAATATCGCTTATTTTGTTTAAGATGAACACAATTAGCGATATCTATAACCTCCCTTTAGTAGTACATGTATATGTAAACAGGTTCTATGAATGGCATTCTATGTTTCCAAAGAGGCATAATAAGAATATTGTCAGTAAAATCGTTGGTTTTTCTACCGATTTTTCTTATTTTGAATGAAGTTATTTATCTTATCATTTTTTAATTATTTTTGAGCGCTAATTGAGCGACTGAGAATGGTTTTTTATCTGAATGACAATCAATTTCACGATGTTCGTAAGTTTAATTTAAATTATGCGTCTGAAGTACGCACAATTGTGTGATCTTGCTTAATTCCAGCGAATTAATAAAAGGTGTCGTAAGCGATGCTTACACGATCAACCCTTGTTATATACATGCTATACCTAGGTGTAAATAAAAAATATGTTGAGTTGAGTTGAACATATTAGTTTCCAAATCGATTTTGAGACAGACTGATCTCAATCTCGTCTAGAATAGAAAGTCGCTTGATAACATTTCTGTTCTAGACTCGGTTAAGGTAGTGGACCCGTAATAGTTTTGCAACATCTCATAAGTATTGAACTTTAACAATGTTAACCGAGGTTTCCAAATGATTTTCATTTGGAAACCTCGGTTAACATTGTGAAAGAATATGTGGTCCGAAATGTTGCGGATCTACTGCGGGTCCACTACCTTAAGAAGTGCTTGTCTAAGATAAAATCTCATTACAGAGCCTTCTTTAGAATCACCGGAATTATTTTTTTATATTTCATGAGTGTTAATACAAAGATGAGATGAGAACGTATGGAAAGATTTCCGTAGGCGTTTAAATTGCGATAAAATGCGTGTAATTTCATAATTTTCTAATCAGCGTTAATGTTTCACTAAAAAGGCTTAATTTGTACATTTCAAAGAAAATGCCGATCTTTCGTAAAAGTGAAGATTACATTATAAATATCGACTTCCTTTTAATGAAGTAAAGAATTTATTAAACTCATCGTCTAAAGGACCTCATCTGCGTAATGATGGTCCGTTTAATAAATTCGTAATTTTATCACCACTTATTCAAAATCTTTTTTCATGTGATATTCGCTGTGAGATCCAGGTAAACATATTTTTATTGCTGTGATACAGTTGTCCGGCCACTCACTGTCACCTTCTTTTCAATATCCAGAAAAGTGAATTCAAACATTCCGTGCACTTAAAGCACTTCATCATTGAATAGTCATTTCATGGATATTAAAAAGAAACTTACCGTACAAATTTAGTCGTTGAAACCGATTCTATACATGTAAATAGTATTTTTTAAAAAGACAGATATGTATTTACATACCAATTTCTAAAAAAACTTGTTTACAGCAAAACATATTATGAGAGTCAAGGGAAAAATCTGATTACAAAATACATGCCTACAATCTACCGTTTCTTATCTTAATTTTTTAAGAAAAAATGTTGGCAATGTCGATAGTTTTGACGAAGACTTAGATCGGGGTCTAAACAATTAGTACAGAGAAGTGAAATTTACCTGTGCGTCTTATAAAGTATTATACAGTTAAAAACATCGTAAAATCGACAATCATTCCGATCAAAACCATTCTAAATCGCTCAGCGCTCCATTCATTCATTCCAATTACTCACCCATACCATTAAGTAACGCTCCAAACTTATTAAAATGATAAGAAAAAAACATTCAAAATAAAAAATCGCTAGAAAAAATACGCGATTTCACTGACTTTATTGAAGGGTGTAAGCGAATAATGGGAAGACAATAAGGCTATTTATAGGACCTGAATACATATTTTATTAAAGGAAGGTAATTAATATCGCTAATTTTGTTCATCCTGAACAAAATTTGCTATATAGGATTACGTCCCATTAAATTCACCAAAAAATCGCCCCACACACTCATTCAAGTCCATTCCAAAATAATTCCAAAATCATTTACCTCGTCAATTTCACAATGTTGATAATTGTAAATTTGATCCTCTATGGCCCTTTTTCTTTATCCAAATCATTTTTTTTCTTAAAGGAGAAAATCTTACGAAAATATCTCAAAATCTAGCGCTAGGATGAAAAATCAACCATTTAAATATGGATTTTAAATACGTAGAATTGAGTTAATCGCGTGTTTAGGACGCTGATTAAACATCATGGACAATTAATATGTACTCATCAGTTTTTTTAGTTATTTTTTTCTGTTGTTGAAGTTATTGTCCAAGTTCATATTTTTTTAAATATATTGATAAAACAGAGGTTAATGTCAGGACAATAAAACCAAGCTATAATTATTTCATTTTATCTTTTAACTGTACAAATATCCGTGTGATAACATGCCATGTGATACTTTTTATGAAATCACGTGGTAATTTAAGAACAATGACAAAATGCGGTTATTTTTAGAAACTTGCATATCTGTTAGGAAAACCGACGAAAACAAGCCAAATAGAGGTTATAAGATAGATCTAATATGTACTTACTTTATTGAATGAAATTTTTTTTATCTAACTTGGTTATGGGAATTGATAATTGTCTCGGCAGAGCCTGGACAATGATCAATTCTCCCAACCTCATTAGATATTTTTTTCTCATACAAAACACCAAGTACGTATTATATATATATGTGTCAAACTATAAGAACTGAAGAAGATTTGTGTCCATTTAACGAAAATCCCAGATTTCTTCTTGTTTGATCTTAAATATCTTCTCCTTGGAACAGAAATAAACTTTATCGCTTAAATATATTCCGTATCAATTATTTAGCTTATTTAAGTATGACTGGAAGTAAGCATAGCTATAATCCGTGAACTAATCTTTAAAAATCATCAGTAGACCTACTAAGACCATACTAAGCAGCCCAAACATGTTACTACATCGTATGTCTGCATTATTTCCTCCTTGAGGCTGTGTACCATTTCTTGGTGCTAACGTGATTTTAGGTGTTGTCATGGGAGTGGTCACGTGACAAGGATCGCTTACTGTGACTGTTATGGTTGTTGTTCCTGTGAGTGATGAGTCTGTCGCTGTGTATTTCAGTGTGTAGGAGTCTGTGCTATCGGGGAGTGTCTTTGCTACTGCAATCTCACCAGGATCGGTCCCAAGTTTGAAAACATCACCAGTGTTTCCATCTTGTAATTAAAAGAATGAATAAAAGATAATCAATTGCACTCGTCAATAAACAGTGTTAAGAATTTTATCAGGTTGGTGAGAATGCCCGATCGGGAAGTATTTCCTAATTGGGAAATGATTGTCCGATCGGGTAATTGATATTCAAAGAAAAATACACAATGGCAGAACGCTTGGAAGTCGCGTAGCCTAAGTGTTTGGATATCTTCTTTAGGGAAGCAACCACGGATCCATGTAAAGAATTGAACATAGATGGTATATCTTTATGCGCTAGGACGTTGAAAATTTGCACTGAAATGGACGTTAAGTATTCGCAATGGCGAACAATTCAAATTCCCTCATTATTTTGACATTTCTTTTGTAATCATGAACTTTTATATATCATTCAAATGGTAACCTTTCTAGCATTTCAATGTTCTATATTTAGGACCCGTGTAAAACATAATCAATATGGTTTCTGGTAAAAAGTTATGCAGCACACACACACACACACAAAACTTGAACAAAAACAAAACCGCGGATGTAGCTCTAGAATTATATGTTTTTTATACTAATCTGTGACTTCTTTTGCAATACGCGTCCGATGTGATCTACCCTTGCAAGAATGAGGACATGGATTTTTACCGCTCCGTGAAAATATCGAAATAATAGGAAAATGTTTGATTTAATCAGTGCTGATAATATATTCAATGGATAAAAACTGTTCTAGACACGACAATCTAAATGCCTCAGAACAAAAAGTCTGGAAAAAAGAAGGAAGGCGAAGGAAATAAGAGGAAAATATTTCTCCTTTGTCAACAGATGTGAAAACGGTGAACACTAATCAAGGTGCACATTTAAGCTATACCGCTACAAGAACACACCAGAACCAAAACGGACTTATAAACAACTAGCCCAGTGTACACCAGAAAATCAAAGTAATTTCTTTCATTTTTCTTCCCCTTCTCCTCCACATTTTTATTCCCTAGACGCTCCAGGTAACTACAGCAAAATGAGCAACATGATCAATATATACAATGTGAATAACATGAGTAATAACCCAATGCCTAAGTCATTTAATGGATAATTTGTACAGTCAACTTCCGGACAATATAACCCTCAGTTTATAGCATCGACCCCGTATTACCAACAAGCACCAGCGCAAACAGCGCAACCACAACCTTAGGCCGAAAGCATCATAAATGATAACAAACGCATCATAAACGATCTTCCAAACATAAAGACAAATGTAGCACGATTAAAAATGTTCAGAAAACCGTAACATCCATAAACGTACGGCTATTCGACTTGGAGAAAAAAAAGTTACCTGTATAGGTCAAAGAGTAGTTAAGTCGAATCGGCTAGTCATTTCAACAGTGAAAACCACAAGAAACAAAACGAAGGCCTACAAATAATAAAAGACAATATGAACGATCCCAAAGAACCGTGTAAAAAGTTACAGGCTTATATGGAATCGTTGAAGGTACAACACGACCAGATAAAAAACAATGTAGCTGAAAACGAATTTTGATCCATGCGCGAAAACCTTATATTTTACGACTTTAAGGAAAATCTGTCCGACTCTAAAAGTATGGAACAACAGCCTGATAATTGTGATTTGTTGGCAAAAGAATTTATCCAAAATCATTTGCATATAGACAGCAGTAAAATTTTGTTTGATAGAGTACATAAGTTGGGCACTAAGAACAACAAGTGTGATAAACGACGCACAATAGCGGTGAAATTCCATTATTACCACGAAAGAGAAAGAATAAAAAGGCGCCATTTCCATTAAAGGAGAAACTCAAAAGGAAAAATCTTGGTGTAGGCGTTCAACTTCCAAAGGAGTTTCGTGATTCTCGCAAACCCTTATACGAGCTGATGAATGCTGAGAAGCAAAAAGGAAAAAAGTGAAAATATGTCGGCGAAAAACTGTTTATAGAAGGACGGGAAACTAAATGTACTTAGAGATGTCGCGAAGAACAATTAAACATTTATCATGGAACGTGAACGGTCTTGTACGAATAATATCAGATGCGGACTTTATTGAGAGGATTGTTGAAAACGATAAAGTTATCCTTCAAGAAAACTAGGTAAGCCCCGAATACCCATTATAATTTGGACAAAATTAGATATCACTCACACCATTTGTACGGTACTAAATCCCCTCTAGTGAGAAAAGGACGATATAATGGGCAAAATTTACCGTAAAAACTACTTGCAAAATGATATACAAATTTAGAAAGAACATCGGAGTGGTTTATTATGGTTAAAATTTGTAAAAAAAAATGTTAAATTTTGATACAGATGTTTATTTATGTTGTATATACATTTCACCTAGTGGATCAAAACATTTGGAAAATAGCGATCTAGATTTATCCGATTTATTAGAAAGCGATATTGGATAATTGAAATCAAAAGGAAAAATATTTATTGTTGGTAATTTTAATGCCAAAACTGCTACCAAATTGTATTTTATCATTTACGAGCAAAATTTGCAAATTGACTCGGATCAGCCTGAGCGAGAAATCGTTAACCATGTAAGCAAACATCACATGATTGACGCTTATGGCAGACGACTCATTCAACTTTATATAAATAGCGATAGGTAGTGATCAAATTTTCGGGGATTCTTAATCAAAATGGGTCGAGTTTAGTGGATTATCTTTTAATCAATCATGATGATTTTAACAATAATCAAGGTTTTGCCATTCTTCCACCGAACAATTTGTTGACCTCGTCCGCTTCTCATTTGTATAAAAGGGTTACGCCCTGATACTAAATCACGTGACAAAGCCTCTAATTATTCGCTGTTTATCGCGTGGGATGATTCCATTGTACAAACATTCAGAAGCGATTTGTCAAACTATATTGAAAGACTCCGCCTTATTACGGAAAACATACAAAATGTGTTTATTGATGATACAGTCCAACAATTTACTACATATTTACAAAAAAAGCAATTAAGACATTTGGAAAAACTAGAACAGACAAATGAAATAAAATTCATAAAAATAATAAATGGTTTTATTCCGAAAGCTACAAGGCTCGTTATGAATTTAATAAAGCGGGACATATTTATTTGAGAAACAAAACTGTAGAAAACAAAAATCTATTTATGGCTAACATAGGTATACACAACAAGAGGACCAGGATGGTCATATATAGCTCACCTTTGTCTCTTTGACCCCTCCCTTAGCAAAATAAAATGATTTAAAGATCATTAAATGACCATAAAATCTTTCAAAAAAAGACAATTAATTCCTTTTAACTCTACATAAGTATGTAGCCGTTTCAGAACAGGTTTCGTGAGATCTCACCATCGTTCTGAGCAAGTTTTATAAAAATTGGGCCATATTTGTGGCCTCTAGAGTGTATACAAGAAAATTGCCATATGGCCCCTTTTCCCTTGATATAGCATGGATCCTTCCCATTTTCAATAGGATTTATCCTTGTGACCTTACCAACAATGTGACCAAATTTCATGAAGATCTGGCCATATTTGTGGCCTCTAGACTGTAAAATCTTAAGTTGTTGACGCCGGACGACAGACGACACACGACGGACATTTCCAAATTGTGCTTATGCGTTCGTTTATATTGCCTAATTAACGTAATGTTTAATCTAAGTGTTTACGATCGTCTAGAACGCTAATACGAGCTTTTCAAAATCGAATAGAATAGAAGTAAATTTACTTTTATCAACTATTTTGTCCAAAGTGGTATGACGATAAATTTATCATACCCTCTATATCGGTAAATGATGTTGACGAGTAATAAAGGAAGTAGTCGTCAGTGAAAAATCGTGTAAAATTCAACTTCGAAATTGAAATTTCGTTAACGTACAAAAAGAAAAGGACTTTTCATAAATACTTATTCCCTTCGCTACATCTGTTTTCAAAAATAAGGATAGAGGAATTGTGTGAATGAATAGTCATCTTCTGTTTCCTTTTACTGAAATAGCTTCTTCTGCTACCCTTAGTAACAAACGCTGTTTGTAGATGAAAAATGTGTAATGGATGCCTTTATTTGTCCACAATAATTTTACAATTTTAAACCCGAAATTCGTTCTCGACGTAACCTAAAAAAAGTAGTATGTGTATATTCTAAAGCTACCATAAAACATAAGAATACGTTTATTACTCATTTTAGTTCATCAAATCGATCAGAAACCTTTTTATATTCACCAGATTCAATAGAATAGATTGAATTGATATTTCTGCTTGAATATTAAGAATACGATAATAAAATATTACGTTGGTAAATTGTCACATATATCGATAATTATCTAAAAGAAAATCATGAGATAATCGATTCGTAACGTCGCTGAAAAAGTATCTAAATAACTTAGGGTTATACCCTGCTTTCATTAATTTCACTCTGTTTCGTGTTGTCCAAGCATGACCAATTAAAGGCATTGCGCCATTATGCTGTCTAGAAATCACGTGCAGGTTAACACGTTTCCGGGGAATTCGACCAAAAATACCACAATCGTTCATTTTTATAATCAAGGAAAACTATGTTTTGTTGTTCACTCAATGCTAGATACATCGGCCTTGCACTGACGTCAATGCTCTATAAGTACAGTTTAATCAATTATCAAAACAAGAAGTTTGAGCGAAGTCTGACTCATAATCTCGGACCGATGTATTCTCAGGAACATAATATGGAACTATGTACTAGAGATGCTGTAAATCATATTGGCAATGACTGTAGCCAGGTATATACTTGTTCAATTAGACAAAATATACTCAAATGAACTCATAAAGAACATGCTATACGATAACGCAAGTCGCAAGATTCTGTATTACAAGAGTTTTAAAAACTGTTACAAGTTCCTTTAACAACATCCAACTAGTCAGGAATGAGTAATTTTGCATTTCCAAGACTGTCACGATTCGCCTGATGGGAAGCTTTTAATAAAGAATAAATACAAGTTATTGATAAACCCAAATTGATATTTATTGAAAGGAACACAATTTGCGTCCATCTATACACAGTTTCCCGACGTTTTTAATGTCAGTTGAAAGTAATGAGGTATTATCTGTGTTCATCTAAGTTAGTCGTACAACTCGTTAAATTGAGATAAGATTTAAAGCGTGTCACAACACAGTCGGGAGGGAGAAATAAAATATTATCTTATAACTATACAAATATCTATTCGATAACAACCCGTATGATATCACAAAGTTATTTTTAGAGCAATAATATAATGCGGTTATTTTTAGAAACTTGCATTTCAGTTAGAACCATCAACGAAAACTGGACAAATAAAGGTTATAAGATAATAGTGTTTTGTATGAAAAAATATCTAACTCGGTTGTGAGAATTGATAATTGTCTCGACAGAGCCTCGACAATTTTTAATTTTCCCAACCTCGTTTTCATACAAAACACTATGTACGTATTTTTATATTTATTAATGTACCTGCAATCGCATAGGCTATTGTATCACCCTCAGGATCGCTTGCCGTGACTTTTACAACCGAAGTATCTGCAAATAATCAAATTTTAAGACAAAAATAAGTATTATTTTCGTATAGTAAAGCTTGAAATTATTAACATGACTTGAGGCCGCCACCATAGCGCAGTTGGTTAGGCATAAGACTTCCAATCTGGAAGTCGTGGGTTCGATCCCCGGTGGCGGCAAATATCCTTTCCGACGTTTGTCTCTCACCAATGGGTAGTTAATTGTAAACCTTTGTGAGATAGCAGTCGGAGGCTATGAAAGGGTGGAGTGGAGGTGGAGAAATACCAGGAAACTATTGTTAGGTGTTCCGACCGCCGCGATATAACTGCAAAATTGTTGAAAGCGGCGTAAAACCCATTCAAACAAACAATTGACATGACTTGATCTTCATGCAATAAATGAATTAACTTTATTATCGAGGGTAGTCGCAAGTCTTGAACAGATCCAAAAACATCTTAAATCCGCGGAGTGTATGGGTTTTAGATATTGTTTGTATAACGTAATGGTACCTAAATACAATGTTTGACTGTGTGATTGAGAGGTCTGGGATGAATACAGTTGCAGGGGCCATGGGTTCGATTTACCTTCAACTCACTTTTTATTTATTTTTTTTATTTCCTCTGTTAGCCCAATTAGATTATTTTTTAATTTTGGATGACAAAAGTTTTTGAACAGTTGCGTTTCATTTATAGTATCTCATGTCTTGAACTTTAGTATGAAAAACACAAGTCGCTTTTAAATAGTCTAAAGGGCAATGTTGGTTGATTATCGAAGGTTATGTGGGATGAGCAACTGGAGGCTCGGAAGAGTTGTCGTGGTAGAGAACCACCAGATATCTATAGGCGTCTATAGTTAGGTGATCCGACCGGTGCAATAAAACCGAAAAAAAAATTCAAAAGGCGTTAATGGAATTCAAACAAACAAAACAAATCTAACGGGCTAAACATCTAGTTTATAGCGTACCGTTAATCTCTTTAAGAATCGAATGATCTTCAACATAATCCAAAATAAGTAAAAACCTATATATTAGATTGAACCCTAAAGGATAAATAAATACGATGTCACAGTGACTTGAACGATTGTCTATCGAATTCTATTGCCTTATTACGTATTATGACAAGTGTCTACTCGTCACGGCGTCATTTAATACATTATGAAACTTGATTCTCGAAGTTAACAAGAACGAACGGATATACTATTTGACAATCTGTCAGGCATGAGATGTATGCTAATAGAGGTTTCGGCCAGTCATGTCAATAATTTCTCGCTTAACAGTCCGGCATATCCTGCAATTGACAAGATGGATTAATTCTGAATAAAAAATGAAAGATAAGGATCTGCGAGGTTTGACACATTAATGTTTTTAATTGTAGAGAATGAAATTTTCAAAATAACGAGAACATGACATAAACGAACGTCTGTTCAGAGAATTTCCTGTTTGTCAAAGTGTTATTTTTGTCTTGTTTTTATATATTTGTTTAACATGAAGATGTCAAAAACAACGTGAGGAGAGTTACAAAGTCGAAGCCCTTAAAAACAAAATACCTTCGACACAAGATAAGCAAGTATTATAAAAGTTAAAAGACTAATTAGTAACCTGCTTTAGCGCTCTTGTTTACACAGACTGTATGGGTATCCTTGCTGAACACTGGTACCTCGTTTACGTTGGTTATGGCGATTGTTATGGTCGCTGTAGCTGACAACGGTGTAGTATCACTATCAACAGCCCTTTAACATGAATTGTAATATAAAAGTATTTCAGTGAAATTCAAAAAGCGTATTAATCACTTGAAACGCTTTAATTGAAGGTGTGATACTAGTTAATCTTTTCCTGCTAAAACAGATTGCTGTGGATAAGTAAGTATTGAGACACGAACAAGTTCGATTTCACTGTTTTAAGATACTAAAATGTCCAAAATAAATTCATCATCTAACCAAATTTCTCACGGGTTCGGGGCGTCGAATTTCGAATGATATCCAGATGTCCCCGAAACAGATTTATGTTTAAGACAGTACATCTTCACGGACATTTCTAAAATATCAGCATAGCTTATCACTCGTGTTTTGAAATATTCACGTCATCTTACGGTGGTCTCCAAAATATCAAAGAAATCTTATAATTACATTCCTGGCAGTGAAATCATGAGATTTCACAGTGAAATAAATTTTGATATCTTCTCTAGTGCGTATATATATATATATATATATATATATATATATATATATATATATATATATATATATATATATATATATATATATATATATATATATATATATATATATATATATATATATCTTTTATTCCTCCACAGTAGGAGATTTTGTATATATTACAAACAATCAACAATGGAAAGAAAACAATATAATACACAATATAATCATTGAACTACGCGAACACGATGGCAATCACACACATATAATATTCATACAAGTTCACACAAACGTAGATGCACAAGCATACGCTAACTACATACGCGCGTACAATTACCCCTAACCTCCTCACACACATGCGCTCACACCCACACACATATACAAAGCCATAGGCACACATATACGTACGTTCACAGATGCCAAGTTAAGTTCATACACCAAAATGGTGCCATATATAACTCATCGATGGCCGTGCGCAAAACCGTCGCACCCGCCTATAAACATATAGGCAGTTCCTATTCTCCTCGTCAAACAATCGAACCGTCCACATTGAACTCGACAGGCTTCAAACATCATACGGACATCATGTTCGAACAGTTTTTGAATGGTGCATGCAAGAATGCAAACTTCGGGGTCAATAATTTGTTTTATTTTAAAATTATTTTAAATTTATTTTAGACCATCACTCTACATAATCAACATGGTCATGCTACAGTCTATTTGAATGTTAAGGACTAAAAAATAGCTGTGTTTCCACTAACGGGCTAAAAAAAGAGGGTAGGTAGGTTGGCGTATCTTTTGGCGTACCTTTTTTTGTATTTTGAAATTTTTTGCTGCGAAAATATAGGGTAGGTAGGTAAATCGTTATCTTTGTTATATTTTTTTTAACTTTGGTGATTTGAATATGCAAAGTTAGCCTTATGCTAACAATGACCAAGAGCAATTCTTGCTGATGACAGGTCTTCACAATAAAATCTGTAAATATACTGCGTTTAGATATGCTAGCTGCATTTGACTAAGAGATATGGCCATGACAAAATTCAAAGCAAACTGGAGTGAAAGCAAAGTCAAAATGGCCAATTTGTGACATTCAAGGGCAGGTAACTCAGGACTTTCTGATCGAAAATAATTTTTTGAAACAATTCGTTGGAGTCCCTCAAGGAACATTCCTGTGAAATCCATTCAGTAGTTTCTGCGGAGAAGAATTTCGAAGAAAATTGTTTACGACAAGACGCACATGATTGAAATCCATTCAGGAGTTTCTGTGGAGATGAATTTTGAAGAAGAAGTTTACGACCTAAGGCACACATGGACGACAGACACAGCGCCATGACAAATAGCCCAAAAGTGCAGATTTAAATGAAAAAGGACAATAGCTCAAATAATATCAGTGCCAGAGTTCAAATAAGAAATCTAAATGCACAGCAACGCACTTTCATAACCAGACAGCAATATTTTGGACTGTCCCAATTTGAAAGCTGCTGCAGACGCCAATTTCAAATTGATCATTTGTCCAGTTTGATTGCCAACAGTGACCAAGCCATCTTCTTTCGACTTTCGCGCTTTAAGTCAGTAAATAGCAGTTCATCACTAATATTACTATGTTATCCATGAACCTACTATAATTAAAAGTTTGTATCTTGTATCTTGTTTTCTTATTTCTTGATAATTCTCTCTATAATCGTCTTTACACTTACATTTACGGTGTTGATTCTTCCATAAAGCGCTTGAGTAACTCAGGAAGAGCTACTTAAATGAAGCAAACGGGAAAAAACTACGGAAATGTATTTCGAAAATTTCATGGGTCTGGAATAAGGATGGGTCGGACATTTTTTTTTATTTTGTTTTCTTTTTGCCGATATAAACAGCAGAGTCAGGGGTTTGAAACATGATCGGTCGGCTAGCAGAATAATTTTTTTTACGCCTAACCTGGTTATGCTGCCTTGCCAACCTAGTGCATTAAACCTGCACGATAGAATAGAAGATAGTGTACTGGAATTAAAACAAGTCTGCATTCGAAAGCGAAAGATGGTTGAATCAGACTGTGTTCTAGATGAAATGACCCCTGAACCTTTTCATAGCTAAGTCACGGTAATGACAGATTATCCTCTTAAACCTATGTAATTTGTCAACATCAATCACAAAATAAGCTAGAATAGTTATCTTATAAATGAGATATAGATTCAAATGTACTCGAACAATATAAAATAACCAATTTCTTATTATCAAAATACTGAGTTATGTTTTGTTTGAAATGACATCGTTTTATTCCGACGTTTACATGACCAAAAATACCATGAAACATAAAATCACAACGAATGCCACGGACATTGCATCAGGCTTATTCAGTAACATATTAGGATGGGTAGATGACAAGTTGAGAGACCGAAAAAACAACAGTTGAGCATGTTAGAATATCTTTTCGCGTAAAATCATAACGTAGAACAGCGAACGAGAGGTTGGAAATTCTGTAAAATCAGTTTTAATTCTAGTAGAATATAGACGAGACCAGTTTGCTTTAGATGGAAAGAACCCATGTCTCACATATAAGAGAGCATAGCAATAACATTGATTTCTTTAAGATGTCGATATTGATACCATATTGATACAACTTATAGAACAGTCCATTGTGCTACACTCTAGCGAACGCTTTTCACGCATCTAAAAAACTGGGATATAATTTATTGTTTTTCTCTGATGTTTTCATAAAGAACAAATGATGTCACCAAGCTTCCTATATTGCGCTGAAAACCACTCTTAAAGGAATAAATAGGTTCATTGATACTACGTTTAAGTCGCACTAGAAGAAAAAAAGTCTACAGTTTTGATATTGACAAGGACAATGTTATCTACCTGGTAAATAATGAGAAAGATTCCATTTAATTTCACCAAGGTTATCCATTCTCTTGATTTCCTGCGGACTCATACGCATAATACCGCATTCCCGTGATATGCTTGTCATGTCAGAAACAACCAGTTGATAACCCTATATTTATTACAACAACCAATTACAACAGTGATTTGCTTAATCAACATTCACTTACCGCCATAAATATAAAATCCATAAAAAATATAACATAATACATTTTGCTAGTGAACGTCAAGAACCGACACACGGATATTTGATGAATAATACGCCCAAAATTTACGACGTTGAAGTCATTTATCGGTGGTTAGAATATTAGACGAACTGCTGTACAACTGAAATTACCCAAAACTACCCACGCATGTCTTAAAGGAAGTCATTTCATACAATTGCCGGATCTTGGCCGATTTTCACAGTCAAAGTGGCTAAAAGACTGAACAATGACCCGCCGTTGTACAGCCAATTAAAGACCTATTCAAATACACGTGGTACTTCTCAATAATATATGAACAACCATTGAATTCAACATTCAGACATGTAACTCAAGTCACGGAAAATAAGATGGCTTTTTAATCCATTTAATTTTTTTTCGATTCAATAGCCCTGCGATTGTATACTTGGGAACAAAAGTTCTGAACAGTTTTGTTTTGTTCAATAAAGCTTTCAATTTAAAAGATATTTTTCTTACCATGTTGCTTGGCAACAACCGCCTTATCTTCAAAACAAATGGACTGATTTCAGCCGTATTGGTTCACAATTGACGTTTGGCCAAATGATGGCAATGACGTTTTAACCTTTTTGGTGAACGAACGTCGTTCACCAGTGTTATATACCATGTCAGGAAAATCCTGTTGGATGTTAATACATTTGAAATAAAGTAGCGCCTCTTAAAATTCAATTTAGTATCTTTCAATATTTTTCGCCGGAAAATCACTGTTTTTTTCTTTGGTGGCGTGAAACTAGTATTTTTCATCAAGTGAAGATAATGAAAATTCGCCTTGAAAAACACAAAATGATCTTGCAATGTTTATCAGGGGAATTTTTGATCGGCGTAAGGTTGTCGAGAGTTTAAAGCAAAAACAAAGTTTGTGTCTAAATACCGTAGAGACAGATACTATGTTTTTGACCCAAGCCTTCGCTGGTGCAACTTGTAGTAATTAGCCGGAAATACGTGTTTATTTAGGTCATGTCCTCTTGAACTTACATTCGGCAATACTCGGGCGATCTCCGACGGCTCCGATTTAAATGTAGGTTACAGGAATCGGCCTAGTTGAGACGAATGACACATCAAGACACCCTGTGTCATTAGAAACGGTAACGCGGTTTTACATAACTTTTCAACTAGCGACAGTCAGTCTCGAAACGGGTTTAAAGAATGATTCGACATGTGTTTTACATGTACAACCTTTCTTGTACTTTTTATTTGAATTGGGATGAACGCCGCTTTTAAGATTTTTCTGTAAAATTACATTGGCTGAAGTAGGGCTGTAATGGTACACTCGAATATTCGGTGAACTTATTCCCAGCGAAAACGTTTCGTATTCGTCTGTTTCAGAAGCGAATATTGCCGAATACCAAATGCGAGAGGCACGGAAGATATTTCATTTAGGCCATTCTACTTTGCATTTTTTCAATCTGTAGAACCATATCAATTCAAAATTCTATTTGAAAATTAAACAAATGATAGCTAAATATTCAACCCTAGATACCACTCCAATTGACGAGTAGATATTGCCGTGGTCACGGGGTGACCAGATCCGTCATGCACTTGTTTACAATTCGACAGGCGGGTTTAGTTAAATTATTCTGGAAAAGTCATTGCGTTTTTTACAGAAATCATAAAAATCTTAATCGATGAACAAAAACTGGCTCTATCCTTCCCAATGATACTTTTAGAATTGGTTAACTACAGTTTAAGCAAAAACTAGCTCCGAGCAGAAAAGTCTCATATCAGCCGCAATACTGTAATAAGATATCGATAGTGAGTGATTTTACAAGCATCCAAACTCTTGAAGGTAAACAATAGGTTCTCGTGCAAAAAATAAACCGACAATTGTAAGGATTCTCAATTCTTATTTGGAAGAAAGTCGGGAGGAAAAAAACCCATTGTTTCATACTTAAACATAGTCATAGACATCGTCATGCAATTATTACCTCCCTTTAAAAAAATGAACTTCTTGAATAAGATTCTTATTCACTTTTGATGTAGAAATTACGTTACAGAAATAAAATTCATAAAGACTTTTAGTATGCAATTTACTATGAAGTAATTATTTAATATAAAAAGTTATACTTTAATTTCTAAACCTTAAACAGAAATTATCTATGAATTATACTAATAGGGCACTAGACCTCCTTTGACCTATACCTAAATATTTCTCATCCTGCAGTGTTATAAAATTGAATAACGACATAAGTGTCAACGTTTGGAGTGGTTTAGGCTTCAGATATGATAAAAATGAATCTCTCAGGTTATGGTTCAAAATACTATTAATAACATAACACATCATAACTTCAAACAATGAGTACAGTTCAGGACTGACTGATATTCATAGGTGTTTCTTTGGTTGGTACACATAGACCTTATCATCCTCTGAGAAGAAACAAAGATAGATAAATAGAAAAAAGTTAAAACAAATACAACAAATTTACTTAAAATAAGCTTAAGCATGATAACAATTACTTTTGTAAAAACAAACACCATTGGATATAGGTTGAAGACAGTTCTAGATAGGATTAAATCGTTTTCTCCATTTATGTTTAATAAATAAATGTACCTATTTCAAGTGTGTAAAAGAAATTTTCACAGAGTAACAACTCAAATTCTAACAAATATTTTTCTAACAGGATATTTCCTCTCTTTCCCTTTTTGAATTTGCAGTGAAATTTCCGAATAACGGAAATTTTGTCGAGACAATACCCCCTTTTTTACATTCATAATTTCTCTTTTCTAAATGATTTAATATATCACTCTAGAATGCCATCAGGTTCGTTCACCATCAGTACTTTCAGTGCTTTGATTATCGCTACATATGACAAGGCATCGTAAGGTTTTGTATGAGAGACCTTCTGTATTGGTAGCCCATTAGGAAAACACTGGAAAAGTTAGTAGGAAATTGGTTGCTTTTTGAAGAGTTATTTTTTCATTTCGGTTTACGTTTGGGTTTTTCTCTGGTTTGTTCTAGGATAATGAAATAAAGATATATTATGCCTTTTTTGACAGCCATTTAATCGTCTAGGCGTTGTGTAAGAAGCATTACCCTTTTGCTGAATTTTAGGGTTCACCAGATCGCGATTAAAACGACGTTTGCCAGAACAGTTTAAACAACGCTGTGCTGAACCCTTTCATTTTTTGAGAAGAAATGTTTGCACGATGTCATCCAGATGGCGGCGTGTACACGTTTAAATGACTTTTGTTTATCAAATGTTGGCCTTGCTTGTGCAATCGTAATAAGACAATCTAACGTGTTTGTTATTACGTCGTTTTATTCGTAGACCGTAGAAAAAGGTTTTACAAATCACCGTAGATTAGAAAATTTAACATTCTACCTTACAATAATGACATATTCTATTTCTTATAAAAAATAATATTCGCGAAACCGTACAGGACTTTTGTTGTTTGTTATACGAATGGTTTGAGGCTATTTATTTTTACATTGGTTTGGTTACAATAAAATCCCATCATGATCCAGTACTCGCAAAAACAAGAAATACTTAAAGCCCACTGAAATATCCCTGGAAAACCAGAAGAATATTAATTTACTTTGAGTAAAATTTAAGGAAATAAAGATAATGAAAAGTAGGTCAACGAGGAGGTTTAAATAGATGCTAGAATGAAGGATAATCATTCTTACAGAAGGTCCTACACCAAATAGTCATAAGTATCATAAAATGGGCCAAAGGTCGACTCAAAGTCGGAGTCAAAGCTCAAACATGATGTAAGAATCAAAGACAACTATCTGCTAACATTTGTTAGTAACATTACATAGTTTTAGACCTTGTCTATCAATATTTAAGAAATAACGTCAAACCAGCACTTATCAGTAGTATGTTATATTTCCAGGCCTTAAAATTCAATCTTTAGTCAAGGTTAGGGCAAACAATCAATTTGATGGCAGAATAGAAAATGATCATCTATTTATGATTTAATACAAAACGCTAAAATTAAAGAAATGAAAAGGTAGGTCAACGGTCAGGGCAGGGTTCAACATGATGCCAGCAAAGTTCTAGACACTCTCATTCCAATATTCATGTCAAAGATTAAAATCGGGGTCAATGGTTGAACAAGATGCTGTGTTCAAAGACAATCGTCTACGAATATCAAAGGTCAAGATTGGGGTCAAATGTTCAATATGGTGAAATAATTTAAGACAACCATCCACCCGTTTTTTTTTATTCTATTGATATAGATCTAGCTCTCTAATTCAACTTCAATTAAAGTTGAATTAATACGATAATATTTTCTAAAGCTTTTTTTTGAAATTCTAATCAAAGCGCAGTATTTTGCGTAAAAATCGATTTTTTCCAAACCACTGGGCTAATCAATCTGAATCATGACATGGATATTCATTAGGTGAATTTCTACAAAAGATATTGAAAGAATTCATTTCAATCAAAAGCTCAAAATGCCATCGTAACAGAAAGGCTGAATGTTGATGAAAATCTTACAAAAAAATCTTTAATTCATAAAGCATCCACCAATCAAGCTGAAACTTGCTCCATTGGTAGAGGTCAACCAAAGTTATAAAGAAAAATATATATTCCATAGAGAACACTCGTTGACATGGTAACAAAACAACAAAAATCGTCAAAGAATGAAACAAAAAACAGGGTTGTTCCCTGGGTGAACCTTTATCAAAGTTGCTAAAGAAATTTAATTCCGTCAAAGACTATGGTTTCAATGATAATTGAAAGACCCAAAATTGCCAAAAATCTTAGAATAAATACATCTCCTCCTAAGCCGTTGGACCAACTTGAATTCGACAAGGATGATCCATTGGTGAAACTCTACAAAAATTGTTTTAAAAAAATCAATTCAATTAAAATCACTGGTGGCAATTGTAATGGAAAGGCGGAAATTTAGCAGAATCTTAGGATAAAATCTCTTTACCACCTCAACCGTTCGGCCAATCACTTAAACTTGATAAGAATGTTCTCCGGTGAAGCTCTATTAAAGCTTATAAAATATTATATTCAATCAAAAAGTACGATTCTTTTACTGATTCAGTTTCATTATCATTAAATTGAAATAGATCAATTTTACAGCTATCTTTGGATAGATTGAGTCGAATATTAAAAACTGACCTATTCAATCAACCGTGATAGCAGACTATTGCCACTTCCATGTGGAACTCTTGCTAACACCGTATAGACTAAGATCAGCGTGCACAAAGAACTTTCTACTTTTAGCCTACACTGTCTGCTTTCATTACTATATGGACATAAAATTAGAACTACACTTCTAAAAATGAAAACGAAAAATGTAATTTGTTGAAATAAGAATCAATTTTCAAAATGATTAAAGACTTAGATTTCAAATTAAATTAAAGTTTGTTTCTTTCAATATCATCCTGAATGTACATCAAAACAATCTCTGGTATTTTCAACCCAGGTTGACAAGTTAAAGATTACTTATTCAGGTGAGCGGTTTAGGATCATCATAGTCCTTTTATTTGGCATAGGTAATAATTGTTACTTGTTTTCAAAGCTGTGTAACTAAAATAATGTGACGAAAACATTCACCAAGGAAAAAGGTAGCAAAGAACTTAAACCAGACGTGTTTTAATTTTTTTTAAAGTGAACAATTGATTCACTGCCGATAGTAAGTTGTTAAAATGATGGGATTAGTTTTGTTCGTTTATGGAATGTGTCAATTTTCTTTAAAATTGCTATTTTTGTGACTTGATTCCTTGAAGACTTCGTGGTGCATGCTTTTTCAACATAATTGAACACGATATTGTGTGAATGACCATTCATTCACAAGGAAAATTTGCAATTGAAATTTTGAAAGCAAAAGTACTCGGAGAGAGGAGAATGTAACTTGACCGCTTATACCTTTTGAGGAGTGTAGTAAATGTGTAAAAGGAGGATTTACGGACGGACAAATATGCTTGAATCCAGCTAGCCCCCGATAACTTGTGTTAGGCAGGAAAATAATTAATCAAATTAAATGAGTGTTGGGAAAGATTATTTTTGTATTCAACTTTATTCTTCATAGTGTTGATAGACCTGCATGAACAAACCAGTTTTCCAAAAAATCACTATTCCATAAAGTACAGTACTAAGGAGCCCACATTTAACAACTTTCGTCTGAAAATTTTGCGAATCAAGGCTGTATTATTTTAGGAATAATATGCTTTTGATTTCCTTCATCATTACAGTACTACATTGTATATTGTTCCATTTATATGCACAGTGAATAATGTATGCTAATCATGTGGTCACTATTTCTTGTTATACACAAGCAATCCCGTATGTCCATTGACAAAGTAATCTAAAATCTGCATTAAAGATATTCTTTCAGCGCTTTTTTCTAAAATTAGTTTTAGTCAAAGTTTTATTCAACTTTTTATTCTATTTTATTGTATTTATACATTACAACGAGAATATACATAAAGATGAATATCATAAATCACTTACGAAATAACAAGCGTGTAACTACTTGCGGTTTCAAAATCCAAACTGTTTGCAGCTACATCTATTTCAAGATTTTCTGAGTCTTTCTTTTGTTTGAATTTTTTCGGATTCGTATCTGGTGTCTGTGAAACAATTGTGTAAGTATGGGTTCCGGTGCCGCCTGCAGCGGTTAACAAAACAACAGACGTATCTGCAGCTGCATCCTCTGCAACACTCGGAGATGCGGGACTCGGTGTTAATGTGAGGTCTGCGCCTGAAAGAACAAGTAATAACATTTTGACATAAAAGGATAGCGTTTTCTGTCACACATGTATTGATCATTCTAAATCTTATGAGGCAACTTAATGTGATGGACACATCTCCCTCTAACGGAATGTCGTGTATATTTATATATATTATATAGATAGATAGATATAAGAAGAATTTCTAGCGGAAAAAAAGAAATCCTTTAAAGTAACTTTATCAAACAAGTGCTCATACATTCATATACTGTTAATTATATCGTGGAATTGACGCATGTATAGATCAAAACCAATCTAAATCAATCACTTAACGAATTATTGATTCCAAATACTGACTGACACATTCCATCATCAAAATCTATCAAAATACTCGTTCAAAACGGCCGACCTTTTAGTTAAATCGAAAGTTGTTCTAAGATTTGATTTAAACATATTTTAATCATAGCAAAATTTACAACTTGCAAGTACAATGAGTTCATTGAGACTACGCATTATAAAGAGATATTTGGTGTAAAATCGATTAGAACGGAAGCTTGAGCTTATAAAGTTCATTTCTCTTTTGATCTAGATGGTAATACCTTGAACCCTCTTAGGTAATTATATAAGAAAAGAAATATCTAATCGTTATGTCTTTTTTAAAGGGGGTGTCGTGCTAAGGGATGTGCTATCGTAATTTAAGCTATTAAACAATGAAATTTCTACAAACTGATTGAAATTGTAACCAGGCCTCTGTTTTCCTCTTTCGAAATAACACAAATATCATATTACGGGTTAAGGTGTATTGTTATAAGTAACAAGAGTGTTTACTATGAAACTTAATGGTAGGAAGATATGAAATTTTAACTGTCGTTGACAAGAAAAAATTAAAATCATCCCTGATAAATACCTGAACTTCTAAAAATAAACTGACTTTCGAGGTAAGCAAGGCAATCATCGCCGTACAACAGAACATCCTGACTAATATTTAAGATATATCCTTTGGAAAGAAGTAATTTGTTTTCTTATAGCGGTGTAAAAGTTACAAACAAAGAAAAAATGCTGACCACTTTCACCTTTACCACATAGACAAAGTAGGGAATCTATCAAATTTCTACTGAGTAAATCTAAATTCAAAGCACAGCAACTAGTTTGTATTCTAGTATGAATCACTTAAAACATTTTTTCGCAGACGAAATAAATTTATCAACATAAATTTAAAATGCTCTTACAGATTCAAAATCTCGAATTGCTCGGGGTAAATTTGAATTTCTTGGGGTAAATCATTCCATTTGTTAATTGTTGATTGTATAAATGAGAACGATTCGGTCAGATGTTAAAAGCTTTTTCAAATAAAAGTAATGTGCAATAACGTTTAAGTTATTCTTTTTAAGACTTGTTTCCGATATACGACTGTGCATTTTGAAAACGGCATGATACAAGGATTCTAATACGAATATGCTCGCCAATATTTACCAACGCCTACTGAACTTTCGCGCAAGAATCAAAGGGCAAGGCGGTGCCTTTTGTATATGCCTTTTGTGTTTTTTCGCGGTCTGAGGGAGCCACAGCTAAATGAGTTTTTGATATATTTGTTATTGCTTCCATACTACCAAGTGTCTAGGTTATACACATACACGGTTTATACAATGCTGACAGGTTCAGCGTTTTTACTTGTACCAATTGAAACAGGGTCCCTTCTGTCATGAAACTGCGTGTTGGAATCCAGAGCAACCTGTGTGATTAGGCTATTACACGTTGTCACTATCAACTATGCAATACCTTTTTGCTTCGACAGTTGAAGGGACAAGTAAATCAAAGCACTGAAGGCCTGGTTTATAAAGAGACAAGGTGACATTTCAAGGCATGCACTGATTTTTTTTTTAATCTTTTTAACAAGGCTTTTTTATGCGAGGGAAACCAAGGGTTTCATTTACCTATTTGCATCATAAGCCACATTCCGAACTCACTTTAAAGGAAAATGTCGAACGGTATGCTTACTATTAAGGGCTTTGTCCGCCAAAAATTACTCATTCTAATGGTGTGGTTTTCTATGCCCGATACCGCTTTGCAGACAGGCGCCCGAAACCGCTTTGCAGACGGGCGCATTTCGTAATCTCAGTTGAGTTGATTGGTTTGCTACTAGTCAGTTAATTTATCGATTCGGTCATTCCGTCTAACAATCGTAATAATGCTGTTTTTTCTAGGGGCACAAGCTCGTCGACTCTTTCTTTTACATTTAAATGAATTCTATGAAGAAGTTGTTTTTCTGTCGTAACGCAAGAAATTGATAAGGTCAATAGGTCCTTTCCCACAATTTGTCCATCCTATTCTGATACCCTATTATTTCTTTTAATTTCTACCCTAAATATATATCAAATTAAAATTATGCTGATTTAATGTCTGCAACCTGTTCAAAGTTGGCCCAGTCTAAAATGTTGTCGTCCTTTCAAAAGTTTACGGATGGGACAATGCTTTTAAATTTTTAGCTCACCTGAGCACATCGTGCTCAAGATGAGTTTTTATGATCATTGAATGTCTTTCTTCCGTCGCGCGTCGTCCGTCGTCATGCGTCAACAATTTGTGTTTACACTCTAGAGGTCACAAGTATGATCCAATCTTAATGAAACTTGGTCAGAATGTTGGTCAGGTCACAAGGATGAACCCTATTGAAAATGGGAAGGATCCATGCCATATCACGATAAAAGGGGCCTTCATGCCAATTTTCTTTTAACACTCAAGAGGCCGCAAATGTGTCCAAATCTTCAAGAAACTTGGTCAGAATGTTGGCCAGGTCACAAGGATAAATCCTACTAAAATCAAAGGATAGATGCCATATCACAGAAAAAAAGGGTCTTAATTACAACTTTCTTGTTTAGAGTTTTACTCTAGAAGCCACAAGTATGGCCCATTTGGGTCAAGTGGGTCAAAAGTGAGGTCACGGGGTCAAATTCTAGGAAAACCTTGTAGACACTCAAGAACCCATAATTTTTGCTCAATCATTTTGAAAGTTGGTCAGAATCAATGTCTTGATAAAATCTAGGTTTAGTTCGAAATTGGGTCATGCGGGCCAAAAATGAGGTCACATGGTCAAAAACCTTGAAGACACTCAAGAGGCCATATTTGTTGGCCAATCCTCTTCTTTTATCTTTTTATTTTATGGAATTATTTTGTAATTAAAAGGAAAACGCTAAGAAAAAAGTTTTTCATACACGCAGTCTTTATGGTGTACATATTTTGACTGAACATTACCTTTGTTATTTTTAAGGTTCGACAGAACACGACTTACCCCCCGGTGACCGCCTAAGTTCAAAATTATACCGATTAGCCAACCACAGAAACTTGCGCTTCGACACATATATTTATTCTACCAATTTATAACTCGCAACTTTTTTAGCTCACCTGAGCACATCGTGCTCAAGGTGAGCTTTTGTGATCATTTCATGTCTGTCGTCCGTCGTGCGTCGTCCGTCGTCAGACGTCAACAATTAAAGTGTAACACTCTAGACGCCACAAATATGGACCAATCATCATGAAACTTTGTCAGCATATTATCCAGGTCACAAGGAATAACCCAATTGAAAATTGGAAGGATCCATGCCAATTCACGGGAAAAGGGGGCCTTAAAGACAATTTTCTTGTTTACACTCTAGGGGCCACAAATATGGTCCAATCGTCATGAAATTCGGTCAAAAAGATTTCTAGGTCACAAGGAATAAACCCATTGAAAAAGGAAGGATCCGTGCCATTTCACAGGAAAAGGGGCCTAAAAGACAATTTTCTTGTTTACACTCTAAAAGTTACAAATATGGTCCAATCATAATGAAACTTGGTCAGAATGTTCTCCATGTCAAAAGGATTTACTCTATTGAAAATGAGAAGGATCCATGCCATATCACGGGAAAATGGGCCTTAAAGACAATTTTCTTGTTTACACTCTAGAGGCCACAAATTTGACCCAATCGTCATGAAACTGGGTCAGAATGTTCTCCAGGTTACAAGGATTAACCCTATCGGAAATTGGAAGGATCCATGCCATATCATGGGAAAAGGGGCCTAAAAGACAATTTTTATGTTTACACTCTAGAGGCCACAAATATGGTACAATCATCATGAAACTTGGTCAGAATGTTCTCCATGGCACAAGGATTTACCCTATTGAAAATGGGAAGGATCCATATCACGGGAAAAGGGGCCTTAAAGCCATTTTCCTTGTTTACACTCTACAGGCCACAAATATTGTCATATCATCATGAACCTTGGTTAGAATGTTCTCCAGGTCACAAGGATTAGTCCTATTGGAAATAGAGAGGATCCATGCTTTATCACGGGAAAAGGGGCCTTAAAGACAATTTTTATGTTTACGCCACAAATATGGTCCAATCATCATGAAACTTGGTCAGAATGTTCTCAAGTCCACAAGAATGAACCCAATTGAAAATGGAAGGATCCATGCCATTTCACAGGAAAAGGGGTCTTAATGATAATTTTCTTGTTATAACTCTAGGGGCCACAAATATGGTCCAATCATCATGAAACTTGGTTAGAATGTTCTCCAGTTCACAAGGATTAATCCCATTGCAAATGGAGAGGATCCATGCTTTATCACGGGAAAAGGGGCCTTAAAGACAATTTTTATGTTCAAGCTCTAGAGGCCACAAATATGTTCCAATCATCATGAAACTTAGTCAAAATGTTCTCAAGCCCACAAGAATTAATCCAATTGGAAATGGGAAGGATCCATGCCATTTCACAGGAAAAGGGTCTTAATGATAATTATCTTGTTATAACTCTAGGGGCCACAAATTTGGTTCAATAGTCATGAAAGTTGGGTTTTATGTAGAAACTATCTCCTTTATGACATCTGCCAATTTAATAAATGCGATGTCCTAGGGGTCAAGGACATTCAGGTGAGCGATCTAGGACCATCATGGTCCTCTTGTTTACCATTATCGGGTTTCCAATATTATTGTAAACAGGGAGTTGTATCAAAACTTTAGGTAGACTTTGCGTGGTGAGCCGTGAAATCAACTTTGTACTGTTAAATTTTCGTGCCATTCGTTCAAAAAAGATAAAACAGGTTAAGATAATACATTAAGATTTATCTTGTACACCAACGTTATTGCTTTTCTTAAAACGTAAGGTTCACTCAAACCTTTACTTCCATAAATGCAGTGAAGGGATCAGGCTAATTTCCTATCATTTGCTTTTTTAATTATACCCGATATACATATGGTATTGGACTCAGCGCCTACGTCAGAGCTCAGTTTTTGAAATACACATATACTGAAGGGAATTATTTGAATGAAAGAGAGACGAAAAGTCATCTTTATATACTCAAAAATGGGTCTAGGTGATATCTTACGATTGAGCTATGCTACTTAAATAACGACGACATTGTTCCGACGACAATGGTTCGAGGCCTAGCGACGTCATTTATTTTTCGTCTAAAGCTGGCCTTTTTATATTTTATTTATTTGTTTTCTTTCTTTCTTTCTTTCTTTATTTATTTATTTATTTTAAATCGCGATGAAAATATGTTTCCCATTTTTCGAGAAAAGAACATAATTCCCCTGGCAAGTCTAGTCCCCTAAACCACGAAGAAGAATAAAAACACTGCCAAAGTTACCACATGGGTACTCGAGATCAGTAGAACTTCATTTGTTGTTGTTTTATCATCATCATTATTATTTATGGAAGTTTTAGAAATCGTATTTTTGTTTGTATGTAATTGAAAAGCTGAAGAGACTAGTAGGTTACATTCACATCGGAAATGATTATTGCATTTTTAGCTCACCTGAGCACGAAGTGCTCAAGGTGAGCTTTTGTGGTCGCATGACGTCCGTCGTGTGTCGTGCGTCGTGCGTCAACATTTACCTTGTAAGCACTCTAGAGGCCACATTTTTCGACAGATCAACCTCACATTTGGTCAGAATGATTGTCTTGATGAAATCTCGGACAAATTCGAAATTGGGTCAAGTGGGGTCAAAAATGAGGTCACAGGGTCAAATATTAGTAAAACCTTGTAGACTCTCTAGAAGCCATATTTTTTGCTCAATCAACCTGAAAATTAGTCAGAATGATTGTCTTGATGAAATCTCGGACAACTTCGAAATTGGATCACTAGGGGTCAAAAATGAGATCACAGAGTCAAATATTAGAAAAACCTTGTAGATACTCTAGAAGCCATATTCTTTGCTCAATCAACCTGAAAATTGGTCAGGATGATAGTCTTGATAAAATCTTGGACAGTAACGAAATTGGGTCAACTGTGGTCAGAAATGATATCACAGGGTCAAATATTAGAAAAACCTTGTAGACACTCTAGAAACCATATTTTTTGATCAAACAACCTGAAAATCGGTCAGAATGATTGCCTTGATGAGATCTCGGACATGTTTGAAATTGGGTCACTAGGGGTCAAAAATGAGGTCACAGGGTCAAATATCAGAAAAACCTTGTAGACACTAGAAGCCAAATTTTTTGCTCAATCAACCTGAAAATTAGTCAGAATGATTGTCTTGATGAAATCTCGGACAACTTCGAAATTGGATCACTAGGGGTCAAAAATGAGGTCACAGGGTCAAATATTAGAAAAACGTTGCAGACACTCTTGAAGCCATATGTTTTGCTAAATCAATCTGAAAATTAGCCAGAATGATTGTTTTGATGAGATCTCGGACAAGTTTGAAATTGGGTCAAGTGGGGTCATAAATGAGGTCACAGGGTCAAATATGAGAAAAACTTAGTATACACTGTAGAAGCCATATTTTTTACTCAATCAACCTGGAAATTGGCCACAATGTTTATCTTGATGAAATCTTGGACATGTTCGAAATTTGGTCAAGTGGGTAAAATTAGGTCACGGGTTCAAATAAAGAAATCATTGAAGACTCTCTTGAAACAATATTTTTTGATCATTCAAACCTGGAAATTGGTCAGAATGTTTGGCTTGATAAAATCTCGGACAAGTTAGAAATTCGATCAAGTAGGGTAAAAATTGAGGTCACAGGGTCAAACACTAGAAAAAACATGTAGACACTCTAGAATCTATATTTTTTGCTCTATCAACCTGAAAATAGGTCAGAATGATTGTCTTGATGAAATCTGGAACAAGTTCGAAATTGGGTCAACTGGGGTAAAAAATGAGGTCACAGGGTCAAATATTAGAAAATCATTTTAGACACTCTGTAAGCCATATTTTTGCTCAATCAACTTGAAAATTGGTCAGAATGACCGTTTTGGTGAATTTGGGCTAAGTGGGTTCAAAAATGAGGTCACATTATCAAATATTAGAAAATTCTTGTAAACACTCAAGAGGCCATAACTTTTGCCCAATCATCCTGAGAATAAGTCAGATTGAAATTGTCTTTTAAAAGTCTGTCTGATTCGAAATTGGGTCAAGTGTGGTTAAAAACGAGGTTAAGAGGTCAGATCCTAAGACTATTAACTCGGATGAGCGATTTAGGGCCACTATGGCCCTCATGTTTTCCGAATGATTTTGATAAAGGGTTACTAGGGCAAAATGATAGCTTTATAAGAAAATAAATTATATTTTTTTTTATGTCATCTGAATTTAATTGTTCAAATTGTGAATAACGCCACCTCTCCCGATACAAGAGGACCAAGATGGTCCTAGATCGCTCACCTGCGTCTCTTTGACCCCTGGGACATCACATTAATTAGATAGGCAGATGTCAAAAAGAAGATAATTGCTTAAGATCACTACCATGGAACGTTTTCAGCAAAGAGCAAGACAGATATGCCTTTTTGCTCTTTGATTCTATGTAAAAAGGGATGCACCCGGGTGGACCCAAAATGTGAACCCAGGGTCTTGATATGAACAAACTTGGAAAAGGTCCATAAGATGATGCTACATACTAAATATGAAAGCTGTCTGCCTACTGGTTTCAAAAAAGAAGATTTTTGAAGGTTTTCCTATTTTCACCCTTCGTGCTCAGATGAGCTGAAAGGGATGCACCCGGGTGGAGCCCACATATGACCCAAAGGTCTTGATATGAACAAACTTGGTAGGGGCCCTCTAGATGATACTACATACCAAAAATGAAAGCACTGTGCCCTCTGGTTTCGATTAAAGAAGATTTTAAAAGATTTTCACTCTTTGATTCTATGTAAAAAGGGTTGAGCCCGGATGGAGCCCAAATATGATCCTAGGGTCTTGATATGAACAAACTTGGTATAGGTCCACTAGATGATGCTACATACCAAATATGAAAGCTGTCTACCTTATGGTTTCATAGAAGAAGATTTTTGAAGATTTTCATTTTTATACCCTTCGTGCTCATAAGAGATAAAGGGATGCACCCGTGCAAAGCCCAAATATGACCCAAGGGTCTTGATATGAACAAACTTGGTAGAGGCCCACTAGGTGATGCTACATACCAAATATGAAAGCTGTCTGCCATCTGGTTTCAGAGAAGAAGATTTTTAAAGATTTTCGCTCTTTGATTCTATGTAAAAAGGGTTGGGCCCGGGCAAAGCCCAAATATGACCCCAGGGTCTTGATATGAACAAACTTGGTAGAGGTCCACTAGATGATGCTACATACCAAATATGAAAGCTGTCTGCCTTCTGGTTTCAGAGAAGAAGATTTTTAAAGATTTTCATATTTTCATCCTTTTTGTTAAGGGTAAAGGGAAAGTTGGTGGATTTCATTTATTTGAACAACTTTGGTAGAGCTTGACCCAAGGAACATCCCTGCCAAGTTTCATCAAGATTGGCCCACTGGTTTAGGAGGAGAAGATGTTGAAAGAAATTGTGGACGACGGACGACGCACGACGCACGACGCACGTCGCACGACGCACGACGCACGACTGACGACGGACGACGGACATTCTACGATCACAATAGCTCACCTTGAGCACTTTGTGCTCAGGTGAGCTAAAAAAAAGTCATAAGTGATTGTAAGACAGAAAAAATATAGAAAAATTAATTAGAAAATTTAATTAGAAAAATGTGATTTCTACTACTCGGTTTGAACTCGTGATCTCTCGAACAAGGGTCGAATGTCTTAACCTCTACACCACCGGTTTGATTAGTCTATCAGCCGCCAGTAAACACTTATTTCGAAAATCAAATTAGCAGAAAAACGTCGACCATCGGGATTTTCCGATTTCACTCACGAAACATAAACAGAGTCTCAGGCGAAATTAACCAAGGAAAAACGCAGTTGACAAGAAGTTAAAAAGAAATAGTGTTTTTTTTTGTATGTGTGTAAACCTATTTATTTTACAAAGATTGGGAACAACTTTAATTAATCCCTTTCGAGTCTGCTTCCTGGAAAATTCACACGAACTCGCACCGAATGTGTGGGCAAATGAAAGAACTAAGATCGATAGCCGCTCCCGGGAATCGAACCCAGGACCTGCGGGCCAATGGGCCGACGCTCTACACCGAGACTACGTACACCACACGAGTTTATTTCTTTAATTAAAATATTAATAAATCTATACAAATATTCGACCCTAAACCGCCGAAAACAGGTTACTACAGCTTTTAACCGAAACTTTGTTACTACAGCTTTAATCAGAAACTTTCGAAACAACAGCTTTAATAAGAAACCTCGGACCAACAGTTTACTCAGGAAGCTTTGAACTACAGCTTTAATACGAAAGCTCGGACTAAAGTTTAAATCTTAAACCTCGGAACTATAGCTTTAATTCGAAACCTCGTTACTACAGCTTTATTCAAGCTGTTGTTGCGAAGTTGTTCTAACCCAATGACAATTTGAGTCTATGTATTGAAAGGATGACCCGTTATTTTATATCAGAGTAATCTCGTTTTTTCTGATTACAGTTAGTTACATCGTGAAATTGACATTCAACTCAATCAAAACCATTCTAAAACGCTCACTCAGCGCTCCTTTCACTCATTTCAAACACTCGCTCAAACCATTCAAAAACGCTCAAACCCATTGAAAAATAAAGAATAAGCACGTCATTCAAAATAAATTTGGACAGAGAAAAATCGCGATTTCACTGACATAATTCAAATTGTAAGCGTCTAATAGGCTATTGAAGAAATAGGAAGCTTTGTAAAGAACTTGTATGCATATTTTATTAAAGGGAGGTAATCAATATCGCTAATTTTGTTTATCCTATTTGTCAAGTTCACGATGTTGTTAACTGTATGTCCGGCCAAGTTCGAAATTAACATGGGCATCAAATCGGGGAATCAATACAATACAGTTATAAAATTTATTTGAATATAACAAAACAAAACAATATTATTAAATTAAAAAAAAGAAAATGGCATTCGATTTGCAATGTTTAACAGTTCTATCAAAGAATCTTCTGGGGGCATTGAACCATATATTAATAAAGTTTTACGCACCAAATAATCATAATGGATATTTTTACCGAAGCCGGGGATCAAATCAAAATCTCATAACTATGACCTCAATTCACTGACCTCAATTCACTATATAAATTGTGCTGTGGCCAGAATAAATTTGAGCTAAGTTCAAGAATCGATAAAATTAAACTGAAATGCTAAAAGAGAACATCTTATAATTATAAAACGGTTTTAATAATTAACGAGAAAAGAAATTGTATACTCAGTTCCAAAAGAAAGTGTGCACTTTTGAATTTTGAATATCTCGGAAATTCCACAACCTACCGTCATGCAATTTAGTATGACGTTCCCAATGTGTATTTGCTAACGATATTTGAAATGATAAATCACGCGGTGTGCAAACAATTTCTGCTAAGTAGCGACCTTTGATTTTGCATAATGCAAGTGTGTGGTTTGCCTTATAATTTTCGTGAATGAACATAATCGAACCTTGTCAGTTTCAGAACGTCAGCAAAATTGATAAAGAGTTCATATTCCGATAGAAATCGGGGGCATCACTTTTTAAGGTTATAAAGGGTAAATAAGAAGGTCATAGAACGCTATAGCACTCTTCGACGACAGGTAACTGACCTAACAACGTAGCAATTACTAACGTTGACGCCCACGTAACGTCTGCAGGAATAATAAAACTTTTGTTTGGAAAGGCTTGGGATGTCTCCTCAAACTCTACAGTGTAACTTCAGCGTATAGCTCTTGCAAGAGAACAAGCTGTAAGGAGGATAAATCTTAACGTTATACGTTCTGTTTTCGCGTATGCAGTATGCGAATCTTTGCAAAACTCTGATTTGACTATTAATTTCAAAAAGGTCTTATCTTAAGAATGACATCAATGTTATCCCATAAATGTCTTCCAACTCTGTGAAAATCAGGAAAATTGCAAAAAGTGAAGGTGCACACTTTCTTATGGAACTCAGTATACTTGTGACTATTCAAATTCTTCGAGTAGATATTTTTTTCAGTAATTTCTTTTTATTGCATGGTATAGTTGTTGAAAAATATGCATGAAAATATATTTTTCCTTTACGCAAAATTTTCGTGGCGGAAAACTGGTCAATTTTTTTCATTAACTCCGTTCCCACTGCCAAACGGACAAAAAACGTATGCAAAACAGACACGATGGAAGAATGTAATTTCCATTCGTTCTCATACACTTGATAAAAATGATAATAATGGCAAAAATTTGCGAAATAAGAACGGAAAGGTATCGGACGCGTAATATATTAAGCCGAGATATTGAGTGGATGTTCATCGGGCCAATTTAGCCCTTTAGACGCATACACAATCTTGAAACTCGAGTTTTTGGTTCAACCAAAATAATATTGACTACCTGTAAGCTCAAAACTTCCAACATATAAGTATTCAATATTTCGCACTTTTTAGATTATTATGATTTCTCCTAGATGTACATAACCAATTTCGTTGTTCACTGAAAACTGGCGAGGTAGGGTGTCTGAATTTTCTAACATGCGGTAACGACCTGTTTTTCGTATACTTTTCATTGTAGAGCGACTAAAGAAATGAATATATAGTTCAATCTATATAAATTCAAAATGGACAATAAACATGTACAACTGATTATGTAGCACCACCCCAGAAACGGTCTGAACATGTGACATAAGAAAAACGTTTAGTCATAGGACTTATATCTGGAGGTTCGCTGCGTTAATATGTATGGCTCGAGAGTCGTTTAAAATTAAAAAATGGACATTTCAATGCAAATAAAAATCTTACCTGCAACATAAAGATTGTAAAGCAAAACAGCTATTACGATTTTGAATATGTCTGTCATCTTGATTGAGTGTGCTCAACCAAAATTATGCAAAAGTTTGCCAAAATGCTCTCATGCAAGGTGCTTAAATAGACATCCATGTTTGTTGTTAGCAACGAAATATCATGTATGATCTCGTATCAATTACATGACCTGATTGATGTCGCGTTATCTATTGAGATTTCACTAAACTGAAAACAAAATAAAAATAAGAGGCCCAAGAGGGCCTGCATCGCTCCACTGGCCTTTAACATATCCAGACTGTCATAAAATTAAGCTAACTTAGACTGAAAACCACACTGAAGTTATCTTAGAACTATTCTGTAACGATTCACTGGGTCAGGTACAAATTGCACTAAACACTAAATCACCATCAACTTGCATACTCTTTACCCTTTACAAATCTAGTTACCAACATATAGGTGATTTTCGTAAGTAGACCTTTCTAAATTCATTTTCAGGAAAAATTTAAAGTAAACGGTCATTCATCGCAAATTTCAATAAAATAAGTCCAGTTGATTGGGAGGAGAACCTTTTTTTTAATTTCAAAGAGGAAATAAGCCCCTCCATGTCACACCTACATTTATGGGCCAATCAAGAAGTCGTCACCAATGTTAGTAAAGGTACACCTAAGGAATATTCTTTGATAGAACTGTTAAACATTGCAAAGTTTCATTGAAATGACTACGATGAGAGAGAAGGGCATTTTTAAAAGCTTTTAATGTGAAATTAAGCCCCGCCCTGCCACGCCCTTTTTTGAGGGTCAATCTAAATTTCTTTGACAATTCAAGTAGAGGGTGACCAAAGGAACATCCATTCTTTGAACTCGACCGAATCGTTTAAAATGAGAAAGTTCTTGAAAATTTTAAATTGAAAATAAGCCAAGAATTGCCGCGCCCATATTTAGATGGTCAATCCGAATTTCTTGATCAACTTAAGAAGAGGGCCACCCAAGGATCATTCACGCCAAGTTGCATTGAAATTTGGCTAATGCTTTGGGAAGAGAAGATTTTTAACGATTTTTTGTGTGAAAGTAAGCCCTCAAGTTTCATTTGGCCAATACGTCTAAAGGGCTAACTTGGCCAATGTTTTTGAATAAGAAGATTTTTCATGATTTTACTTGAAATAAAATCCCCCTCGCCCTGCCATGCCCATATTCGGAGCCAATCCAAATTTCTTGAAAAAACTCTAGAAAGGGTTACCCAAAGATTATTCATGCCAAATCTTATTGAAATCATGCAAAGTTTGGGGGAAGAGGTTTTTTTTACAGTTTTTAAAATGATAATAAGCAACACCCTGCCACGCCCATATTTGGGGGATAATCCTAATTTCTTGAACAACGTAAGAAGAGGATCTCCCAAGGATTGAAAATTGCATTGAAACTGGGCCAATGGTTTGGGAGGAGAAGGCTTTTAAAGATTTTTAATTGAAAATAAGCCCCGCCCTGCCACGCCCCTATTTGTTGGTCAATTTCATTTCTTGAACAACTTAAGAAGAAGGCCACCTAAAGAACATTTCTGCCAGGTTCCCTCAAAATCCGTCCATTACTTAAGAAGTAGAATTTATTTAAAGAAAGGATTACGAACGCACACACGGTTGCACGTCTGAGACACCGCCATGACAATCGCTCGCAGCAATAAAGCTGACCGAACATTTCATTTCTTATATCCTCGTATCATGAGATCAAGGTATATTCTTTACCATTCAATTGCTGTCCGTTCGCCTTTCAGTCCGTCTGTTTCCAAATTTAACAGAAAAAACTTAGCTAACTAGAGTAAATTAGATTATCTATAAGGGTTTTTTTTAAAAAAAAAAAAAAAACTTTCATAGACACGAATCTCACACGAAGGAATAATTATAAAACTTCACGAGTCTGCTGATACTAGGATTAAGATAATCTTTATCCGAATAAAGTCTTTGATATAAAAATTATTACAATTAAAAGAAGAAAATGTCTTATTGAAAGTACATGTATTTAGAATTTGCTCACACGAACTTTTAATTTCTACTACTCGAAGAGAACTGTCACTTAAGAGATACATGTATGTTTTTATGGCTTACCATTAATTTTCCCTTAGTACTGTTTAAAAACAAATATATATGGCTACCTAAGGATACTTTAGTGATGATAATTTCTTTCAAATAATCAAATTTTACTTATAGGCTCATGACTTTTATCCATAAATGTTGGATATGCATGTATGCATTCTTCAGATAATCTTAATTGATGTTGACTGACTTTGACTTCGACCTTGTAGCTATGATACACTTTTGATCAATGTCATCCACTAATGACTTAGTTATGATGACTCCTATCTTAAACTGCACAAGCTGTAGACATGATATGCCTATTTTCTTAATCTTATCTTGAAATGTGACCCTGGAATTAAAAAAGAACACTCAAATGCGGTACCCATGGTCACAAATGTTTGTTTTCAACAGTACATGTATTTCAGTAATTTGGCGGTGGCTGGGTCACGTAACAATGACTTCCTGGTATTTCTCACACCAGTACTGCCATAACATCCTCTCTTGGCCTCCAGCTGCTATCCCACATACACAGTGTGCGTATATGATTATCAACCTATTAGTGAGAGACAACTGGTCGGAAAGGATGTTTGGTGTTTTGGCTGAGTTTGAGCTATGACATTGACCTTTTAGCTATCCAAAACATTTTTATTCTTATAATGGTGTTACTTTGAAATGTATACATGAATAACTCGGAAAACGCTCCGATGAGTCATGCGCAAAAATATCAGCTTTGTTCCTCAGCCAAATTTTAACGCCGTTTGATCCATTTTCAAACTTGACTGGAATATTTGTTTTTGTATGTATACAGATATTCTGACCATAACTCAAGACATTTGAGCCAAAATTGTGGACTCCAGAGTTTTGTTTTGTTTTCTAACAGCTGACCCCTTGACCTCATGTTTGACCCCTTATGACTTTTTTCTTAACTCGACCAAAACACAAGGTACAAATTAACAAATATAGCTCACAATTGGTGGAAAGGACTTACGGACGGCTTTGTAAATTCATATAAAGAGAGAAATACCTTCTTAATGAAGTAGCGGATTTGTGGTCCCCCATTTGGTAGCAGTCAGCATGAAGACATCAAGACGTTTCGATTAGAAAACCCATATTTGGTATAAAACATGATATCGACAAACACGTATCTGCTAATATCAAGGTCTAGCCCAAATTGCGGTGCCAAGATCATCTACCTTGTGTTTAAAAAGCTTTTTTCGGAAACATTCAAAAACATTAGTTTTTCAAAAACACACCTTGTTTGAATCATTTGCAGATATCGCAAAGTTTTGAAATGGATTAATAAATTAATTGAAAACACACCATGTATGCTTGTTACAGAATTATCTATACGTTACATACTGCTTTACCAATCTAAATGAAATGAAGACCTATAGGTGCACATATCAAAGGGGTAAATCGAAGATAAAAAAGCAAAACACTTGAGGGCAAACCTTGAATATTATCATGAAAATTTGCGCGTTCATCATGAACCGTATTTCTAGTGGGTAAAAGGAAGAAACAGATATGGATTTTTATCCTAAATATTCATAAGCTTACTTTAGCGTGAAGGATTCAAGCTCTACAAGTTTTAAAAGGAATTTGGGTGAGTCTTCGGATAGAATGAATGGAGCTCTAGTAGAATAAGTTGATCGGAATGAGTGTCAGTTTCACAATGTTATTTACTACAGCCTCTGAGTTTGATCAATTTTGCTTGTGAAATCAGTTGATCATCCCCTTAAAACATTATTAAGATAATGCTTTGTAGGTCCCACATGGACTCTACCTAGACAAACCAGATATGAAAGATATGAGGCCTAGGCCTTGGCTCTTTGATTACAAAATGAGATTTGCAATGTCTCGTGGATTCCAATTTTGCACTGTAATGTTTGTGTATTCTGTCCTAAATTAATCCTGTTAAGACATAACGTAAAAATCAATCACTAATGTAGAATAAATTAAGCCTATCCTTTATTAGAAACCTAAAAATGTTATACTTCATTCAAAGTGGATTTAAAAATCTAGACATATGAAAGTTTCGGGAAATAAGAAAAAAAATGACTTCCAGAGACAGGAGAGTGAAAGATGTACAGGGTTTTCTTATGGAACAAAGAAAATATCGTGCTAATTACAGTTAACAGCATCGTGAAACAGACTGTGATATCACAAAATTATTCCGAAGGGAATAGAATAAACATCTAATAAAACACTCAGTATTTCAATATTTCGGCAAAAATTACCTTTTTCAAGAAAACGAAAAATATTCTAACACTTCTTCATAATAATTTAAACTGATACAGCCATTTTAAATTTATCTTATAAAGGATATGACGTCAATGTCGTTTTTCCACGTTCTGACGACGTTGACGTTCCCGCGCATAATTAGACGTCAACTAACGTTATGTGGAACTGCGCGTCTTTTACGTTGCAACCCATTGGCTGTACAGTCTGTAGCCCTTTAATCAATGCTGATTCATGGATTATGCGCTCTGTCCGGTTTGCGGAGTAAATCTTCTGTAAAACCGTAAATCTCACATCAGAGCTGGAGTTCTTGCCCATTTTAAAATGGAAATTTATCGGTTTCTCGCGCTGAAAGCGTACATCCCTCAGGTGTTCTTTCATCCTTTCATTCAAATGTCTCTCTGTCTCTCCCACATACATCACCTTATCACATCTTACACAACGTTTGCATGCACCGCGTTCCTATCCCTGCAAGAAGTATGTGATGGCACATTGTATATTCTATTAGCCGTAGTACATGTATCCATGACCTGGTTACCTATCACTATATCACACATCGGACAACCAGCGTCACATGTGCTACGACAATTTTCGCAACACACTATTTGTTTTACCGTGCACCAGGGTGTCACTCAGATTTTTGTCCCTCCTAAATGCCACTATAGGGGGCTTTTTGACAACTTCCTTTATTTTTTCAGACTCATACAACACCCTGGTGTGCTTATTTACTATTTTATGGATATCAGGCAGAAGATGCGAGTACGTCAGAACTAACGGCACGCGAGAACACTCCTTTTTGGTATCCTTTCCCTTATTTCCAGCCAGTATCACCTCTCGTTCAAGTTTGTCAACCCTCCCCAATTGCGCTTCAATACTCTTCCCACTATACCCTCTCTGCCTAAGCTTATTCTTAAGATGTTTTCTTTGTTTTTCATTGTCGGAACTCTTCCCACAAATTCGTTTAAGACGTAGACCAAGACCATAGGCTAATCCTCTTTTTGTTGTCGATGGGTGACATGAATTTTTATTGAGATACAATTGTCTGTCTGAAGGCTTGACATAGAGATACGTATAAATGTGACAATTTTGTCAACAATTTCTTTAAACGACATCTCCTCCTAAACTTATGAGTCAAAATCAACCAAACTTGGCAGAAATATTCCTTGGGTGGTCCCTTGTAAAAATTGCTCAAATGGAAAGGATCCGTCCCATATCACGGGAAAAGAAGCCTTAATGACAAATTTCTTGTTTACACTGTAGAAGCCACAAATATAGTACAATCTTCACGAAACTTGGTCAGAATGTTTGTTAGGTCATGAAGGTGAAGTCTATCGAAAATTGGATGGATCCAAGCCATCTCACGGAAAAAGGGGTCTTAATGACAATTTTGTCAACAATTTCTTGTGGCATTTAGGAGGGACAAAAATCTGAGTGACACCCTGGTGCACGGTAAAACAAATAGTGTTGTGCGAAATTGTCGTAGCACATGTGACGCTGGTTGTCCGATGTGTGATATAGTGATAGGTAATCAGGTCATGGATACAACGGCTAATAGAATATACAATGTGCCATCACATACTTCTTGCAGGGACAGGAACGTGGTGTATGCAATAAGTTGTGAACGATGTGATAAGGTGATGTATGTGGGATGGACAGAGAGACAGTTGAATGAAAGGATGAAAGAACACCTGATGGATTTACGCTTTCAGCGCGAGAAACCGATAAATCTCCTTTTTAAAATGGGCAAGCATTCCAGCTCTAATGTGAGATTTACGGTTTTAAAGAAGATTTACTCCGCAGACCGGACAGAGCGCCAAATCCATGAGTCAGCATGGATTAAAAGGCTAGAAACTGTACAGCCATTGGGTTGCAACGTAAAAGACGCACAGTTCCACATAACGTTAGTTGACGTCTTATTATGTGCGGGAACGTCAACGTCGTCAGATCATGGAAAAACAACGTTGACGTCATATCAATTTTTCATGAACTAAATATTTCAACCAATGTAAGCATGTCAGAAATTAAATCAATTCTCATCAGTCGTTATATGAATTATTGGGAAAGAAAAGTTAGAATAAATGCAATTGATAAACAAGGTAAATTAAGAACATATTATACCTTCAAACCATTTTTCAAAAAAGAACCTTATTTAACAGTAATCAAAACTAGAGAGGAAAGAAAATACTTAACACAATTTTGATTAAGTTCTCATAAACTGGAAATTGAAAGGGGGAGATATTGTAGAATAAAACCAGAAGAAAGAATATGTACTAATTGTGAAAGTGGGCAGATTGAAAACGAATTTCATTTTATGATTAAATGTTACAAGTATCACAATGAGAGAAAAACTCTTTTTTCTGAAATAGGAGAAATAAATAAAAACTTTCTAATTCTGGATGACTTTAACAGATTTTTTTTGTTAATGTCATCTGAAGACCCGATAGTTATCAATATTGTTTCCCTTTATCTAAATTGTTGTTTTGATAGACGGAATCAATAAGTTGAAAGAATAAACCTATCATTGTCGATATTCTATTTACTCAATTTCATTTCACCATATATTTTGATGTGTGTTTTGATCTCAAAATAAGTTTGTTTTATTGAAAGATATGAGGAACTTTTCATGATTTTGGCGTGATTTTTTTTTTATATAAGACATGTGTTTAATTTTGTACATGTATGTTTTGTCATGCCCAGATGGGTCAACTTAGTTGAAATTCAAATATATTCTATTCTATTCTATCCTTTATGAGATAAATTTAAAATGGGTGTATCAGTTAAAATTATTATGTAGTAGTGTTAGACTATTTTTCGTTTTCTTGAAAAGGGCAATTTTTGCCGAAATATTGAAATACTGAGTGTTTTATTAGATGTATTATAATGTGTGTTATTCATATTGCTCTTCTTCTTTGACTTGTTAGTTTGTATTGATGTTTTTTCGCGACATACCCCAAAACATGTATATGACGTTATCCCAGTGTCTGTGCAACCTATGTACAGTGAAAAGCATCGTGACAATGACAAGTTGAATGATTTTGGAAAGAAGTAAAGTTCGTTAGATGTGTAAACTTTGAGTGAAACTAAATTCTTCAGAAATAACAAAAAATGGCGATATTTATTTACAGTATTTTTGTTTCCCAAGAATGCGTGTTTTCTTTTTGAATTCATGTACGAGGGGCTATCAAAAAGTTTTAGACTTAAATCATATTTTCTATCACAGATGTCTGGCATCTTTGAAAGTCATATGAGTTGAATTGTATGCTTTCTGGCTACAAATTTACCAAGTTTCAATGGAATAGCATGAATACTCAAATTCTCAATTCCATGTCAATAAAAATAGAAGCGGGTGTGGCGTCTCGGGGCAAAATAGTGATGTCATGAACATCAGACCCTCTCGATTGCTTTTGTCGGCAATGTTTTTATATACTATAAACTGTGAATTTCTATCAAATCTCACTAATTAATTCTTTCCAAAAGGTCAGTGCGCATCTTTACAAATACATACATCTCTTTTGAGTAAAACTCATTAAAAAAGATTTTTTGAGTTTATGATAACGGCAAATAATCGACAATTTGATTTCCACTTCAAACGCATTTAAATTTCGAACAGGAGAAAACATAATTATCAATCTTCGATTGTATTTAAATAAAACAACCTCAGAAATGATGTTGAAGAATTTAATTCTGACCTTTATTGTTCAATTTTAGACGCAATGTGAGTGCAAAAAATCGCATTTTATAAAACAATAATCCATATTAATTTTGATTACCAACTGCCCCGACGGTACGTTCTTTCTGAAAAGATAATGTTGTCTTGGTTAATTAGACCTCTTCAAACCTGATAGTTGCAAGTACAATTGCTGCGCATTCAATGCTTATTTCAACACAATTTGAAATTTTTAAATCGCTTTTTAAATCGCTTAAAGTGCCCCGAAAGCGCATCATTCGGTTTCCATAGCGACGGTTCCTTAACAGACGCATAGTCACATTTGGTTGCATTTTTGTATAATAAGCACTCACATCCATACGAAAAATTACTGACATCTTCACCAAAATCTGATGATTGATGAAAAATATATTGAACTTATCTCAGAACTTTTTGACCCCCCCGTACATGTCAAATCTCTACTGTTACAAGTAGTTGTAACGAACTAGTTGTTGTTAGGACAATTTAGTTACTTAGCGCTGATATCTCTCTGTCTGTTACTTACGCAAGACAAGTTATCGCGAATGCAAACTTAAATGCCTACGTTTTGAGGTATAAATTTCTTCTATATGATTAAATTTGGAACTGCAGCTATATTAGCCACATTTCAATAGTTATTTATATAGTTGTGTTGTGCTATTTGTGGATGTGTACATTAACGTAACTAATTAAACATTAACACTCAATAGCACATTGTAAGTTACTTTAAACTTTACTTTATTTTTTTTAGATTACATACAAAGTAAACAGTTAATGTGATAAAGGAGGGTTTGACGCCCCTGATTATATGTGACCCGCTATTCAAAAAGGAATGATCTTGGTATTGGGTAAAAGATTTTTTAAAACGCGACCTCTGGTTGACCGGTACTTGATCGAATAGATTTTTCAAAATCCTTTTCGGTGGTCCCATTTTTGCGTGACGAGTCACACATATTTCTAAAAAAGAAAAAAGAAGCTCAGGTGTTAATGCAATATTACATTCGTACAAGAGGGCCATAGTGGCCCTAAATCGCTCACCTGAGTTAACTGTCTGTTACTTTACAGAGAAAGGCTGTGCTTTATGACACTACAGTGATAACAACTATCACATATTCTTTAGCAATGACTGATATTTCCTCTAAAGATATATTTTGGCCATCATGTGTACTTAATAGGTATAGTACACAAATTCATTGCTGGATATAGGCAATTGAAGGAACAGCATGAGTCTTGATATAATCTGTTACCAATTTAATAACTTACATATTTAATGAAAGATATAATCATTAAGATACAATATATCATATACAATCACTTTATTATTTAACATAAACAGAGTTGGTCACATACTAAAGCCCATTAAAAAGAAGCTGTAGGCATATCAATTTGAGCAAGAGATGTTTGTAAAACATTTATCCCCCCCATAAGATCAAGTCAATGGCCTATTGTTTGTCAATAAACAAAGGGCATTAACTGAAAAAATATGATCAGTAGAGTTCTTGTGTGCTGCACTTTCCTCAATAAAATCTATCTGTGAAGTTTCATGATTCTAGCTTGCATTCTTTAATAGATATGCTTTGGACAAAAAAAGGATCTACACACGATCTTGACTGATCAACCTACTGACCTAAAAGTGCAAAGCAATACCCAATTTTCTTTAAAGGGGGGCATAATGATATAGAAGAAGCAGACATCAAGGTCCAAAAATGTTATCCAATAAATTGGACTTAAATGTTCTTCTTTAATAAAGCTTTACTTTCTTTTTACCATACTAAATCTCAATACTATTTTCAGAATTTCAATTGAAAGTTAAGACACATATAAAATAATCATGGTCAAAATAGAAACAGTTATCCTTAAAAATACCTTTGTACTGAATTAACAATAAGTGAAAATGAAATAATTATATGGTCTAAAGAATAGAAAAAAATGCTTTAGAACAAAGAATACCTGATTTAAAACATGCATTAAAGATTAAATGAATTTCATTGGTTTCTCTATCCTTCTTAAGAAATATAAGTAACAAATATTCAATAGAGGTATAGCACGGTTTTATTGACCTCAATCTGACTCCTGCTATTTAGATGAATAAAAATCTGACTATTTCTACTCGGCTTTGCCCAAGCTTCTTTCATAGGAGTGAATAACAAACAGTATTGAATGTAATACTAATTTTGTTAATTAATAAATTACATCAGTAATTGTTGTTTAAGCATTTTTTCCACAGAGGTCAAATTCAGGTCAAATAAATCAAGGTATAATAAGTTGGCTAATACAATTTTAAATACCATTAAATACCTAATTGTACAGTTGCCACTGTGGTACAAAAACAGTTTACTTCTATACACATGATTTTTGTGCGCTTCTTACAATTTAAAAATGAGATTGTTAAATCATTATAAAAACATGTCTTTGAAGTTTTGAACTAAAATCATTGATAAAAAAAACCTTTAGTGTTGCATGGACACCTGTCCTTCTTCAACAAAACATATAAATGAAAAGATTTTTCTTCAAAATCAGTCTGTGTTTTAAATGTTTATTATAGTGAAATTAACTATATAAAACCCATATCTCAACAATACTAGGCTAGGCTGTAAAATAATTTCATAATATATTATCTGTGTGATCAGCAGCTCCGACTTGGTTTGGTATCCTTGCCCAATGACACCTCAAAAGACTTGGATACAAATCTGTTGCCATTACTACTGATGAACACATAAGTCCTATTGTGCATTAGACTAGCCATTCTTGTTTAAAATGATCCCAATTTATAGATTATTTCATTATATATTACCTGTGTGATCAGCAGCTCCAGCATGGTTTGATATCCTTGCCCAATGACACCTCAAAAGACTTAGATACAAATCTTTTGCCATTACCACTGATGCACACATAAGTCCTATTGTGCATTAAACTAGCCATTCTTGTTTAAAATTATTTCCATTTATAGATTATTTCATTATATATTACCTGTGTGATCAGCAGCTCCAGCATGGTTTGATATCCTTGCCCAATGACACCTCAAAAGACTTAGATACAAATCTTTTGCCATTACCACTGATACACACATAAGTCCTATTGTGCATTAGACTAGCCATTCTTGTTTAAAATGATCCCAATTTATAGATTTTTTCATTATATATTACCTGTGTGATCAGCAGCTCCAACATGGTTTGATATCCTTGCCCAATGACACCTCAAAAGACTTAGATACAAATCTTTTGCCATTACCACTGATACACACATAAGTCCTATTGTGCATTAGACTAGCCATTCTTGTTTAAAATTATTTCCATTTATAGATTATTTCATTTTATATTACCTGTGTGATCAGAAGCTCCAGCATGGTTTGATATCCTTGCCCAATGACACCTCAAAAGACTTAGATACAAATCTTTTGCCATTACCACTGATACACACATAATGATAACCCCTCTTTGTGAACTAGACCTCAGCCATCTTTGATAAAAATTATCATTTCATTAGATAAATATACAAAGATACAGACATGAACATTATGAAAATAACTTATGAATTTACTATCACATTTTTGGAGAAAATGCAATTTTCCATTGAACGTTGGCTTGATTTGGAATTTTTCCTCAGATAAAACAACCAGTTATAATTTGTTGTTTAAAAATGGTTATTTGAAAAAGTCTTAAACTTGTTCAAAGCAAGAAAAGGTATTATACTGGTGCTTCTTTTCATACTTCATTCAAAAATTTTGATTTCTAATGACACCTAATTTTTTTCTCTTTCTTTGGTATGTTTTCTATGCTAAATGAAATATTTCTGGGAGTTTATAAATCTGAAAATAATTCTTTAACTTCTTATGATAAACTGGATAAACCATGATTTTACTGAATTCAATTTTTTTCCAAACAAGCTTAGCTCAAGTTTCCCCATGATAATTTGTAGACAGCAGGTAGTGCAGGCTAATATCAGACTGCATGATGAGCAGACTGATATTAGTCTATAATGTCTGCCAAATATGTGTGTACATTATATATAATTTGAACTGCACAAGAAGAGTGAATTTGGTAATCTGGTTGTAAAAAATCCATAGCTATTTACTCTAAATTTAGGGCAGAGTGAACTGTTTGAAATTGGATTAATATTTGTTGTCAATTTAGGTAATGGGGAAAGTATTATTTACTTTTCAAACTTATATCAATTGTATGACATATCCAAACAAGTTCCTTAAACACTAGTGCCCCTATTTTTATATTTTTTTAAATACATAATTTTGATATTGATAAATTACCTAGACATTGTCATATAACCAAGACCTTCAACTTTATAGGTTGATGAGAAAACCTTTATGCCAATAAGAGCACAATGTAACTTTAATTATAGGATAAAGTTTAGTTTGCAGGTTAAGTTTTCAAAGATAATACATACAGATAGACAGACAGACACCAGTAAAACAATATACCTCCAATTTATCAATGCAGATGCATAAAGATGATAATAAGAGCAATTATATTATAAATTTGTGGCCACCCACATCCTAATGTATAGCCACAAGTAATACCAACCAATATGCATGGTTGGTATTACTAACTTAATAATGGTGGGTGATATTAATGTAATCAAATCATTTCTTTGTATAAAAGTACACTATCTTGTGATCTGACCAGTATGTTTCTACAACACCTACACTACCATCTGTATTTGACAACACCACATCAAGAATAGTCATGTAGTCTGTTGTTGGAGTTTTACTAAGAACTTTACATGACAATTTATCCTGAATTTCCTTCCAAATTTGTTCATTTTCAGTTGAGAAGTTAATGTTTAAATCTCCCATTACAACCAATGGAATAGTTTTATGTAAATGTGGTATCAATTTATGTTCAAGACAAGCCATGAAATGATGCTTTGGTGAACCTGGAGATTTATACATAAATGCTACCTGAAAGATTAGTGAGCCATATTTTAGGCTGACCAATATGAATTCTATATCTTTAGAGCTGTAACTTGTATGTTTATTTACAATCACACCATTTTTTACATAAACACATAAGCCATGCGCTGGTCTTTTTCTTGAATGATTGTCTTGGTCATTCCTTATCAAATGAAACCCATCCAAAATATAATCAGATGTCTGATCTTGGCTGTGTAATCTAGTCTCTGCTAAGCCAAATATATGAGTTGAGATTAAGTTTGGATCAGCTTTGATATCTTCATAATGTAAATGTAGAGATCTGCAGTTATTGAAAGCAATCTTGAAGTATTCATGTGGATTTACTGAATCTAAAGAGGTAAAGCATAAATCAAGTTTAGCTTCTTTCATTAACCTATCCATTTCTACCTTCACTTGGCTATCTATTTTATATGCTTTTTCATTAAAATTCAAAATTTGAAGCTTTTCCATAGATTTTACTCTACTGATTGCAACATAATGTAGATGTGGAACTTTTCTTGTTCTTCGCTGTGATAAGTCTATTACAACACTGTCTAAAGTAGTTCCTTGTGCTCTATGTACAGATCGTCCAGCTGAGGGTTGAAGAGGAAACTGTATTCTCTGAAATGTTTTTTATTGTAAATAAAAGTCCTCTCTACATCAAAAATCGGTGTCCATTTGTCATCAATTTTACTATTGTAAAATCCTCTATTTCTATACTTTAATCTTGTTTCAATTCCAGCATTTTCATCATGAAAATGAACCCATATGATACTAGGGCGGTTTGTTTCAGCTTGTCTATTTTCTATGAATTTCACTGTACATGATGCGCCATTTGCCAAACCATCTTCTGTATTAATATTAACAGTCAGATCATATATCATGTCTATGACAACAGTCAAAGATTGATGTAAATTGGCTGTAGTGTTTGGGTCATGTGGTAAGCTTGCTAATGCACGGTCCTGTTTCTCTTTAGATAAAGAAGGTGCAGTGACAGAATCATGGGATGGAACAACAACTTTCTCTGTATCTAGGGAACTGATTATAGAATCATTAAACAAATGCATGAAATAGTTTTCAGCAAAAAGATGAGGTGAATTAAGTTGATAATCATCTTGATCTTTTGAAACAGTGCAGTTTTCTAATTTTATTTTGTCTTCATTTGTTAAAGCATCAACTCTTAATCTATTTAACATTTCTGCAAATTCTTTATCATCTTTTTGTCTCATTATGTCTGCAAGTTCAAATATCTTAAAATGTTCTTTCCACAAATTCATAGACAGCGATGATGCCCCATGGGACAAATCGTTAAATATCCAATCACCACTTACAGGTTTAAGCTGGTAAAGATCACCAACAGCTATTACACTAACACCACCAAATGGTATTCTTGTTCCTCTCAGTTCCTGTAGTCTCTGATCAATAAAATTCAACATAGTACTGCTAACCATTGATATTTCATCAATTATAACAATTGACAAATTACGATATTTTGATCTGAAAGTATTCAAACTATCACATGTCAAGGCCTGATTAGCCTGTTTATATTTCTGTTTGAAAACTGTTTTTGTTTGGAGTTTAAGCATCGCAGAAGTTTTCTGTATTCATCCTCACACAATAGGCTTTCATTTACATTAACCTGGGATGTTGAAACACACAATCCAATCTCTTTACCAATATCATACTCTCTGTGTTCATTGACTCTATCTGGATTGAAATATATGAACTGTTCAGATTCAACTGACTGTTCCTCAGCAGTATCACCTTCTACTTGTTCAGTACCAGGAGCAATTTCATCATATGCATCATACTCAGTTTCAGCTTGCTCTCTTGCTAAGTCAAGTTCATCAACATGATGTTCATACTGGTTACATTTATGATCTATTGTATGTTTCATACTTTCGTAATGCTCTTTGTAAGACTTGTAACAACCTATTAAATCCTTTGCTTCATCTCTCCATGGATGAAATAACAAAATCTTTTCTCTGAAATGATTTTCTTCATCTGATTTAATATTGAATCGCACATAACGTATAACTTTATTTGTTTTACGTCGCCTGATAGTTATCCCGTTCCGAAGTCGTAAAATTGTTTCATCTAAACTGAATTGCTCATTTCCACTATCATATTCATCCTCATTATGTTCTTCTACATCCTCAAATTCTGATTCATTTAGGTAAGTTATATCCAGTTGAGAAACATAGTCAGCTAAACACCAACCATTCAAGGCATTTGGTCTTCTAGCATACCTTTTACAAACGTTATCGGACATAACATCAGTTGATTTATCAGGTAACTCATCAAGTGCTGATTTTGATTTTAAAAGCTGAATACGTTTGTCAGGGGTAGATGTATTGATAAATGTCACATCTCTAGTACTTCTTGTTAAAGACATTTGAAGAACAAGGTAAACAGCCTCTTGAACACTTACTTCAACACTATTTGAAAATATATTTCCTATGTGTCAGACTTGTCTTTTGATATCTAAGTTTCCATCACGAGCTTCTTTTGCTGCTGCATACAGTAAATTACTCATACCTCTCTGTGATTTGCTTATATATGAAACAATGTACATAGCACAAGCATATGGATCAAGCACAAATTGAATATCAATATTTGCTTTCCATGCTTTCAGAATATTTCTATTGTACATATTGACTCTGATTTCACTTGGTTTTCTCTGTAGAAAAACTTTTGAAGCTGATAATGAACTGCGGATACATTTCAGATACTCTGATTCAGACATATTTGCAACAGACTGAATAAACTGTCCATAAGTCATATCATATCCATCTTTCTCATCATTGATTTTTTTCTGAAGCTCATTGTATTTCTTTTGATACTTTTCTCTTTCTTCTTCAAGGGGGTCTAACACTATTGTTGTTTGAAGAGGGGGCAATGGGTAACCAAATCGACAAATTTTATCTTGTTTTTTCCGACAGGTTCGTGAATGTTTATGCATTTAAAGGTCAGTGAGATGTTTAATTTCATCCTGCGAATTACTACACTGCAAGTACTTATCAACGTAGTCAGCTATTTCCTTGTTTGTATTTTTATTGAATTTGGGTGCATTTTCTATCCACACAAGTATATGGATATGAGGAGAACCTCGTTGTTGAAACTCTACCCTGTAGAAGTAATCCGTCACTTTACCAAGTGGTTCATGGTCACTTTTCAAGACAGTGTTAATGAACTCCTGAACTCTGTGATCAAAATATCTTGAGCATGTCACTGGATCTTTCTGTACCAGACCAATTTTTTGTTCCCATGTCAGATTTTCTAATTCCTCATCACTATAGTTCACATTTTCATTTAGACTTGCGAGCATCTTTAATAAGTCAGTCCATCTTGTATCAGCAGAAGACAAGGACATAAACCATGTTGGAAGACCAAGCTGTCTGATCATTGCAAATATGTCTTTCTTTTTCATATCTAGATAAGCAGGCGAGTTCCGGAGTTGTTTGAAAATGTAATAGCCATTATCTTTTTTTACAAAATTATTTATATAATCAGAATCTTTTGCATTTCCAGCAGTCATGCTTTGGCCATCTGTTTGACATCTTCTGACAGCAAGATTCACTTTGTCATTTAGCTGCTTCATTTGTATTTTTTTAAGTTTGAAAAATATATTTGGAACACTATTTGCGGCACGTCTATCTCTACTTCTTAGCTCCCATTTTGCAATATCACTGTAATGAACAGGTACTTTTCTTACTTCATTTTCTGGTCTCCTTTTCCCACAAAAAATTGTTGGAAAGCAAAGATATTCAGAATCTCTGTCTTGATAGATACTTAATGGTTGTTGACCTTCACCTGGTGCAAAAGTAAATGAACAATTCCAGCTTTCTTCATTTGAATCCTGAATCATAGTATCAATGTTGCCAACATTTTCTTGCACAACTTCTTCAGCATCAGAGTCGTAAACCTCTTCAAGTCCATGCATCTCATTACCTCCATCTTTCCTTTCATTTGATTCATAAGATGGTTTGTTATTGTTTTCGTTTTGTGGTTCAAAATACTCATCAACTGTCTCATTTGCAGATGAAGTAACTGTCTTAATCCACTCATCATCAATGTTGATATTTGAATCTTTATATAAGTCACTTTTACTCATTAACCAATTCAGGGCAACTAATACCTTCAATGGTCTTACATTTTCTGAGAATACACAAGATTTATAGGAAATTTTCTTTTTTAACTTAACTGCAACAGTGACATTCTCATCAAAAGGTCTTGGCAATACATTCACAACTGGTTGTATATCGATTGGAACATTGATTACATTTCCTTTTATTGATAGCTGGCGACCCCTTGGCAATTCATGTATTTGCATGAAAGGTATACGCAAAGCAATCAAACGTTCCTCTAATGCATGTAATTCAAGTTCCCTTGGTTTTTCTGACCATAACATGCCATTCATGACAGACAACTTTGGAACTTTTCCTTTGAGAATGTTAGTTTTGCATGTAAAGTATATCCATTCTTTATCAGTAACTGACTTAAAACCTGTTGTATATTCAGTCATTATATTCAGCTCCTTTTCTGTAACCTCTGTCACACCTTGCCTAAACCAAGTTTGATGACAGCAAGTACATACATAAATTGGTCCACTTGCAATATTTTTGTGGAAATTGTCAATACAAACATCAATATCTGGCCCATGTTTTCTTTGTTTAGCAGCTGTTAATTCCTTATTTTGAAATTCTGGATCTTTCCTCTTATTCATTTTCCTATCAATATCTGCTACTTTTTCAGCCTCAGCATTCCTTTTGATTGCTCGCCATTGTTGTTTTTTAATGCGTTCTTTTTCTTTATTGTAAGGATCTGAACGACTTTTCTTTTTTGACAAATTCTGATATAATGATTCTTTTGCTCTCATTGCAGGTGATTTTCTAGCTTTTCTTTTAGCTTCACGTTCTTCATATCTAAACTCTTTACTTTCTCTAGCTTTCCTCTTTGATATTCTACTATTATTTTTGTCCTTTTGCTTTTGTTCTAATGTCTGTCTTGCGCCTCTTTTACTTTCCAACTCTTTTAACTTAAAATCACTACTCAGCCTAGCTTTTCTCTTTGAATGTTTTGTTCTCATTTTCTCTTTTTCCTTTTGCTCTAATGTCTGCCTTACTTCTCTCTTGCTTTCCAACTCTTTTAGCCTATACTCATTACTCAGCCTAGCTTTGCTCATTGAATTTTTTGTTCTTATTTTAACTTTTGGCTTTTGATCTGATGTCTGTCTTGCTTCTCTCTTGCTTTCCAACTCTTTTAACTTATAACCACTACTCAGCCTAGCTTTACCCTTTGATATCCTACCTAACATTTTTTCTTTCTGTTTTTGTTCTAAATCCTGTCTTGTCAATTGTTTTCTTTTCAACTCTTTCATTGTAAAATCATGGTTTAGTCTAGCTTTTCTCTTTGATATTTTAGTGCTTAGCTTTTCTTTCTGCATATTTTCATTGTTCTTCCTTGATTCTCTCTTCTTTTCTAATTCCTTTCTTTTAAATGTACAAGAAAGTCTCTGATTTCTTTTGTAACTATTTAGGTATTCTTTTCTGCTGATAAATGTAGCAGTTTGTTTCAAAGATTCTTTCATTCTTTGATCAGTGAAATACTGATCAATCAAACTATCTTCATAGTTATCCTTTCTAGACTGTTTTTTCAAGAGTACACGTTCTGTTCCATTTACTACACTTTCATCAGTAGTGCTTTTTTCTGGGGCTTTGTGAAGTAAGAAATCAATAGGAAGTATTTCAAATTGAGAATCAAGATTAATCCCCATACTGTCATATAGTGCATACATATAACAAACTAAATCTCCAAGGCAATTGAAAGAAATGCAAATTGATGTTCCATCCAAATGTGAAAGCCCATTTTTACCATGTGAGTGAGAATCAAAAAAGTGGTATTTATTGTCTTCTTTAAAAACAGCAGAGCAAATAGCTCCAATCATTACTAAATTAAATCTTGATATCTGTAAAGATTGTAAAAGTGATTCTTGCAATGTAGGTAAGCTGTTGTCTCCAGCCTGTTGAATTGTTAAACCTGATATCACATCGGACTTAAGTATTCTATAATCGTTATTTGAAATTGTAACAATAGATGGAATCTCATCAAAGCTAAGAAGTCTGTTCTTAAAATTACCCTTTTCTTTCAAATCATTAATAACTTCCTTGTACAAACAATCTCCCTCAATAAGGATTTTATCTAAACTTGCTGAATCAATTATGCTGTTGGCATAAAACAAAGCACTAACACAGTTCATCACACATTGGCTTCCTCGAGATGTTTCACTGAACCTTAAATCTGCTTGATGAAATGTACCAAAACTAACCTTTTCTGAATTGTAAATTTTTCCAATAAGAGTTGCAATAAAAAATTCGGACTCATTTTTGTGTGTTTCCACATCTGTACAAGTATCAGAAATGATCATTAACTCAGCATCACATGATTCCATGTCTTTAAAATTATTGTCTACAATAACTTCCAACTTCTTATTCTCACAGCCATTTTTATTGTTCAACTGCATATTGGGATCTTTATTTCTAAAAGGGCAATCTTCCTTTTCAAAATAATCAGAGCAATATTCATGTTTTAAATTCATACAGCAGTTTTCATTTCTAAAAGTCAAATAGCAATCTTCATTTTGCAAAGTCACAGAGCAATCTTCACTTGCCTGAACATCGTCAGGACTTGGTAAAGCTGCCTGCACCTCCACAGGACTTTTAGCTACACCCTGCACATGGACAGGATGTACTGCCTGCACATTGACAGGGCTTTCTAGTGAATCGCTTTTTCTGTCTGTCTGCCTGGCTGTCTCTCGTCTTTCTCTCATATAACAACGATTCATCGAAGCCCGCTGTGAGCACGACTTCTTCTGTAGCTTCGGCATTATTTCTCTGCAATGAATTAAATAGATTTTTGATAAAGTACACTTGCTCTTATTGTACTTGCTTGTTTGGTCTTGATAATTTATGCCATTAACCAATACCAACAAAATCCTACTTTTTATGCTACACTAGACATTAGTAAATTTCATTATTTCCAATAATTCTGTCTACCTTAACCCTTGTCATGCTGAACCCGGAATATTCCTCCTTTGGCAGGAGCTATAGACAAACTTCAGCCTGCACATATGTGCAGTCTGATGTTACTCTACACCACCTGTTTCTCACTTTCAAACCAGAATTGTCAAAAGATTTATTTTTTAAAATAAAAATTGACCTACAGTTGGTACTTACAGTGCTTTTTGCCCTTTGATTTTGATGCAAATTTTGAGCCAAAATTTATTCAGCATGACAAGGGTTAATACACAAAAATACATAATTTCATCAAAGGTTATCAGTATTTATAAAGAAGTTTCATGAATGACTATAATGACATTTCAATCAAAGAAATAAGATGCAACTTTAGAGGACTTGATATCAATAAATATACCAAAAATTAACTTGATAAAAAATAAGACAGCCAGAGCAAAACCTTTGTTTAGTTTGAATGTGGTTCAAGTCCAGTTTCACAATTTTTCAGTAATTTTACAGTTTTTCAGAGCACATTTCTCGCACCAGCTCTACATAACATCCTTTCCAAGTCAAGCTCAGTTATTAAAATTTAGGTTAACAAGAAACAATATGTGTTTGTGAAACATGAATGCCCTTGAAATGGGAATTTTTTAAAAGCTTGACCTTGACAGATGACCATGACCTTGGTCCCAGCAGATGATATCATTGAGATTGATCATCATACAAAATATGAGCATTTTACCTAGAATAGCCTTAAAGTAATAAGCAATAAAAAGTTTTTTTGTTAAGTCTTGTAAACCAATAGACAGACAGACAGATTGATTGAATGGGGTTCAACGCCACTTTCAACATTTTTTCAGTTATATCATGGCGGCTGGAGTACTTAACAATGGTTTTCTGGTATTTCTCTCACCAGTACAACCACCACATCCTTTCCTAGCCCCCAAGCTCCTATCTCACATAGGTCTACGGTTATCAACCCATTGGTGAGAGACAAATAGTCGGTAAGAATGAGTACCGCCATTGGGAGACAGGCAGATGGACAACTGTAAATAATATGTACCAGGTCTTTCGATGCCAGGGGCATAAAAATGTAGACCATTGAACAGTGAGAACAAAACTATTGTAAAGGTCTGTGATAATAATTGCAAATGATTTTGCAAATTTCACAGTTAACTTACAGTGTGTTTGAGAAATGATGAAATCCAGTGATCTTAAGTACACAAAACTCAAAGTTGTCTTACAATCTTCCAAAGATGAGAATATACTCCCCACAAATCACTTGAGTTACAACACTCTTCCAATCTGATCTTGTTCCTTCTTGATTATATTCACTAATCCCAATATCACAAAAGCACAGAAGTAATTAATAACTAAACACAAAATTCCCTGTTTATATATTGTTTAGCACAAAAATTTGAGATAAAATGTTTTTAGTTTTGATTTGATAATCTTTCGTAGTTGTCTGAAAAAAAAGATACAAGGGTTTTATTTTAACAAAGCTAAAAGATATCTGACACAATTATTAAGTAATAATTTGCATTTATATAGGCAAAGGAAGACTTTAGAATCAATAATAGGAATGTTTAATATTCCTTAAAAAAAGATTGAACTTTTTAATGAAATACATCTATTGCCTAAAAAACTATTAGGAAAAAAATCTCTTTTTCAAATGAAGTATTATACAGTAGAGCAATAGAACAAGTACTGTTATATCATAAGAGTCATAGCTAAAGTATATTACTGGCACTGAGGGGAGAAAGAAAAACTATCTCATGTGACTTTAAACATATGGGAATTTCCTTTAGTTTTTCCCTAATCTATTTATATTAAATGAAGAATGAAGTACAGTAATTCGTTATCAACAAGGCGGTGTAACCTAGTCTGAAACCCTTCCGATGCTCAGGTGAGTTGACCTTTCATTGACATGATCACTTTTTGTAACCAGTAATATATTTACCTGATTACAACTAATGACATGATTAATAAATTGTAATCAAATATCATTTCCATCTGCAACAATTTCTTGAAACTCACCTGGTACGGGTTGACGTCTGCTAAAAATTTACAAAATATTGGATCCATATTATACATGTAACTAATTATTTCAGTAACATGAATATGTGGCCCCAATTAACAGCAAATTATATGTCTTTAATTTGAGACATAAAAATGGGTTACATGGTTCGGGTACGCCAATTCATTAATCATTTGGAAAATTGACCCATTCAACTAATATTAGTTCTGATCAGCACAAGTTCAGACTGCTTGTTCATTCATCCTTTGTAACTATTTATTCCATCAGTCTGTTTACCTTGGTTTACAGTTATCTTATTACACACAAGATAATTTGAACCTGAAAAAGAATGAAGTATACAACTATAAATCAAACAATTCCTTCATTTTGATGCACTTTTTTGTTACCGAAAACATCGGGAGGAAAGAAGTGAGCTTTTCGAATTTTCAAGGCTGACTGAGCAAAAAGTGTGAACAAAAGTGCACATAATGATTCTCTGATTTCAACTTATTGCATAGTTTTGAAGATTTAATCAAGACATTAATTCTGACCAAATTTCAGGATGATAGGGCTAAAAATGTGGCCTCTAGAGTGTCCACAAGATTTTTCTAAGATTTGACCCCCTGACCTATTTTTTGACCCCACTTGCCCCATTTCCAACTTGTCCGAGATTTGTTCAAGATAATCATTCTGACCAATTTCCAGGTTGATTCTGCTAAAAATGTGGCCTCTAGAGTGTCCACAATATTTTTCTAAGATTTGACCCTGTGACCTAGTTTTTGACCCAACCTGGCCCAATTTCGAACTCGTCCGAGATTTGTTCAAGATAATTATTCTGACCAATTTTTAGGTTGATTGGGCTAAAAATATGGCCTCTACAATGTCCACAAGGTTTTTCTAAGATTTGACCCCATGACCTAGTTTTTGACCCAACCTGGCCCAATTTTGAGCTTGCCCTAGGTTTGATCAAGATAATCATTCTGACCAAATTTCACATTGATCAGGCTAAAAATAAGGCTTCTAGAGTGTCTACAAGGTTTTTCTAAGATTTGACCCTGTAACCTCATTTTTGACCCCACTTGACCCATTTTCGAACTTGTCCAAGATTTTATCAAGACAATCATTCTGATTAAATTTCAGGTTGATCGGGCAAAAAATGTGGCCTCTAGAGTGTCTACAAGGTTTTTCTAAGATTTGACCCTGTGACCTTATTTTTGACCCTACTTGACCCAATTTCAAACTTGTCCGAGATTTGATCAAGATAATCAGTCTGACCAATATTTATGTTGATTGGGCTTAAAATGTGGCCTCTAGAGTGTCAACAAGATTTTTCTAAGATTTGACCCCGTGACCTATTTTTTGACCCCACTTGACCCAATTTCGAACTTGTCCGAGATTTGTTCAAGATAATCATTCTGACCAATTACCAGGTTGATTCGGCTAAAAATGTGGCCTCTAGAGTGTCTACAAGGTTTTTCTAAGATTTGACCCTGTGACCTAGTTTTTGACCCTACTTGACCCAATTTCAAACTTGTCCGAGATTTGATCAAGATAATCAGTCTGACCAATTTTTAGGTTGATTGGGCTTAAAATGTGGCCTCTAGAGTGTCAACAAGATTTTTCTAAGATTTGACCCCGTGACCTATTTTTTGACCCCACTTGACCCAATTTCGAACTTGTCCGAGATTTGTTCAAGATAATCATTCTGACCAATTTCCAGGTTGATTCGGCTAAAAATATGGCCTCTAGAGTGTCTACAAGGTTTTTCTAAGATTTGACCCTGTGACCTAGTTTTTGACCCCACTTGACCCAATTTCGAACTCGTCCGAGATTTGTTCAAGATAATATTTCTGACCAATTTTTAGGTTGATTGGGCTAAAAATGTGGCCTCTAGAGTGTCCACAAGGTTTTTCTAAGATTTGACCCTGTGACCTAGTTTTTGACCCCATTTGACCCAATTTCGAACTTGTCCGAGATTTGTTCAAGATAATCATTCTGACCAATTTTTAGGTTGATTGGGCTAAAAATGTGGCCTCTAGAGTGTCCACAAGGTTTTTCTAAGATTTGACCCCGTGACCTAGTTTTTGACCCCACTTGACCCAATTTCGAACTTGTACGAGATTTGTTCAAGATAATCATTCTGACCAATTTTCAGATTGATCGGGCAAAAAATGTGGCCTCTAGAGTGTCCACAAGGTAAATGTTGACGACGGACGACGGACGACGCACGACGGACGACGGACGACGGACGACGGACATCAAGTAACCCTAAAAGCTCACCTTGAGCACTTCGTGCTCAGGTGAGCTAATAAAAATCGTAAACGTAGGCTTAATAAAAAAGAGTGTAATTCCTTTAAAGTTTGCTTTAATATTGAATCGCCGAAAGTGGGTCGAAACATTTGACATTCATCAAATATTTAATGGATAAATTCCCTTTTTCGTCCCGGTTTTTTTGCCAATGCCACCAGAAATTTCCAAAACCATGCTCCAAAACTGCTTAAACACCTCGAAACCGTTTAAACGATCATCATTCCATTCAAACCGATAAAAAATCTTTTCACGATTTTATTGCTTGGCGTTGGTTTGATAACGTCTGATAGGTCCGCGAACACACATTAGTACAACAAGAGTACCATGATGGTCCTAGATCGATCACCTGAGTCTCTTTGACCCCTTGCACATCACATTAGATGTGAACAAGGAGATAATTTCTACATAAGATCAATACCATGCAATATTTTTTAGCCAGGAGCAAGAAGGATATGCCTTTTCGCTCTTTGATTCTATGTAAAGAGGGATGCGCCCGGGTGGAGCCCAAATGTGGCCAAGGGTCTTGATATTAACAAACTTGGTAGAGGTCCACTAGATGATGCTACATACTAAATATGAAATTCTGGTTTCAGGGAAGAAAATGTTTGAAGATTTTCATATTTAAACCCACTCTGCTCAGATGAGATAAAATGTGCGCCCGGTTGGAGCTCAAATATAATCTCAGGGTCTTGATATGAACACAATTGGTAGAGGTCCACAAGCTGATACTACATACAAATATGTGAGCTTTTTGAGGATTTTCCTTTCTTACCCTTTGTGCTCAGAAGAGCATAAAGGGATGTGCCCGTGCAGAGCCCAAATATGACCCCATGGTCTTAATATGAACAAACTTGGTGAGGGCGCACTAGATGATGCTACATACTAATATGAAGGTGTCTGCCTTCTGGTTTCAGAGAAGAAGATTTTTTAAGATTTTCCTATTTTCATCCTTTTTGATAAGGGTAAAGGGAAAGTTAAGGGTGGATTTCACCTATTTGAACAACTATGGTAGAGCTTGACCCAAACCCAAGTAACATCCCTCCCAAGTTTCATTAAGATTGGCCCTTCGGTGTAGGAGGAGTAGATGTTTAAAGAAATTGTGGACGACATACGACCCACGACCGACGACGGACGCCAGACATCGTACGATCACAATAGCTCACCTTGAGCACTTCGCGGTCAGGTGAGCTAGAAAGACGTAGATGTCAATTAATGGGGGTATAGTTACATGTAACAACATCGTGATATTTGACAGAGTGATTGGTTTTGGAATGATTTCGAAATGAAATTGAATGAAAGCGTCGAGGAAGTTTTGAGTGAAATGGAAGGGAGGTAATCGCTTTCTCCTGATAAAATATCCATACAAGTTCTGAAACCCGATTCCTTTTCTTCAAGAAACATTCAGACAGTTATAATTTCAATTACGTTATTGAACTTGCGGTTTTTATAGCTAAATTGATTTTGATTTTGAATGTAGTTTATGATGCTAACTTTTGGTGATTATTGAGCTTTTTTGAATGGTTTGAGAGAGTATTTGGAACGAATGAATTAGTCCATGAGCCAGAATGGGTTTTGTTCCCCCCCCAGGGGGAATTTTGTAGACCATATTTTTCTGAAAGTCCATGGTATGTAGAACATTTTGAGATATGTTAGCACTCTGGCGAGTGGGGCTTTTGTAAGATACGTTACTTTAAAGTAGCACAACCACAAAATTTTGAAAATGAATTTTAAAAGAGTACTTATGCAAATATTTGTGTTGCTGATTAACAGTAGGGTCCATTTATGGAATTTTTTAAGAATCTGGTCATCTTAAGAGTCATGATATTGCAGTAAAATACGTTACCCTTAAAAACCCATGAATATAGAAATAAATTGTCTATCCCTGCCCTCACTGGGAATTTTGTTAACATTGCCTGTTTGATAGTCCGTGGTATATAGAACATTTTGAGACTTGTTATCACTCTGACAAAATGGGCGTTAGTGTGATACGTTACCTTAAAGTTAATTACCCATCATATTTTCAATACAAGATTTTAGGTTTGTACAGTGAAAAGATGAGTCAAAATGACCAGAAGTGATCTTTTAATACCAAAATTTATGTTGCTGAATCTATGTAGAGCAAATCATAGTAATACTTTGTAAATAAATCCCCCTTGAAGGCATGATATGGAAGTAAAATACGTTACTTTTGGATTTCAAAGAAAGGCACATATATAGAAATGATTTTTTCATAGCTGCCCCATTGGGAAGATTGTTTTCTAAAAGCCTATGCAATATTGAACATTTTGAAACTTGTTAGCAGTCTGGCCACTTGGGCAAATACGAGATACGCTACTTTAAAGAAACCAACCCATAAAATTTTCATAAAACAATTTCATTTGTATGTCTTGTTAAAGAAATTACCTGTCAATTAGTAAAAACTAAATGATATTGGGTTTTGTTAATGATATTTGTGATTCTGGAGGTATTTGAGGCCCATTTACAATATGACTTGAAAAATATAGCCCTTTCAAGCAATGCATGGGAGTAAAATTTGTTACATTTGAAATTCAATAAATGTATTCAAAAGAAATGTTGTATTCATCAATGCTCTACTGAATGTTCTGTTTACTGTGTTTTTCTATAAGCTTCTCTTCTTTGGGAGATTTTTTTTTTGTATGCATCTGGCCATCAAGCTATTTGCAAATACGTTCCGCTAAAGTAACCAATTTACCCATCAATTACCATAGGCATATTGATATCTCATCTGATTGCAATTATTGTAAAATTCTTCATTGTCTAAATCAACGATAGACCATAACTGTTTAAAGTATTTTCAAGGTATCAATTTAAATTTTAATCATTTCAAGACTCATTGTGGTTTTAAAAGCGTGCAAAATACGTTACCACTTATTTATAGGCATAATTATTATTGAGCCGCTATCATAGTTTAAGGAAATGCGCCAAATTCAATGTTGAGGCAGCTTCCAAACACAATGTTGAGGCAGCTTATGGTTTCTTCTATGTTTGAGACTTTTTTCACATTTTTAGAATAAAACACAAGTTATATATGTTACTTCTGATGATAAGAGACAGTTTTCTTTGTGAAAAATGATGACCAAATAGATAAAAAAGCTGTTCCTACAATATTTTTAAGCAATATTTCCATCAATTTAGTACAGAAAAGTCAAAAATATTTCTTAGAGTTGATCATGATAGTAGCCCAGTTAGTAGCACATTTAATTTGGTTGCACATTTGACTCCATATCATAGGTACAAGGTTTCATCAGCCAGTACAAACGAGTTGATTTGTTGTATAAGTAGCTAGAGGCTTTAATAGGATGATGTGATGAATGGAATGATGTGTACGATAAATACAAGGAATTCATGGTTAGGTGGATAAGCAATCTATATAAGAGTGTTACAATGTTAAAAATTCCTTGGAGCATTTTAGCTCTCTATTGTTTCCAATTGAATGCAAAGTACATTGAATGCAATCCTAGTTTTGCCAAGAAACCGCGCAATTTAGTTCAATCCTGAAAATTTACAAGTAATATGACCATATTATGTTCAAATGAATAGAACATTGCCATATACATTTTGATTTAGCTATCAAAGAGAGTAATATATGTTACATTTAAAAGATCCTTTTTAAGAAAATCAAACATAATTGCTGCTTCAAAAGGATAATTAGGTGCACACCAATTGTAATTCTCTTGAACATGATTAGTTCTTACAAAAGTAAAGATTTTTGCAAAACAAAGATGCTTTAAAAATGCTTTGACTTTGAACTAGGTACAAACTACAAGTACTATTTATGCAGAAAGAAACATGTCTTAGATAGAATTTGCGCTTCTTTTATATCTTACATTCTGAAACAATAAAAGAATTATAATAAATTGCTTAAGCAATAGGATTTCATCAATATCAAGCCCTCATTCAAATACAACCCAAGACTTGATTCATAAAAATAAGAAAATTGCATGATGGGTCTATAAGTCGCATGCTTATAAGAGCTTTATAGGTGTTTATGTGTAAATGGCTGGTGATTTGACATTCTATTTGCATTCCTTTTTGACATTGCTGGCTGACTTTCAATATATTATGTACATGCAGTTTGTGTACAAGTACAAGACTCTTCTACTAACCATTTAGTTTTATTCTAACCACTTGGCCAACATTCCAGACAAACAATTCAAAAAACATGCAGTAAAACCAAAAAATCCATCTTTATGATAGAGAAACAATAATTTTGATTTAAATGGCTACAGTATTGACACTGAAGTGCATTTACGATAATTGCAACTTGCTTCATACAAATGGTAACATAAGTTACTAGATTATGACCATCGGTATTCTGTTTCAAAACATTTATAGGCAATGAACAAACCAATGCACTAAATTAGAGATAAATGATAAACTAGCTTAATAGGGCTGTCACACCTTAACGTTTTAGCCAGCGTGTGCGGAACGTGTTGGATTTTTATAACACCCTGCGAACACGTCGGGTACGCTATGGACACGTTCCCCACACGCTATCGGCACGCTGTAACACGTTGGCACACGTTGCGATACGCTGAGCATCTCAAAAAAATTTGAGCATGCACAAATTTCTCAGCGTGTGCCGACCGTGTTGGAACACACTCCGCGCACGTTCCGAACACGCTCAGCACGCTAGAGACACGCTAGGAGCTCGTTCACTTACGCTACGGACACGCTAGAAACACGTTCGCCCAAAGTTTAACGTGCTTCTAGCGTGTCTCCAGCGTACTGGAAACGTGTGCATAGCGTGTCTTCAGCGTACTGAACGTGTGTCTAGCGCGTTGCCAGCGAGTTCACAGCGTGTTTCTGGCGCATGACAGCGTTTCAGTTTTCAATGAAAATATAAAAGTTCCGCTGCATATTTGTCTTGAATTTCTACAATCAGATTGTCGTAAATTAATACATTTGTGCATGTACGTGTGTATGACCCTTTTGACATGTTCATATCTGCTTGTTTCCTCATGACCAGTCTAAGAATGACTTGAAAACTCGATAATTAGTAGCATTCTCTATATTTGACGATGAATGATTTCGTTCAAGTCATATAAATAAAACTTATGTTATGTTATGTTATGTTATAAGCTGCTTGTCTTTTCTTCCATATAAATCCTTTACGGATTTTCTTAATTCCTAAGATTATCGAGGTGGAGAATGTAGCCTAAATGTGTATTAAACATTGCGTTTATAACTTAACAAGTGCGTCTTCTCTTTGGTCAGAATAGCAATACGTTTGTGAAAATACAAACAATCGTTCGTCTCATTTGATCACTATCAATATACCAAAAAAGGCAAGTACATCGTTGTACCAAGTGGACATAATACAAGACGTGTTTTACTCCATTCTGTTCTCTTCAGAATATTTGATTCTGTGATATGCACTACAAGTTTGATATTTGGTACACCTTTCCCCCTTAATATAAGACTAGCTATTCAAGATTAAGAGAGGTTGCAGAAAGTCATCCTACATGGTAAAGCATATGGAGGAAGAAAGGAGTGCATTATGACAAGTAGTTCTTTACCCTTTTGCAATTTTTTTCGAGTGAAAAGTACCAGAAGCTTTAATCAGCCTGTAATCTTATAAGTTTGTTATATGCATGTTTTCATGTAACAGGTGCAAGTGCACTTTTCTTTTCGTCTTTTCCTATTTTTCTTTACATGAACCAACATACTTTGAATTTGAATATGTGTAGTGGTCCGGTGGTCTGTTTATATATTAAAAGAATGCATTTAAAGTGGTAATTTCTTGCAGAATTTATATTCACATCCAAAAACACACTGCGAACATGTTATAACACGCTAGCAGCGCGTTACAAACACGCTAAGCACGTTCTGAGGACGTTATGAGAACGTTGGACACACGCTCAAGAACGTTGGTATACGCTGACATAAGCTATCAACACGTTCTGGACACGTTACTCACGTGTTACTCACACGTTCAAACTCGCTATGAACACGCTACAAGTACGTCGTGAATTGACAAAAAGAAAATGTAGGTCAGCGTATGCCGACGTTTTGCGGACTTAGTCGTTTTCTCAAACGCGTTAGGCACACGCTGGCTAAAACGTTGAGGTGTGACAGGGCCATTAGTGACTAAGTAATTTTGAAAAAAAGTTTCAATTTATTAAATTTTTTTAGCTGTCATGCTGCATTGTGTGATAGATAGATATGTAATTGCACTGAACAGATATATCCCTATTATGAAATTAAACAACAGGTATAGTACAACACAAAGTTCATATCCATATCTATCTAAAAGCCAGTATTTTTATTGAATATTTCAAGGTATTTGTAATTTCTAATGTTAAATGATTATCAAGATCTGTGCTGATTTAGAAGGGTGTAGGTATTTCCATTTCAGCAATTGGCTATACATGTATTAATGATTTGACTATTTCAAAATTATGATCTCAAATCTTGTTATCAAATTTTTAACTTCGTGAGATGGGATACTACAAATGGTACTAACTTCAATTTGTGTGATTTATCACTTTACATGAAAAGACAATATGTAAATACTAGCATTAAATAAGAATTTTCTTTTTGTCTGTTCAAAGATATAACAATGACATCTCAATTAATGTTTAAATTTTAATACCATAAGTGCTAGGGGATCTTTGATCTTTTGTTGGTAACACATTTGCTTTCAGTACCGAAGCATTTTCTAAGATACAGAACTGAGAGCTATAAATCCGAAGAATTTTAACCCTTATTGGTGAAAAATAAAACAGTTTAAACGGGTTTGGTAAAATATTTTGAGGTAACGTATGTTACAACATTCCTTTAGAGACTAAAGCATTTGTTGTTATAAAGATATCAGTTATAAATGATATTCCATTTTATTATGCATGCTCAGAGTAGTAAAATGCACCTGCCATTCTCCTTTCTGTTTATGAACTGAATATGAAATAACATTGGATAAAGGGTTTGAAAGGACATGTGCTCAAATCTTTTCATTTCTACGTATAAAACACGTAATATGCAGGCCAAAATGAACTATGTAAATATGAATTCATCATAATATCGTGTGAATTTTGCCAACAAGTGATGACTTTGAATATTTTTGGCGCCCTAATGCCAATATCTTTTTTTTGGCGTATATTGAGAAACAATTTTGATTCTGTGGATGTTTTATCACTCATACTCAAGAATCATGTATGAGATAGTTCTAAAAATCGCAATTTGCCCAAAGAATTTCACAAAATGGGAGCAAAATATAGCATTTAATAAGGATCTAGGGTGGGTAATTTCAAAGTAACGTATCTTACAAAAGCCCCACTCGCCAGAGTGCTAACATGTCTTAAAATGTTACTAATACATGTACCTTTCAGAAAATTATAGTGTACAAAATTCCCCCTGGGGGGGAAACAGGGGTCCCAGTAGCCCATAGTCTTAATGGAGCTCGAAGTGAGCGATTAAGAACTTTTTTTAGATAAATGTCAATTTCACGATGTACTTAACTGTGCTTATCACCATGGTATGGACATATGAACGTTTGTGGAATGTACTGGACAGAATTGGATGAGTGAGCTATAAGTGTAATTAAAGGGAGGTAATTCAATATAGCTGATTCCGTTCATGATGAACAAAATTAGCGATATTATGTTTTTCTCCATTTAGTAAGATATGCATACAAGTTCTATAAAGAGCTTCCTATTTCTTCAATAAGCTATCAGACGCTTACAAAATTTCAATTATTTTATTGAAATAGCGATTTTTTTCTAGCTTTATTTATTTATCTATTACTAGTGCTTTGATACTTTTTTTCAGTGAGCTTGGGGCGTTTTGATTGAGGTATAATCTTGATACCGTATCATGTATACGGGATGTCTAAACTACCTTTTATACAAGCTTTTATTTAAATCGACGATGTATAACACTCGCTTCGAGACAATTATAACACTTGGCTACAGATCCATGTTTATTGGTGCAAATTCATACTTATTCAACACGACTGTGCTCTCCGTAATTTCCTCTGTACCTAGACCGTATTTTATGGACTAGTTACCCTATCCAGCAGTATCAAAGTATATTATTTTGTTCCTCATGAGATCTTCTATTTCGACACAGAAACTGTTTGGTTCCGTTTACTTTCTGTTATGCATTCGCAATGGAACCATACAGGTCTAAGATTTGTTGAGTGATGTAGTGAACGATAGCTCTTCATGATATTCAGTCCTAGAATTGTGGCTTTTTAATCTTTAATCAACGATTTAGTTATTAAGACCCCTGTTCCCGTTATAAACAGTGGTCCGTTCCAATTTTCAATATGATTCATCCTTATGACCAGACAGTTATTCTGCCCAAGTGTTATAAAGAATTTGGCCAAAATTATGGTCTCTTTAGTGCTATAGAGGATTTTGTCATTAAGGCCCCTTTTCCCATGATATGCAATGAGACTATACCGTTTTCAATAGGGATCATCCTTGTGGTCAGACAAATCTTCTGATCGTTCCCATTTTCAATAGGTTTCATCCCTTAGACCAGACAAGCATCCTGAAAAATTTTCATGAAGAGAAGGCAAAAATTGAGGCCTCTAGAGTGCTAACCAGATTACGATGTAAGTAAGAAAGGATCACTGAAGCTTACCTTCAGCACGTGCTCAAGTGAAATAAAAATACAGTCTATTATACACGAAAAACGAGCAAATATATAGCCGCAATATCCGGAAAACAAGATTTGTTTATTATTTAATTGCTATGTGAAATATAAGGTTAATAAATAGTAAAAACACATTAATATGACAAATGGGAAAATAGCTCAGATAGTTAGTGTGTCGGACATACGTCTCTCCGCCCCTAATAAGTGAAGTGATATTTAATATTGAGGTTCGAAACTCTTTCACATTAAATCAAAAAGGCTTTATGTTTTTCATTTCAAATATCTTAAACAATTAAAAATAAAGACGAAGCCCAATTATATAACGTCTTATTCGCCATGATGACTTTTCAGTGTTTCTTTTCTTTGTACTCCATTTCTAGGTCTGAACTATGTAATGACTTATTCATTTTTTAAACATCTAGCATGTCATAGGATGTGTATTATACCTCCAAAGCATATCGTCCATTATAAAGCACCATCGGTAGAGAATATGCTAGCTGAATTTTTTTATACAAAGGGGCAATTATAGTCTAAAAGCAGAATTGAAAGTGAATGAAATATAATATGCACATTTCTGCACCAAACTGAGCATATCTGTAAAGTTTTACTAAATCCATCCTTCTGTTTCTGAGAAAATTAAAAAGTTTGGTTTATAGTCTTGTTTATAGACTTGTTTTACGATATACATATTCACACGACTTTACACTTTATCCCTCGATCACCGAATTGCAGGTCGGCTGTTAACAAATGGCGCCTTCGGCTGTCACGCACTTTGACTTCCAACTCTCATAGAGGAAATTCAAATGGCAGCCCGGGATTCGCGTTAGATGATGTAATAACCTGAAATTGACTGTAATATGCATGCGCAGAAAGGGCATTCATGTGAACGGAGTTACCCACTGGTGGTAGTAAACAAACTTCACATATACCGCTACAATAATAAATTAACCATGAAATATCGTTATTCAATTAAGAAATGTGATAAACTCGTGCAAAATACTTTATAAAATAAGAAAAAGTATTTACCTTTTAAAGTAAAAGAGAACATTTGTTTTGTGAAATAGAATTGTTGTGCACTAATTTAGGCACCATTTTGGAACCCAAGTAACACCGGCCTGACCCAGGATCAGAAGTGTCGAGGTTGGAAGGTTAAAATGACATCACTAGTGTCGAAACCGAGGTCGTTCTGATGGAAACCCGGCTAACTCGGGTCGAAACCGAGTCCGATATGAACTTACCCATAGATACCCATTTTACACCTGGGTTTTAATTCACGATCTAACTAACAGTACATTCGTATACAGGTACGATACATTTGGACAAGAATGTATATTTAGTCCCCTACCGGTGTTCACACCGGAGGGGACTATAGGTTTGCCCTCCGTCTGTCCGTCCGTCTGTCCGTCCGTCTGTCCGTCCGTCCGCCCTCCGTCTGTCCGTCCGTCCGTCCGTCTGTCCGCTCAAATCTGGATCCCGCGATAACTTAATAACTAAGCAAGCGTTTTTGATGAAAGTTGGTATATGACTAGATGGCAATGTGTAGATTATGCACATCATTTTATTTTTGTTTTTCGACTTAAATTGAGGTTGCTATGGTTACAGAAATAGTGAAAATATGGCCAAAAATGGGATCCTGCGATAAGATAATAACTAAGCAAGCTAGTTTGATGAGTCTTGGTATATGACTATATGGCAATGTGTAGATTATGCACATCATTTTATTTTTGTTTTTAGACTAAAATTGTTGTTGCTATGGTTACGGAAATAGTGAAAATATGGCAAAAAATGGATCCTGCAATAACTTAATAACTAAGCAAGCTAACTTGATGAAACCTGTTTTAAAATGTAAAAAAAAATTATAAGCCATGTTAGTCAGGGTGGTGATGCAGCAGTATTAATCACCTCCAGTGAAAGTTCTCATTTCTTACCAACAAGACTGAAGAAAAACATCTTGGATCAGACAAGGACAACTGTTATTGATACTATTTCTTGCATCTGTCTATTGCTTCCATGAATTGTATAGTGGGCACAGCAGAGACAACAACTCGTGTAAGTCTTGTTTAACCCTTTAACAAGACCTGGTTTTGACGTCCCTGATAGAATTGGCGTGGGAAAACATTGAGACAAACAAAGCCGGTAGGGGACTTATGCCCATGTCCAACATGGCTCTTGTTTTTTTTAACTTTGAAAGCCTTTACACCATAACGTAATAAACCAAATCGGAATTTTTGTTAGATTTTACAGAATATCAGGAGTATCATTCTGAATAGCTCATTGATAGCACTAATGTTATTGATGGAACGCAGCTTGTGCACTTACAGTTTGCTGCAACTATATATCCTCTTTTTTGTGATGCGCGCTATGTTGGTATAGGAATATAGGATGTTATGTAAAGACTAAAAAAATAATTTGTTGCTGCTCTTTCTAGCTTTGAGATGAGCGTCAAGGGATTCTTGATGTTCGTTGTCAGTCGTGCGTCGTCCGTCGTAATCATTTACCTTGTGGACACTCTAGAGGTTGTAGTTTTTACCCAATCAACATGAAACAAGGTTAGAATGACTGTCTTGGTGAAATTTTGGACAAGTTCGAAACAGTGACAAGTGGGATCAAAAACTGGGTCACGGGATCAAATCATAGAAAACCTTGTGAACTCTCTACAGTCCATTTTTAAGCCCAATCATCCTGAAATTTGGTTTGAATGATTTTCTTGAAAAAGTTTTGGAAAAATTCGAAGTGGGTCAAGTGGGGTCAAAAACTAGGTCACGGGATCAAATCTTAGAAAAGCCTTGTGGACACTCCACTCTTGTTGCTAAAGTTGGTTTTTTTCCCAAATCTACCTTAAAATGGAAGTCTTGATGATATATCGGACAACTTAGAAACTGGTTCATGAGGGGTCAAACACTAGGTCACGGGGTCAAATCTTAAAAAAAAAACTTGTAGACGCTCTAGACGCCATATTTTTAGCACAATCACCCTGAAATTTGGTCAAAATGATTATCTTGCTGAAATGAAGGACAAGTTCGAAATTAGGTCAGGTGGGGTCATAAGCTAGGTCACGGGGTCATTTATAAAAAAAAAAACCTTGTGAATATTGTGGAGGCCATATCTAAGCTTCAGATCATCCTAACTGATTACAATAAATATGTTGATGAAATCCTGCAAAAGTTTGAAATTTGGTCGAGTGGGGTCAAAAAGAAGGTCACTAGATTAAATGTTAGAAAAACATTGTGGATACTCCAGAGGCCATATCTTTAACCAAATCAACATGAAAGATGGTCAGAAAGTTTTTGGTCAGGTGGGGGTCAAAAATTAGCTCATGGGGTCAAATTTAGAATTACCTTATGAACATTCTAGATTCCATATTTCTAGCCCATTCACTCGGAAATTTAGCCAGAATGATTATGATAAAATCAAGTTTGTAATTGGGATAAGTGAGATAAAATTAGGTCGAAGGGTGGAAACAAAAAAAAAAAAAAAAACATTGAGAACACTCTAGAGGCAATATTCATCCCAATCAACCTGAAAATGAATGTTATGATGAAATCTTGGATGAGTATCAAATGGGTCAAGTGGGGTCAAAACTAGGTCGCAGTGTCAAATCTTTGAAAAACCTTGTGGACACTCAAGAGGACACTTCTTTAACCCAGTCAACATGAAAAATTCTCAGATTGATTAAAACCAAAAGTATTAATTTTGCTTGTCATTATATCCTGCATCTTATAAAGCCTACCTCTAATTTAAGATTGTATATTCAACTGAGCGATTTAGGGGTTTTCTTGTTTTTCTACAATCACAAAAGAAACATTTGCAGAAGCAAATATTGCAGACAGGACTTGACACAAAGTTTCAAAAACGTGTAAGTCGCGTTCGTAGCGAGAAATCCAAAATGACCATTTTTTGGTGACCTAATGAAAAGAAATCTAAATCACTGCGTTTTGTTATCAAATTATAATACTCCCACCTTGATCTTTCGTTGATTCCTGTTTTTTTCTCAAAACCATCTTATTGCTAGTGACGGCATGTAAACCCGCTAGCAAAATAACGCGCTTTCATGACTGCGCCCTCATCTTTCCGAGGTCTATTGCCGCATATCTAGTTCGATATCCTTGCTATAAATGCTGAACGATACGCTAAGAATTGCTATTTTGTCTGCTTGTTTTAATATAACGTCACAATGGGCGTTATCAAATTTATCTGGGCAGCCGCATAATCTTTTGATTGTACACTCGATTTGCCTGCGAGAAACCCAAAGATTGCATTCCAAATTATTCATGTTTTTTCATCGCGTGACATGACCTTCAATACCATCATTAATAATTTGGACCTTATTTTGTTATGCAGTATTCTCCGTGAATATCGTAAATGGCATATTCAAAAAAACCCTCTAATTACTAAAAAGTGGTGATTTTTTTCAAAACTTATAAATGTTAATGTAGAATGGGTTTTCTTTGTTTCTAATTTTGAGGAAAAATACATGTGGATCAGCCTGAATATCCTGTATTCTTCTAAAACGCTCTTCTAGTGATACAGATAACAGTTAACAACGTCGTGTAATTGTCAGTGAAATCCCGATTTTTTTTTAGCTATTTTTAGTTATTTTGGAGCGGTTTTGAATGGTTTGAGGGAGTGTTTAGAATGAATGTAAAAATGAATGGAGCGCCGAGTAAGTAATTTGGAATGGTTTTGAGATGAATGTCAATTTCACTATGTTACTTACTGTGAATAAAAAAAAGTTTGTTTCTTTTATTATTTAACTTGTCATCTCGTAACACGCCCGATATTTGTTCTACCCTTACCCTGCACGATGATATGAGGATATGACCTTTGGAGAGTTGATGACAAATTGGTATTTACGTTGTCTACAGGAAATTATATTTTCACTGTGATGTATTTGTATTATGTCCTAATGTAATCGTCTGTAGACATTACTCCAATATCAATTGTAATATTGATTTATTTTAAACCTTAAATTTATAGAAACGAAAATATTATCTGCATTTTTTGACAGCGGGATTAAAAATCTCAACCTTGAGCACTTTGCGGATTAAGCAAAAACATGCCAGAGTGAAATGAAAACATGCATTAGAATATAAATTGTCAGAGGTTTATCTATAGAGATACATGTATTTTTATACTTCTACAGTTGGCATTGTCTTGAAATGACATTTACCCCGATCAAAATCATTCTTCATTGGTCACTCAACGCTACATTCATTTATCATTCCAAACACTCATTCAAAAACGCAACAACATCGTTCAAAACTTTCCATAATGGTTTGATACGATCAAAATTCCATATATGTCCATTAACTACTGTACTCTTTTATCATCAGGTGTAGATTCTCAGTATCTAATTTGTCCGTGAATACACACAAACAGAAAATCAGGTAATTTTAAAGGGAAGTAAACAGTTTTGACGAAATTAGCTATATTGTTCTACCTCCCTTGCATTTTAATCAATACTTACTCACTACATTCATTCAGTTCCATTCCGAAATCATGTTAAAATTTTTCACCTTGTAAATTTCAACATGTTAACAACTGTTTGATTCTAGAAGCATACGTTGTTAGAGATACAGGTATTTCTGAAATAGTCATTTTTCTCTGCCATAGCTACAGTTAACAACATCGTGAAATTGACCAAATAAGCGATTTTGGAATGGTAAAAGAATAATATTTAGTGAGTATGTGGATGAACAAAATTAGCGATAGTATTACCTCCTTTTAATAAAATATGCATATAAGATTTATAAAAAGCGTCCTATTTTTTTAAGAACCTATCAGACGCTTACAATTTTAATTATGTCAGTGAATTCATTTTTTTCTATTGATATGTTTTTTCAATGCAGTTGATGATTGTATCTGTTTTGGTGATTTTGGGGCGTTTTTGATCGATTGGAGTGAGTGTTCGGAATGAATGAATGAATGGCGCGCTAAGTGAGTGATTTAAAATGGTTTTGATTAGGAGAAATATCTATTTCACGATGTAACTAGTAACTAGCTAAAACAACCATCAAAGATACTCTTGACTTACGATTTAGCGCCGTATTTCTAAGTGTTGGAAGAATCTTTGTGAGAAAAGGAATGTGTTAATCGATTTTATTCAAATCCAATCTCTTCGTAAAAACATTGGCACAAAACAAATTATTTTTCAATGTCATAAATAATGTCCAATTTATAAAGGGGGGAGAATATATTGAAAAGATAAATTTAAAGATCACAAGCAAACACTTGAAAAAGAACTTTAGATGTATCTTTGATAAAGAATGAGTGAAAATTAATTGGAGAATTTATTCTTCGATTAATGGAACGAATGATATAAGGCGACTAATTCCACCTATTTGACCGGATATAGCCGCGATTTGGACCCCTAAGAAACTGCCATAGATATTTTGATGAACATTTGAGGATTGAAAGAATGGCACCCGACCTAGGTCTCTATATAGCCGTTGTATTTCGGAAAAATCGATTTAAAAAGAAATTTTAGTTTTTTACCAACAAAATTCCCAGAGCTTTTGGAAAATTCGGTAAAATTCCATGACGTCACGCGTCATGACAACCGTTCCGCCATGTTTTGGACCCGCCATGTTTTTTTATTTTTCTCGACTCGTATTGATATCATCATATCTTGGATGACAAATTCTTAGGTAAATGAGGTAAATGATATAGGTAAATGATTGTTCTTATTGAGAGGCAGAAATTTTGTGTCATTGTTTTTACGAGAAGAAAGACAGTTGATATGGGTCAAGAAATCTGAAGACGGCGAGCGAATGCGAAGCCGTCTTCAGATTTCTTGGCCCATATCAACTGTCTTTCTTCTCGTAAAAACAGCCTGACATAGATCAACGCTTCTGGTACATTAAGAAACTATTTGTTTGTTTATTGTTTTTATTAGCATTTAAGAATTTTATTACACCAGACAGCTTTATTACCAGAGTGAGACAACCATGAATTTTATCATTTTTTGTTATCACACATCCACAAAAGAAAAGCAGTTGGTAATTTACCCCTGGCTACCCAGAGGCACCTTCAAACACAGTATATAGGTGAGAGAATTTTTAGAAACAATTTATCCAGTTTATTTTGTATACTGAAAGACTAAATTATTTCAAAAGATTGCTATGCTTTCTTCTGCAATTTCCACCTATGTTTGTGAGGGGGTAATGGCGTAACAATCATTTATATCCCACCACCAAGGTCATGATAAATGCATATTGTCCCACCACCATATTTATAAATGCAAACCGGTAACCTTACTTATTTTTAACCCAATCAAGATTTCAAAACGTGCACATTAGAAAGAGGCAATGGATTCTTACCACTGCTACCCATTTTCAGCTAAGTGGACTGAGGCATTGTCCATTACTGTCGTGTCCGGTCATCTTGCGCGTCCGGTAATCTTGCGCAGTCAGTTGTTTCCTGTTCTGGAAGTTTGTTTGATAGTAAACATTCATAGTTTCCGACAACTTTTCTAAAATTTTCATTCCAGAATAATTTTAGGTAAGTTGAATGATAAAAAATACCTGGTGTTATTTTTGTTTGTGCATGACGTCATCCTCATTAAATATTCATGAAGTCTGCACCATGACCTACTTTTCCTTAAACGCTCGTTTTTTGAATTCGTCTGTCTTTTTTAGCGAGTGATTTAGTCCAACCACAAAGAAAATATATAAAACTCCCTTTTATCAAAAATCATAGTCACGAAAATCACATTTAACTCGATATCTGTAGGTTTTATACAGGCCTGAGCAGCCGACATGCTTACACTTCAAATTTCCGCCATTGTCAAAATCATGAAAGGAAATTCCCCAGGTGGCGTGAGCCGATTTTTTAATCTACGGAGGACAATAAATGCCATGTTTTTTAATAGAAAAAGAAAAATTGGATGAAAATGGTGATTCTTAATGCCCAATTTGTTGTAGTGAACAATAGACATTACATCCCTTTCATTGATAACATGTTTATTCAAAGTTGTACTTAAAAGTTTATTACCTGATAAAATTTATTGTTATATTTGTTAAAAGATTTTATTTACATTTATGGCTTTAACTGGCCACCATACCTTAAATCTTAAGTAGACTGACGTCATATTGTCTGACTGCGCAAGTTCACCGGACAGTTGTATGCAGAGAATAAAACATGGTGGTAAGTGTTTACACAATGGAATCCTGCCAAGTTCTAACTCAAGTTCTATTAAACTTTCACATCAACGAATTCTAAATAGAACATTCTAACACACCAAACAGCCACAATACCCTTGTTAGCCTTTCCACTGTATTATGGGAGTTTGCATTCTTAAGTGGGCAAGATCACCGGACAGCATCGTAAGTCTTTTGCCCAAGGAATCACCTCGCCTTCACCAGAACTCTAACCCCTGACCTTTGAGCCAGGAGACCGTGCTCTTACCACTGAGTTATCGAGGCGAGTTTTTTTTTGTAATTATTTTACTTTTCGTAAATTCTTTTTATTTGCATGGGGGTTCGGGGGCAGCGCCCCCGACATGGATAAATAAGTTTTAACCACTGAAATTAATAATTTCAAAAGTGTACCAATAATGATAAATTACTGTTGTGTGTGTTAAAAAACTTTGTTTTTATAATTTTTTCACTGGTTTGTCTAAAATATGTAAGGGATAAAAATTTAACTTTTTGAAAATTATTTTTCTTTGCAAGGGGGTTCGGGGGCAGCGCCCCCGACATGGATTTGTTATTTTTAACCAAAAAAATTTCAGAAGTGTACCAATAATATTGAATTACTGTTGAGTGTGTATGGTAAATTTGTTTTTATCATTTTTAAATATGTTTGTAAAAGATATTCCAGTGTAAATGGGAATTTAGAGTAGAAGATGTAAACCTTAGCAGCTAAATTAACCCTTGAATACAGAAATACATAAAATATTTTGCAATTGAGGAATGATACAGATTTTTAGCAAGAATATCCTCATTAGGCTAATTGCAATGATTTTTTCCCCAAAAAGAGTATTGATTAATGGACTTTTTAGTCCTTATTTAATCATCATTAAAATAATGTAAATATGAAATAATCATGTTCCCAACTGATTAAGCATGCAATTATGCAAAAATACATTGATTACCTTGCTCACCAAACTTGACAGTAAATTGTCAGCTTTGAAAATGCAAGTGTACGGTATTTCACCTATTAGACGCTCCCTCTCTTATAGCTGTCAAATATGACCACAGGGTCTTGATATGAACAAACTTGGTAGTAAGGATGGGCACCGGTACTTTGGTATCGGTTACTCCTGGTACCATGACGTCCCGAGTAATTGGTATCGGTTCATTTTGAAAGTACCGGGACCTATATAATTTAATAAAATTTCATGACAGCTTTGCAATATTTGTTACAAAATTATTTACTCTCAAAATACCAATGTAATAATGCCGACGATCTTACTGATTTGTTCGTGGATGAGCTCTGTGCAATATAGAAGGAAGTTTATACCAGACGATCGTGTAACGTCAATTACAATAATTGATATTGATTTTTTTTTTCATTTTGCCAAACACAGATTTCAGATGAAGAATGAAATCATTTGATTATTAATTGTAAAATAAATGTTTCCTGAGTCTCAGAAAATTGCATTATTTTATGTTTTCAAAGATTTTAAAGTCATGCATATCGCCGCTTTTTCGCCAAATGATTATACTGAGTGCTGATCTAAGCTCCTGTTACGACTTTATCGCAATCAATCGATGAGTAATGAAGACGGAAACTGACGAGAAATTCAAGCTCTTATCGCAAATTATAATCATGGTGTATCAAGAATTCTTCTGGCATCCCGCTCGATATGACAGGCCTGAGGGTGAAAAAGATTATTTTACATTGTCTTAATTATCCCCCGCCGTTTTCGGCGAAGGGGATGTAGTAATGCTCTCCGTCCGTCATTCCGTCCTTCCGTCATTCCGTCACTAATCTTGTCCGGAGCATATCTCCTAAAGTATAATAGCTATCAACTTGAAACTTTATAGGTGGATAGATCTCATGGAGGATAAGTGCAGTGCACAAGAACTACAACTCTTGCTTGCATAATTTTGGAGTTATTGCCCTTTGTTATTTTTAAGACTTAGATTTTGTCCGGAGCATATCTCCTAAAGTATAATAGCTATCAACTTGAAACTTTATGGGTGGATAGATCTCATGTAGGAGAAGTGCAGTGCACAAGAATTACAACTCTGGCTTGCATAATTTTGGAGTTATTGCCCTTTGTTATTTTTAAGACTTGGATTTTGTCCAGAGCATATCTCCTAAAGTATAATAGCCATCAACTTGAAACTTTATGGGTGGATAGATCTCATGGAGGAGAAGTGCAGTGCATAAGAACTACAACTCTTGATTGCATAATTTTGGAGTTATTGCCCTTTGTTATTTTTAAGACTTAGATTTTGTCCGGAGCATATCTTCTAAAGTATAATAGCTATCAACTTGAAACTTTATGGGTGGATAGATCTCATGTAGGAGAAGTGCAGTGCACAAGAACTACAACTCTGGCTTGCATAATTTTGGAGTTATTGCCCTTTGTTATTTTTAAGACTTAGATTTTGTCTGGAGCATATCTCCTAAAGTATAATAGCTATCAACTTGAAACTTTATGGGTGGATAGATCTGGAGGAGAAGTGCAGTGCACAAGAACTACAACCCTTGATTGCATAATTTTGGAGTTATTGCCCTTTGTTATTTTTAAGACTTAGATTTTGTCCGCAGCATATCTCCTAAATTATTAAAGCTATCAACTTGAAACTTTATGGGTGGATAGATCTCATGCAGTAGAAGTGCAGTGCACAAGAACTACAACTCTGGCTTGCATAATTTTGGAGTTACTGCCCTTTGTTATTTTAAAGACTTAGATTTTGTAGGGGCTAAATTTCTAAAGTAGAACCCTTAATCTATTAGGCTTCAGTTTATTATCAAGCTTTCTCGGCGGGGGATGGCCATGTCCGACATGGCTCTTGTTTTCCTTTTTTTTTTTTTTATTAAGTCTTACCTGCCATGAAAATATAAAAAAATCGCATTTCCCCATATTAAATCCAGCAACAGAGTCAAATAAAGCAAATAAATATATCCTCTTGAAAGAAAGGGTTTGATATCTCACGAGGATTTACAAGCGTGCGCCGCGTGTCAAGTCTAGATGCAGCCCCAAAAATAGCCGAACACCTGTTGTCGGCACCTTTGATGACCCGTTCTCCCTCCTCGAAAAATAAACTATTCTGGATGCTTTACTCGCTTACAAAAAGTTTTGTAGATTCGCCAGATAGCCTCGTGGACTTAATGTCGGATTATTGGAAAAAACTAAAATACCGGTAATTTCTTTCTTTGGTTATAATTGCACAAATCTTCCGTATTTTTGGATAAAAAAATATAATCGTATTGCAGACAAAATTTAGATCGTGATTCTGTCGCCGCTGTTACACAAAACAACTTAATCACAACTAGCCCCTTGGTATACGTTTATTTTTTCATCATTGTGGTAAGTTGTTTCCGTCGCCTACGGTTCACAATGTTTGACATGCCGAAGCTACTGTTTTGAAGCTAAGGCCCAATATAGCTGAGGGTATGTTATCACAAGTAGGCCTAATAATGATTTAGCTTTGAATTGACAGGTGTTTCCTACATAAGGAAGAGATCAAAACGGTACTTTACAGAGTACTTATTGCTTATCAACTGTCACACTGTTAACACTTAAGAGTGCTACGCCAGTGTGAAGTAATTGGTATTGGAATCGTTAGGAATCGGTATCATTTAAAAAGTATCGAGTAGGTATCGGAATCGGTTAAATTCTAACGGTGCCCATCCCTACTTGGTAGGGACCCACTAGATGATGCTACATACCAAAAATGAAAGCTGAGTGCCATCTTGTTTCGGAAAAGAAGAATTTTAAAGATTTTCCCTCTTTGATTCTAAGTAAAAAGGGTTGCGCCCGGGCAAAGCCAAGGGTCTTGATATGGACAAACTTGGTAGAGGTTCACTACATGATGCTATATACCAAATATGAAAGCTGTCTGCCACCTAGTTTCAGAGAGGAAGATTTTTGAAGATTTCATTTTTTCACCCTTTTTGTTAAGGTTAAAGGGAAAGTTAAGGGTGGATTTCATTTATTTGAACAACTTTGGTAGAGCTTGACCCAAGGAACATCCCTGCCAAGTTTCTTTAAGATTGGCCCACTGGTTTTGGAGGAGAAGATGTTTAAAGAAATTGTGGTCGCCAGACGCCGGACATTGTATGATCACAATAGCTCACCTTGAGCACTTTGTGCTCAAGTGAGCTACAAAAATTATCTCGGCTTCTGCTCTTACAATTGCTTGCAATTGCTTGCTTTTGAAAGCTGCAATTAATGGTGGAAGATGACCTGTATTCGGATAGATGACTTTAAATGACAGAATAACAGTTCATTAGCTAACATTTTATTTTTTTAATTAATTTCATGGCGCTTATAGATCAAAAATCAAAAAACCTTGGCGCATCTTATAGGAGAAATACAATAAGTTTTCCAGTCTATATTCACTAAAGAACAACAACAGCTTCCAAAATCAGAAGCTACTTTGGGCCTTAGATCAACTTTCTTAGACAACAAGTTCCTTTTGACTGACATAGCCCTGGACTCCTGGAGCTTAGGTATGCAAGGTATGATTAGGATTAGCTTCTTGGTTTCAATTCTTCCTTATATATACGGAAACTTGAGACTCCATTATAACTAATAGGGGATTATTTTTCCATAGATGTCTTCAAATCCTGGATCAGACGCTGACCCTACTATATTGCTCATAAATAAAAAAGCCTGTGGCAGACAGTTAAGACTAAGATCAGCCTGCAGTCAGAGATACAAATAAGCAAGGGTTAAACATGTCTTAAATCCTTAAACCTCAAACCCTATATTGTTGGTTCTCATCGGAATTGTCTATTGACAAGACTATTCCAATGAGTACTAACAGCAAAGGGTTTGTGCTATAATTATTGAAATACTTTGATCTGATATCCAAAATACCCTATCTATCTGTAGCCCTTCTGCAATGCACAAATATATGCAGTCTGATCTGAATCCAGGCCGCTATTTCCCTAATACCTAAACATGCCCTGGGTCTGTTCGCCCCATTGTTTATCATATATATCTATTGCCTAGAAATGCATAGTTTTAAAACTGGATGATTGTGTTTGAGAGAAAAAAAAAGGGATCATATTAAAGTGTTTTTTTGCTGTTTTACCCATTTCTTGATGACCATATCACTGACTATAAGGTTAAAGCCAACAAGGGAGTCAGTGATGCGTAAATGTTTTAATAATTAGAAAGATCTAATGAATAATGAGTTGAAGCTGGACATGCCTTTCTTTGTGCTGTTTTTTTTAGGGGGGGGGGGCAGAATTTCGGTCCCATTTCCCCTCATAAAAAACAAAACAAACAAACTTATCCATTATATCTGTAAAAGTACTGCTAAGAGCTATTTGGGTGAACAATTTGACATGCTGTTACTGAAATACCGTTGAAAGTGGCAATAAGACCAATTTGAGCATTAATGTTTTTAAATGGAGGAGGGAATACAGATAGAGGTAAAAGTAAACAGTCCAAATTGAGATGTCTTTATTTTATTTCAGGCATAGTTGACAAATATGGAACCAAGGAAACTGCCTAAGGGTGCTTAACCCAGGGTGATTCTTTGTCGGCACCGGATACCCAAAATCCTTGACAAGAAATGTCTTCTGTCGAATTGCTGATCAGTCTGCATTTGTTTCTGCGTCAAAGGCATTTAAGCAGAAAATGGTGTATGTATAAAAAGGTTAGCATTTAATAATTAATATTGACACTGTTAAATCAAAATAAGACATTTTCACATTTTCAGGTGCAAGACATTATAAGCAGAAATTATTGTTGTCCTGAGCATTTCTCCTACACTATTGCATGTATTGACTTTCAATTTATATATGTGTATCTGCTTGTGAACTTTTGCACCTGCAATTTTGGAGCCTCTAATCTAAATAATTTCTGAATGATCTCCCCTTGAACTTGCAAATATCACTAAATTATTGTTGTTGGATGTCCTGAGCGTTTCTCCTACACTATTTCATGTACTTACTTGAAATTAATACAAAATGTATACTATCTGCATTTGAAATTGCGCACCTGCAATTTTGAAGTCCCTGCAATGATTTGTTGCTAGAAAATATCTCCCTCGAACTTGTAAATTTTTCTCAATTTTTATATGCTGCCCGAGGTTGTATATATAAGCGTCATTTTCTCTGTCTGTCCGTCCATCCGTACGTACATCCACTTTTCTTGTGAGCACAACTCCTCCTAAGTTTCTGGTTGGATCTTTTTGAAAGTTGGTCAATGTTATCACCTTAATTGGTAGATGTGCATGAAGGATGTTATGGTTCATTGATGTTTGCCTCAGTTACGCCCCCTTAAATCTTGGTCACTAGGGCTTATTGAAATTGCAGCATTATGAATGCAAATCCTCCTAAGTTTCTGGCTGGAACTAAATGAATCTTAGTGGATGTTATAACCTAAATTGTTAGATGTGCATGAAGTTAGGATTATTTGGTTCATCAATTTTTCCCTGAAAAATGCGAACTTAAAACTTAGTATCTGGGGCTCCTCCTAACTAAATGAAACTTGGGCAATGTCATCACTATAATTTGTAGATGTACAAGGATCAAGGATTTCATTGTTTTTTGCAAGAGTTATGCCCCTTGACACTTAGTCTCTGGGTTTTTGAGTGGATATTTATAAATCTCTCCAATTATTTTAGTGAAACAGCAGCAAAGTGATGGTGTTTATTGTGACTGTTGCACTCTTGTTGATATCATGTTCACATTGTTGCAAATAGATTGTGACTGTACTAAAATCACTTATACTGGAAAATAGTCCTGGTAGGACAAAGCACTGGTGGGGGATATCAGTCAGCTTTGCGACAGTTCAAGTTCATATGACTATGAAATAAGAAAGTTATATTTTTTTAAGTTAATGACTTCAATAGACAAAACAAATAGATATCTTTTATGGTACTAAATAGTGTGTAAACATGTGAAATGGGAGTGAGCTGAAAATTACCTTCATGATGATTTGAATGGAAAAATCAGCAAACCAAATAGTTTTTCAAATATTAAAAAAAAAGTGTTTAAATCTTCTATTTCTTGTAAGGCATGGTTTTAGTTATAGTTTGATATATGTGTATACCGGTATATAAAGCAAAGAGCCAGGCCATAATTGAGTACATGGTATGCAGACTGATCAGGATCAATATTTCATTGGTAAGGTGGATATTCTGAAAGATTAAATAAGTTATTTTTAAGCTCACCTGAGTTAAAGTGCTCAAGGTGAGCTATTGTGATCGATCAACATCCGTCTGTCGATCTATCTGTCCAGTTGTCTGTCCGTCTACCATTTCAAAAAAAATCTTCTCCGAAACTATCCATCAGATTTCAACCAAACTTCCGTATTAAAAGGACTTTCAAAATACTTCACAGAATTGGAATCCATGAACAACTCTGTTTGCCATGGAAACAGAGTAAAAAAAAACCCTTAAAAAATCATCTTCTCCCAAACCGTTGGGCTAGAGCTTTCATATTGAGCTTTATTCAATGCTTGTCTACAAAAAAACTTGAAATTATTACTTTTTCTTAAAAAAGCTACCCTAAATTGTAGGATCCTGGATTTTACATTGAAAAAAAAGCACAAAAATATACATGTGACCCGTCACACGAAAAGGGAGCATCTGGGAATTCTGTAAAATGAATTAATGAAAAAAAGATTTGACCCAGAATAAGTCAACCAGTAGTCGCATTTCAAAAATTCTATCACTGGAAGGTAGATTGAACATTCTAGATTCAGAAATTAAGCAGCTTGCAGAAGATTTTCATATGTGACCTGTCACGCAAAAAGGAACCATCTGGGTAGTGCATAAAGTTTCGACACTTGTCAGTTTGCGCTATCCGCACAGTCTGACAAGAGTCGACACTTTATGCACTACCCAGATGGTCCCTTTTCGCTTGACAGGTCACATATATGAAAATCTTCTTCTCACAATCCAGAAGTGTAATCAAAGTGCTGTAAGCACTGTTATTGTGCAGAACTGAATATGACTGAACCATTTATTGTTGATTTAGGAATTTAAATAGATCTAGTTTTGAAAAAAAAAACATCTAAACTTAAGTTATTGTTATAGATATAGACAAACCATTCAAGCCACATCTAAAGGTACCTTAGAATATGTGAAACATTTATTGGACAAAGATTACGGATGTCGACAAAATTTATTCAACATGTAGCTGTCAAATATAAGCATTGGCATTTGCTTCAAGTTCATACATAGTTTTAGATTTGAATATACAGACAAATGCACATCTCCATTCTTTTGCTGCAGAAATGTGAAAAAAACAAGTGTCCTGATTGCTAATAAGCTACTTGTTAAAGATGTAAGGCATTCTGTATTGTAACTCTTTGGATAATTTAGACAATGATTTCTGGTGTCACATATTGAGCTCTATTGACCGAAGGTTAGAAGAGCTAAATTGACACTGGTTTTCCCTCTCCGCATCTGGCTGTCTGTCCATCTGTCCCTTAACTTTTGCTTGTTAACGCTCTAGTTTCCACAGTTTTAGTCCAATTGTCTTCATACTTTTCTACAATGGATTAGATTCGTCAAAAGTCATGAGAATAGGAGCCTAATTAAGATTTAACTAGAAAATCCTCGCTGATGCTCCAAGGAAGGGTCTTTTTGAAAATGGGCCCGATCCATCAAGCGTCACAGGAAAAGGGGCCAAATGAAAATAATTGAAAAATTGTATTGGAAAATCCTCATTAACTCTCCATGGTCAACAACTTTTATAGGACCGTCTTAAAACTTGATCAGAATGATTGGACCATCACAAGAACGTTCCTTTCAAAAATGGGTTAGATTTGTCAAGAGTCATGGGAAAAGGAGCCTTATTAAAATTTAATTAGACAATCCTTGTTAACGCTCTAAAGTCTGCAGTTTTCACCCAATTGACTTCAAAACTTGCTCAGAATGATTGTACTATCACAAGGATGCTTCCTTACAAAAATTTGGCTCAATCTATCGAGCTTCTCGGGAATTGGGGCCAAATGAACATAATTGAAAAATTTAATTAGTAAATCGACGTTAACACTCTTAAGTCCACAGTTTTCATCAGATTGTCTTAAAACTTGCTCAGAATGATTGTACCTTTATAATGATGCTTCCCTTCAATTAACCTGATCTGTCAAGCATCACAGGAAAAGGTGCCAAATAAAAATATAATTAGAAAATCTTTAATGCTCCTAAGTCCACAGTCTTCAGTGCTCTCAATAGGGGCCAATTTCAGGAAATTTTGTAATTCCATGTTGGAATTTTAGGAATTTTTTTAACGACTTAAGGAATTTTTACTCCCCCCCCCCTCCCATCTTCACCTTCAATTTCCTGCACACTTTGTAAATGCTTGTTTCCTGGCTTAAGTAAGTTTCATTTTGCTCCCAAAGTCCATCATTCTGTGTAGATCTTTAAAATTAAAGGACTTCCAAGTGTTAAAACTCCTAGCTAGAGTTACGAACTGGTCGCAAAATGACTCATAATTATTTACATTAAATAAATTACGAAAACTAATTTGAAAAACTGTGGAGTTAAGATTTTGATAGGTCGATTAACGTATGAGGCTAGTAAATGCGGCTTACTCAACTCTTGGTTATGATGTTTTGGTATCCGGCGCTAATACGGAAATTGAGCCCATGAAAATGAATGCAGCTTCATTTTTCAGCTTTATTTTTCTCCCCTAGTCATTCCAAGGATGCCGACGTCCACATATTGAGAGCACTGAGTCTTCATCTTATTGACTTCAAACTTGCTCAGAATCATTTTATTATCACATTGATTGATCTCTAAAAAAGAAAATTCTGATCACTTGACAATATGATAAAAAGGGCTTATATTAAAATTGAAACTTAGAATTTATTGCTAACAGTTTTCATATATGCATGAAAATTTCACTTAGTATTCTACATCCATTGACCATGTTCATATTGATGTTGTCTGGTGATTTTTTCTTGTGTCGTAGAAAAAGGGACCTAATTGATGTGCATTTGAGGCTTTTAGGATATATGCTGCGTCATGATAAAAGTGGCCTTTATGTATATTAGTCCCCTACCGGTGTTTACACCGGAGGGGACTATAGGTTTGCCCTCCGTCTGTCCGTCCGTCCGTCCGTCCGTCTGTCCGTCCGTCCGTCTGTCCGCTCAAATCTGGATCCCGCGATAACTTAATAACTAAGCAAGCGTTTTTGATGAAAGTTGGTATATGACTAAATGGCAATGTGTAGATTATGCACATCATTTTATTTTTGTTTTTCGACTTAAATTGAGGTTGCTATGGTTACAGAAATAGTGAAAATATGGCCAAAAATGGGATCCTGCGATAAGATAATAACTAAGCAAGCTAGTTTGATGAGACTTGGTATATGACTATATGGCAATGTGTAGATTATGCACATCATTTTATTTTTGTTTTTAGGCTAAAATTTTTGTTGCTATGGTTACGGAAATAGTGAAAATATGGCAAAAAATATTGGATCCTGCGATAAGTTAATAAGTAAGCAAGCTAATTTGATGAGACTTGGTATATGACTAGATGGCAATGTGTAGATTATGCACATCATTTTATCTTTGTTCTTTGACAAAAAGTGCGGTTGCTATGGTAACGGAAATAGTGAAAATATGGCAAAAAATGGATCCTGCAATAACTTAATAACTAAGCAAGCTAACTTGATGATACCTGTTTTAAAATGTAAAAAAATTTATAAGCCATGTTAGTCAGGGTGGTGATGCAGCAGTATTAATCACCTCCAGTGAAAGTTCTCATTTCTTACCAACAAGACTGAAGAAAAACATCTTGGATCAGACAAGGTAACTGTTATTGATACTATTTCTTGCATCTGTCTATTGCTTCCATGAATTGTATAGTGGGCACAGCAGAGACAACAACTCATGTAAGTCTTGTTTAACCCTTTAACAAGACCTGGTTTTGACGTCCCTGATAGAATTGGCGTGGGAAAACATTGAGACAAACAAAGCCGGTAGGGGACTTATGCCCATGTCCAACATGGCTCTTGTTCTTCATAAACATACCTCCCATTTATACATGGAAAATATTGAGAATTGCATTTATAATTCTACATAATCTGACTATGTACATATTGATGTGGTCCAGTGATTTCATACTGCGTCATAGGAAAAGGGGCCTTAGTGTAAACTTCCTTTTAAACAAATTCCTCTTTTAAGCTCACCTGAGCATGAAGTGCTCACGGTGAGCTATTGTGGTTAGGTGAATGTCCATCGTCTGCCAAGCGACGTCCGTTATAAACATTTGCCTTGTATGCACTCTAGAGGCCACACTTTTTGCCCGATCAACCTGAAATTTGGTCAGAATGATTGTCTTGATGAAATCTTGGCTGAGTTTGAAATTGGGTCAACTGTTGTCGAAAAATAGGTTATGGCACAAAATCTTAGAAAAACCTTGTATGCTCTCTAGAGGCCACATTTTATGCCCAATCAACCTGAATTTTAGTAAGAATGATTGTCTTGATTAAATCTTGGATGAGTAAGAAATTTGGTCATCTGGGGTCAAAAACTAGGTCTCAGGGTCAAATCTGAGAAAAACCTTGTATGCACTCTAGAGGCCACATTTTTTGGTCCAATCAACCTGAAATTTGGTCAGAATGATTGTCTTGATAAATTCTTAACCAAGTTTGAAATTGGGTCACCTGGGGTCAAAAACTAGGTCACGGGATCAAATCTGAGGAAAAACTTGTATGCACTCTAGAGGCCACATTTTTGACTGATCAAACTGAAATTTGGTCAGAGTCATTGTCTTGATGAAATCTCAGATGAGTTTGAAATTTGGTCATCTGGGGTCAAAAACTAGGTCACAGGGTCAAATCTTAGAAAAAACTTCTATGCACTCTAGAGGCCACTTTTTTTGCCCAATCAACCTGAAATTTGGTCATAATGATTGTCTTGATGAATTCTTGGATGAGTTTGAAATTGGGTCATCTGGGGTCAAAAACTAGGTCACAGGGTCAAATCTAAGAAAAACCTTGTATGCACTCTAGAGGCTATATTTTTTGCCCAATCAACCTGAAATTTGGTCAGAATGATTGAATTGCTGTAATTTTTGAAGAGTTCGAAATTGGGTCAACTAGGGGTAAGAAACTAGGTCACGGAGTGTAATCATAGAAAATCCTTGTAAGTCAACCTGAAAATTGTAAAAAAAGGATTCTCAAGTTGTATAGAAGCAACAGCATTGTTAATCTTAGTCATTCATCATTCTATTTCTAATATGGGACTACTTTTGAATATTTTAGACAGTTCATTCTGGTGAGCGATTAAGGGCCCCTATGGCCCTCTTGTTTTACTTGATAAATTCATATGAAACTTTCACAGAACATTCTTTCTCCAGTGACTATTTGCATTCGTAGCTGTCTAGTTATATGCGGCTTCATTATAAAAGGACCCTTTATGTGTATAATTTGGTAACACAACTCCTTCATTTATACATAGTAGTTAATGAAATGTTCACTTGGTATTTAACATTTGGTGACCAAATGAATATTAATGTAATTTGATGATTTGATACTGCATCATAGAAAAGGGGGGCTTAATTTAAACCTCTTCAAAAAACAAAACTCTTCTTTTATAAATGGAAACATTCCTTTGAAACTTTCACAGAATATTGCATTTCTAATGACTAGGTGCATTAGGCTAACTTAGTTGCAAGCCATGTTATGAAAAAAGGGCCTTTATGCTTATTTATTGTGAACACAACTCCTTCGTTTATACATGGAAGAAAAAGGAAAATTGTCTTAGTGTTCTACATCATGTGACTATGTGCATATTGATGTGGTGTAGTTATTTCATTCTGTGTCAAAGAAAAGAGAACCTTAATATAAACTTCTTGTTAACAAAACTCCTCTTTTATCAATGGATACATTCAATGAAACTTTCACTGAATATTTCTTCTCAGTGACTATATGCATTTGTGGATTTAAAGCTACATGCTGCGTCATGAGAAAAGGATCTTTAATGTATAATTAAACACAACTCCTTCATTTTTACACAAATTTTCATAAAAACTTAACAGAACATTTATCATCATGTGACCATGGCCACATTTATTTTGCCTTATGTCAATATGCCACATCACAGAAAAAGGGGCATAAATGTTAACTTGCTTGTTAACACAACTCCTGTTTTGTTTATACCTATACATTTGTTTAATAGAATGTCCCTTATCAAGTGACTATTTGCATTTCACAGGTATGATGATAGTATGCAGTGTCATGGGAAAAGGGGCTTTATGTCATATTTATCATTTATCATGTACACAACTTTTTCATTTATGCATGGATTGTCATGATACTTAAACAAAATATTTCTCAAGAGACCATGGCTAACAGTTTGCCATTTGGTGCAATTAGGCAGTATCTTGAGAAAGGGGCCTTAAGGTAATTTTCCTTATCAACACTTCTCCTCCTTCATTTGTGGATATATTTTCATGAAACTTTTTCCTGGCTTTATCTTGAATAGGACTATCAAGATGTATGCTTTTCAAAGAGCCAAAAGAGTGGTCTCAGGTCCTCATGGGCCTCTTGTTTAATTCATGGAGGAACAATACTAAAATTTATCACACTAAATGACTTTTGTATCATCTGATTTTGAATATTCATATAGAGTGATAAAGGTTTTGGTTTCATATATCTCCTTGGATACTCTGTCATGTTGGAATTTTCATTGTGTTTTTTATTAATTCAAAATCAGGGTCTTAATGCCTCATTAATCAAAATCATGTATGAAGGTTCGATTCCTTCCCCAGACTGTATAAATTGCTGGTGCACAAAGGGACAAATTGTCTGGAGGTCCCACATGATTTTGATATGAAAATATGATTATATGATTCTAGAAGAGAACAAATAAAGCTGTGTTAGATCAAAACACTGAAAGTACTCAAGGTGGACGTTTCTGGTGGCACGGCGTTGATAAAATGGGAAAAAGTTATATAAATATCATATTGCAAAACTTTAAGATACATGTCCAGCAAAGTTTCAACCTAAATGCATTTCCTTTTCAAGTTTGTTCAGAAATTTTCAATTACAGGTTGAACAGAATGGACGGATACTTAAACTTAACTAAATACTTGAAATTTGATCTTTAGTCCAGTGCTGTCTGTAACAAGCAGCAGTTTGAGCGAGCTATGTTGTCTGGAGACAACTCTTGTAAACTTTCAACCGAGACGAGATCTGTCAAACACGTATAGGAAATTTTACAGATGGAATATATATATATTGTTATACCCCCCACAACGAAGTTATGGGGGGTATACTGGAATCAGGTTGTCCGTCTGTCCATCCGTCCGTCCGTCCGTCCGTCCATCCGTCCGTAGACATAATTTTGTGTCCTCTTCTCCTCCCACAGTTTTGGACCAATTTTGCTGAAATTTTATCAGGTTGTTTTCTATCATATGAAGTTGTGCACCTGCAATTTTCATCCAGATCCGGTCATTAGTTTTAGAGTTATGCCACTTTGAACTTTTTAAGGAGGGGTACATTTTTTCTAATTTTGTGTCCTCTTCTCCTCCCACAGTTTTGGATCAATTTTGCTGAAATTTTATCAGGATGTTTCCCATCATATGAAGTTCTGCACCTGCAATTTTCATCCTGATCCAGTCATTAGTTTAAGAGTTTTGCCATTTTGTTTGAACTTTTTATGGAATGGGGGGGGGGGGAGTAGTCAAAATTTAAAATTGCAAAACTCAGAAACCATAAGGGGAGTAACCAAATTGGGTAATTAATCCTATCATATGAAGTTGTGCACCTGCGATTTTCATTGTTTTGGGGTGACATAGGTCAAAGGTCAAGGTCACAGTAAATTTTTGTTTAATTTTCGTTTCCGGACTCTAAATCGAGAACCAAGCGACTTAGAATCATGAAACTCTATGTAAATGTTACTTATGACTCAAGGAAGTACTCTATTGGTTTTAGATCACATAGGTTAAAGGTCAAGGTCACATTAAATTTTTGTTCAGTTTTCGTTTCTGGATTCTAATTCAAGAACCAAGGGATCTAGAATCATGAAACTTCATGCAATTGCTGTATATGACCTCAATATTTGTTACAAACACATCTTGCACTTAAAGCACTTACATTTTGACAAAGTGCTGGTGGGGGGTATTAGTCCGCTTTGCGACAGTTCTAGTTTTAAGAACACATCTTGTTTATTATACGCTACCTAATGTCAACGTATTTTGGTATCACCTCCAGCTGTCTGTCGATACATCTCCCTACCTCAATATATCAACTTTGATTTGTCTTTAAACAAAACATCATGTTTATTTTCACTCATTCTTTCCCGCGAAACCCTTCAGGTGTCGCCATACTTGTAAAACAGCCTAAATAATCAATCATTGAGACATGCATTTTCAAACTTTGAAAATTCAGATATATGGTAAAAAAATTAACTGAGATGAATTTATGAAAGATACGACTAGGTGCCCCAGTCTCCGTAGTACAAGGTTTAGTCCAAAAGTTCCTGGACCGGCTCAATATAACCAATAAATGACGTCTGATTAAGCTCTAGTTCATTAATGTTGTTTGTCTTTATATCGATTGGAATTTCACTTTTTGTCCCGTATGTTTAATGAAGTAACGTAAGAAATCATATTCCGAGCGGGATTTTAAACTGATCATTGTCTCAACTGTAACAAAAAGGAACCATCGCTATATCAATGCAGTCAGGCGACAGCAATCACGTTATTCACCCTTCTCCATATTCCCTAGACAAGACGTTTGATATGAGTGCCGCCATGAAACTTGCAACACAAATAGCAGCAGTGGCATATCCTAAATGCAGTGTACAACACCGGGAAATTGACAAGATGAATGATTTTGGAATGGTTTTTGAACGAAATTGAAATGGTGTGATTTTGTGATTTTTAATTTTTTTGAAATTAAAGGGAGATTATCTTATCGCTTATTTTGTTCATAATTAAAACAAAAAGCGATACTATATTATCTCACCTTAAAAAGATATTGATAAGAAATATTGTAAACTATTCCTATTTTGATAAAAAAAAATCTCAAGAGAATCGTCTCAATGAGACTTTTCTTTGAAATTTAACAACATAGCATTATCGAGAAATAAAAAAAAAAAAGAAAATTTCTTAAAACAAAATAATGTTTCTGATATCGTAAACAAAATGTGTACAAAGCGACCATTGTATTTAACGACCGCTTTTTGGTAGTCCTACAAGTGGCCGCCAAGCACGCTTTTCACTGTGATTAAGTCATACTTTTCGTTCTATATTCAAGCGACCATTTAGAAGTTGGTATAAGTTTACTTCACGTATAGTAGCATCGTAATATTGATAACATGTATGACTTTGGAATCATTTCGGATTGAAATCGACTGAGTGAGATTGGAAAGTTGTGATCGAAATTAAGGAGAGGTAATATGAAATCTGTAATTGTGTCTACTTAGAAAAGATAAGCACCATTTTATATCCCCCCTTGAATAAAATATTTATATATTTCTTGTCTGTGTGCCTTCACGGACCAAGGGGACGCTATAATTAAGATCGCCGTGGCATTGACAAGCTGAATAATATTGAATGATTTTGGAATGAACTTGAATGAGTGTGAGGAGCGAGTTTTGAGTGGTAATGCAATATAGTTATTTTTGTTCAAGGTGAACAAAATCAGCGATGATCTGTGTGCCTTCACGGACCAAGGGGACGCTATAATTAAGATCGCCGTGGCATTGACAAGCTGAATGATATTGAATGATTTTGGAATGAACTTGAATGAGTGTGAGGAGCGAGTTTTGAGAGGTAATGCAATATAGTTATTTTTGTTCAAGGTGAACAAAATCAGCGATGATTGTTACCTCACCTTAAGTATGCGTACTTTTCTATTTATGTGTCTTGTGTGATTGTGTAGACCAATTAGACACTTTTAAATCCACAACAGCCAATAAATCGTGGAATAATTTTATCGATTTGAATGAAATATAGATCGTCTTAACCGATTTCGAAATGTTTTCTAATGATTTTTTAGCGTTTTTGATCGGACTGAGTGAGTGTTTGGAATGAATGAATGGAGTGCTGAGTGAATGATTCAGAAGGATTTTGATCGGAATAAATTTAAATTTCATGATTTTTTTAACTGTAATAAAATGGACACAAGCAACAATCACAAATATGCCAATAGTTTATCATTTGACAACCCTACAAGGGGAAAATTATCGCACTCAGGACTTCAAAAGAGTTTCATTTATCTCTTAACACGCACTTAAAATGCCGTCTTATGACACAGTTAATAACATCGTAAAACTGACACTCATCTCGATCAAAAGCATTCCGAATCACTCGCTCAGCACTCAATTCATCCATTCCAAACCCTCACTCAAACCATTCAATATCGCCCTAAAACTACTTAATGAGATAACATCAACAACTACATTCAAAACAAAAATCCCTTTAAAAAAAACACTATTTCTCTAATTCTATTGAAACGTGATCAAGGGGAGCTTTAAGGGTCACCCTGAAACCATCGTACGTAAACAAACTTAAAAACTTCTTCTCCTGAACCACTGACCCTATTTCAATGAAGCTTTCAGCAATTGTTTCCGAAATGTTGATTGGTCCATAAATATTGGCGTGGCAGGGCGGGGCTTATTTTGATCCCAAAATCTGTGAACGACATCTTCTGGACTGCAGGACCGATTTCTATGAAATGTTACCTGAATGTTTTTTTGGTTTTTTTTGATGACCGTCTTCAAAAATTGTTAGCAAAATTTTGATTGGCCCATAAATATAGGTGTTGCAGGTCGGGGCTTATTTTCAGTCTCCTCAGTAATGAATCTTTTTTAACAATAGGCAAAACTTTGTCAGTTGGTCATTTGGATGAGATCCACTGAACCAATTAAATTCAGGTGATCGGTTTAGGGCTATCCTGGTCCTCTTTGCGATCTCTTTCACATTAAGGCTGACAATTAAGACTAGCCGAAGTGTCTCTGAGAAATCCAAAATTAATCAATATTGTTGAAGGTTATTGATGAAATAGTTTACCACTTATGGAACCCATATGCATTTCTTATTATGGAGATGTAATGAATATTTGCTTGTTTTCAACCTGAACAAAATAAGCGATAATGGATTACCTTCCGTCAATTTCATTCAAAACTCGCTCCTCCAACTCATTCTATTTCATTCGAAAATCATACAAACCATTCATCTTGTTTATTTCATGATGTTGTTAACTGTATTGAAATGTACGCGACCCTATTATCATTCATCTTGTTGTTATTTAATTTATCTATACTTAGCGTCATTAGAAAGTTACCACCCAAAATACCCTTGGATCTTTCGAATAATATTGTCCTATGCAAAATACTATGTACGATATTATACTAGGTATAAAAGTGTACTCATACATTAACTATTGATAGTGTTGATAAAGTGTATTCATTGTTGACACAATACGTCACGTGAAAATTTGGTAATTCTTGGGTAATTGTTGACGTGTATGCAAAATTAAACACAAATTGTTTATGGATAATGCTAGCCAGTAGTCATGCCGAAATATGGACATTTAGATACTCGAAAGTTTTGTACAAATGAGACCTTTGACTAACGAACAACGCAATTGGGTTTTTAGTACAAGAATTGCGACACCTCAAGGGTTTCGCGGGAAAGAATGAGTGAAAATGAAAATCGTAAATGTTTTCTTTAAAGACGATTCAAAGTTGATAGATTGAGGTTGGGAGATGATATATCGACAGACAGCACATTACAGGCAGCACTGGACTAAAGATCAAAGTTCAAGTAATTAGTTAAGTTTAACTCCAGTAAAGTATCCGTCCATTCTGTTCAACCTGTAATGGTATATTTCTTAACAAACTTGAAATGAAACAAGTAAGAGTTGTAGTTCTTGTGCTCTGCACTTCTCCTCCATGAGATCTAACCATACATACAGTTTCAAGTTGACAGCTATTATACTCTAGAAGATGTGCTCCGAACAATATCTCAGAATCAAAAATAACAAAGGGAAATAACTCCAAAATAATGCAAGCAAGAGGTGTAGTTCTTGTCCATAGCACTTCTCCTCCATGAGATCTATGCACAAATAAAGTTTCAAGTTGATAGCTATTATTCTTTAGGAGATATACCCCAGACATAATCTAAGTATCAAAAATAACAAAAGGCAATAACTCCAAAATTATGCAAGCAAGAGTTGTAGTTCTTGTGCACTGCAGTTCTCCTCCATGAGATGTATCAACCCATAAAGTTTCAAGTTGATAGCTATTATACTTTAGGAGATATGCTCTGTGGTCAGATTGCAAGGACTCAAATAAGGTGTTATCTTATACAGCTAACATAAAGGTAACAAAAGTTAAACGCCCATTTTGCATGACATATTTTAGGACACAAATTTCAATAGTTTATGGTAAAGGGCATCTGATTTGCCACTCAAATGTGAAAATTTCATCAAATTCTGAGCAGAAGACTAGGAGAAATGAAAGAATAACTGTTTTTTACAAGCTAACGTAAAGGTAACAAACATTTAGCCCCTTTTTCCATGATATTTTTTTACGTTAATTTCAAATTGTTTATAGTAAAGGGCATCTGATTTGCTACTGAAATATGAAATTTCACTAAATTCTGACCATTAGACTAGGAAAAATTGGGAAAAACTGTTTTTTACCCTAAGTCTTCGTTTTCCGTGACAAGGCCTCAAATCCAAAAACCGTCACAGATGCATCAACACTATATCATAGGAAGTTCACATGGTAAGTTTCTTTTGATTTGGTCCGAAGGGTTATGGAGAAATAGGTGGGGACGGACAGATGGACGGTATTATGGACGGACGGACAGACGAAGCGGCGGCTTTATGCTATCCCTTCGGGGGGGGGGGGGGGGGCATAAAAATGCATTTAGGCTGATACTTTGCTGGAATTGTATCTAAACGTTTTGCAATTATCAATATGATATTCAGATAACTATTATCCTGTTTTTACCAACGCCATGCCACCAAAAACACCCAACTGCTTTTAGTGCTTTGATTGAACACAGCTTTATTTGTTCTCTTCTAGAATCATATAATTATGTTTTCATATCAAAATCATGTGGGACCTCCAGACAATTTGTCCCTTTGTGCACCAGCAATTTATACAGTCTGGGGAAGGAATCGAACCTTCATACATGGTTTTGTTTAATAAGAGGCATTAAGACCCTAATTTCGAAAGAAGACAACACACAATGAAAATTCCAAAAAGTATAAGTGTCTATGACAATCTATATAAGGATTTTGTAATTAATTTGACCTATGCGACCCAAAAACAAGTGCACTTCCATGAGTCATAAGCAACATTTGCATAAAGTTTCATGATTCTACTCTAGGTTGCTTGATTTTTGAGTTTGAGTCCGGAAAAGAAAATTGAACAAATTGACTGTGACCTTGACCTTTGACATATGTGACCCAGAAGCAATAGGGCACTTCCTTGAGTCATTAGCATCATTTGCATAAAGTTTCATGATTCTAGGTTGCTTGGTGTTAGAGTTTGAAACAAAAATTAAAAAAAAAAATAACTGTGACATTGATCTTAGACCTATGTGACCCAAAAACAATAGGACAATTCCTTGGGTCATAAGCAACATTTGTATAAAGTTTCATGATTGTAGGTCACTTGGTTCTAGATTTAGAATCCAGAAATGAAAAGGTCTACGGATAGACAGACAGACAGACATGGTGAAACCAATATAACCCCCTTACTTTGTAGGTGGGGGTATAAAAATCAATGAGCCATAAAATTCTTACTGTATGCACATCTTCTAATAAAGGTGATCACTTTGACCAAATTTCAAAAAGATCCAACCAGAAACTTGGGAGGAGTTGTACTCACACGAAAAGTGGAAATACGTTTGTAGACTGACAGACAGATGGATGGACGGACAGACAGAGAAGATGACGCCAATATACGACCCCTTCTGGCAGCGTATGAAAATTGAGTAAAATTACAAGTTCAAGGGAGATTATTTGGAAACCACTATGTGCAATATTGTAGGTGATAATTACAAATTCAAGGGGAGAGAAATGAGCAAAAATCACACAAGGCAGGGAAAAAGACTAGCAGGGACTCAGTCGCCCATGGCTATTTTGGGCTGGGCCCCTAGCTTTTGGGGAAAATCCCTATACCTCTAATGCTAAATATTGAAGTTTTGAAGCCTGGGCCCCTAAATGAAAATTGTTAGTCATTTTCCTTGGTAGGGACTGCAAAATTGCAGGTGCACTACTTCAAATGCAGAAGTACTTCATGTATTAATTTAAAGTAAGTACATGAAATAGTGTAGGAGAAATGCTCCAGACAACAATAATTTAGTGATATTTGCAAATTCAAGGGCAGATAATTCAGAAATTATTGAGAGTCAGTAGGGGCTCCAAAATTGCAAGTGCAAAACTTTATAAGCAGATACACATTATGTATAAATTTCAAGTCAATACATGCAATAGTGTAGGAGATATGCTCAGGACAACAATAATTTCTGCTTATGAAGTTTTGCACCTGCAAATGAGAAAATGTCTTATTATGATATAACAGTGTCAGTAATAATTATAAAATACCAACCTTTTTACACATACACCATTTTCTGCAGAAACAAATGCAGGCTGATCAGCATTTCGACAGAAGACATTTCTTGTCAAGGATTTGGGGTATCTCGTGCTGACAAAGAATCACCCTGGGTTAAGCACCCTAAGGCAGTTTCCTTGGTGCCATATTTGTCAACTATGTCTGAAATAAAATGAAGACAACTAAATTTGGACTGTTCACGTTTAGCTCTATCTGTATTCCCTCTTCCATATAAAAACATTATTGCTCAAATTGGTCTTATGGCCACTTTCAACAGTATTTCAGTAACAGCATGACAAATTGTGCACCCAAATAGCTCTTAGCAGTACTGTTACAGTGATATGGGGAAAAGTTTTTTTCTGACGGGAATGGGGCTGAAATTCTGCCCAAAAAACAGCACAAAGAAAGGCATGTCCAGCTTCAACTCATAATTCAATAGATCTTTCTAACAGTGGTTCTGAAATAAGCTACCTGAGTTGTCAGAGTGGTCCATTAAGCTGCATGTACAAGCAGATTTTTCTTGCTCAGTTGTCCGTGGACAAGTGAGAAATCTCAAGAAAAAATCTATAAAATTTTCTTATAGTAGAAGTTAGCTGTTTTCTAAAGATAAATACCATAATTCTAATGTCAACAAAAGTTACAATAAAGTGAAACTATTTTATGGATGCTTGATCATGCTTCTTTTAGTAATAGTTTTATATCAAAGTAACTTCAATGTCAGAAAAAATAAGACTATTCATTTGGAGAAAAAACATGACTATTATAAAGAACAAACAAGAAGGTTTTTGATATGGACAAGCCAAATTGTGATTGTCAATTATCTGTGAACAAGTTAACTTTCAAAATATTTCACAATTAGAACCCCTGTCTAATTATTAAAACATTTATGCAAAACTGGCTCCTATTGTTGGCTTTAACTTTATAAATATATTCAGTAATATTGTCATCAAGTAATGGGTAAAACAGCAAAAAACCACTTCATGATCCCTTTTCTTGTCTCCATAATGGGTAAAACAGCAAAAAAACCACTTCATGACCCCTTTTCTTGTCTCCATAATGGGTAAAACAGCAAAAAACCACTTCATGATCCCTTTTCTTGTCTCCATAATGGGTAAAACAGCAAAAAACCACTTCATGATCCCTTTTCTTGTCTCCATAATGAGTAAAACAGCAAAAAACCACTTCATGATCCATTTTCTTGTCTTCATAATGGGTAAAACAGCAAAAAACCACTTCACGATCCCTTTTCTTGTCTCCATAATGGGTAAAACAGCAAAAAACCACTTCATGATCCCTTTTCTTGTCTCCATAATGGGTAAAACAGCAAAAAAAAACACTTCATGATCCCTTTGCTTGTCTAAAAAAATCAATTAGTTTTAAAACCAAGCATTTCTAGGCAATAAATATGTATATGATAAACAATTGAGATAACGGACCAAGTGCAATGGGAAGTTCAGAGGGCAAACATGAATAAGGGCAAAAGTGATTTGGAAATAGCGGCCTAGATTCAGATCTGACAGCATATTTGTGCACTGCACAGGAGCTACAAAGAGAGGGTATTTTGGATATCAGACCAAAATATAAATAATTATAGCACAAACCCTTTGCTGTTAGTACTCATTGGAATAGTCCTGTCGAGACAATTCAAATGAGTACCCATAATATAGGGTTTCATTGAGTCAAGTCAAGTAAAATTTATTTACAAAGTCGGTACAATACAACAATATAACAGGCTATATTAAAGATATTAAAGATTTTAGACAGGCTTAACCCCCTCTTATTTGTACCTCTGACTGTAGGCTCATCTTAGTCTAAACTGTCTGCCACAATATTTTTTATTTGTGAGCAGCATATTCGGGTCATATTCAGATTTGAAGACATCTATGGGAGAAATAACCCCCCAATAGTTTTAAGGGAGAAGTTTCTGTATTTAATGGAAATAATCATAGCCAAAAGTTTAAATCATTTCTTGCATACCCAAGCTCCAGGAGTCCAGGGCTATATCAACCAAAAGGAACTTGTTGTCTAAGAAAGTTGATCTAAGACCCAAAGTAGCTTCTGAGTTTGGAAGCTGTTGTTGTTCTTTACTGAAAATAGACTGGAAGACTTTCAGTATTTCTCCTATAAGACGCGCCAGGGTTTTTGATTTGGCTATCAGCGCATTGAAATTAATGAAAAAAAAAATAAAATGTTAGCTGATGAACTTTTATTTTGTCCTTTAAATTCATCTATGGAAATACAGGACACCTAATTCTCAAATACCCAGTCAGATAAGTACGAAAAGGTCACTCGGTACCATCTGTCCAAATGTCTGTATAAATACCCGATGCTTACGTGAATAGTGAATCACAGTTTAACTCATTGAAAAAAAAGAAATAATCTTCACTCTCCTTGTAAATTTTTTGTGAAACCGAGTCCTTTGTAGATTAAAAGAGATTTTTCATACTGTACGGAATTAGCCCACATTTAAAGATGTACAATTGTAGGGTGAGGCTAATTTCGTACAGGCCAATATTATTTTACCCATAAAGATCACAACAAATGAAGATTGACATTATATATTTGTTTGGGATAATCAAAACCTTGTAACTGCAGTTTGAAAAGGCTTTAGTAACGTGCCTTTGCCTTGGTCCAAAATCAATTAATTTTTCTTCGAGAAACAGTTTAGCGTAATGAAGCAGTAGCTACTGTGTTTAGATCGCCTACTAACGTTTTAAGTTTTTTCAGTGGATGCGCAAATCTGTACCAAGTTTGAGGGGGTCCCATTATTCCCTCATAGGCTTGGCTCACTTAATACTTAGAAGCCCATGTTTGCCTTTTATGAACATTTAACTGTCTAAATCATGAATATTCCTCATCCACCAAACTAAGCTATTACTTTTACCGCCCCGTTATTAATAACCGACTTTCCCGACGAAGCGTACGGATTAACCCGCTGATGTACGGAATTTGCCGATATCAGCTACTGGCCTTTATTGTGATTTTTCTTAACATATGGCATAGTTTTTAGAGTTAGATAAAGAGTATTCGCTAGAAGAAATATAATATCACTTTAAAAAATCATTATTTAATTCATGGAGAAAAATATTCCAAGTAAAGAAATCAAATCAAGAAACACCATACCCTGGATTAGACACAAGGAAAGGAATGCAATTAAAAGATAGCAACGACTTTATAAACAAGCAAAAAAGACTAACAAATGGAACAACTATAGAGCTTTTCAAAAAACCTGCAAAAAACAACTCCGTAGGGCTGAATGGGAATATGTCAACAGAAATATTATAGAAGGCCTAGAAACTAACAATCATAAACCTTTCTGGAAATACATCAAATCCAAAAAACAAGAATCAGGTGGAATTGCCCCTCTTAAAGAAGGGACAAAACTAGTGACTGACAGCATAGGGAAGGCTGAAATCCTCCTTAAGCAATTCAAATCTGTATTTACTAAAACCACATTTCAAGGAGATCTTCCAACAACAAGACTGAAGGCTAAAACAACAATTGAACCAATCATCATAAACGAATATGGCCTATATAAACTCTTATTGAAAATTAATACAAATAAGGCATCAGGACCAGACCAAATACCAAACAAAATTCTAAAGGAATGTGCTAAAGAACTAGCCCCCTCTCTACAGATAATAATGCAGAAATCCCTTAACACAGGAGAGCTACCCAAAGACTGGAGGAATGCAAATATCTCAAGCATTTTCAAGAAGGGAGATAAACATCTGGCAGAAAATTACAGGCCAGTATCCCTTACATCAGTTCCTTGTAAGATACTTGATCACATCATATGTAGACATTTGCTTAAACATCTTGAACAAAACCAAATCCTTACAGACCTCATTACATCAAATCCAAAAAACAAGAATCAGGTGGAATTGCCCCTCTTAAAGAAGGGACAAAACTAGTGACTGACAGCATAGGGAAGGCTGAAATCCTCCTTAAGCAATTCAAATCTGTATTTACTAAAACCACATTTCAAGGAGATCTTCCAACAACAAGACTGAAGGCTAAAACAACAATTGAACCAATCATCATAAACGAATATGGCCTATATAAACTCTTATTGAAAATTAATACAAATAAGGCATCAGGACCAGACCAAATACCAAACAAAATTCTAAAGGAATGTGCTAAAGAACTAGCCCCCTCTCTACAGATAATAATGCAGAAATCCCTTGACACAGGAGAGCTACCCAAAGACTGGAGGAATGCAAATATCTCAAGCATTTTCAAGAAGGGAGATAAACATCTGGCAGAAAATTACAGGCCAGTATCCCTTACATCAGTTCCTTGTAAGATACTTGATCACATCATATGTAGACATTTGCTTAAACATCTTGAACAAAACCAAATCCTTACAGACCTCATTCAGTCAACCATGGATTTAGATCAGGATATTCATGTGAAACCCAACTGATAACAACAATAAATGACTTCTTAACTGAAAATGACAAAGGCAACCAAGTCGATATGGCTATACTAGATTTTTCGAAAGCTTTTGATACAGTCCCACATGATAAATTATTACACAAACTCTACCAATATGGAATTCATGGGAACATTCACAAGTGGCTATCAAACTTCTTAACAAAAAGAACAACGAGAACAGTAGTGGATGGGGAGTTCTCAGAAGAAACAACAGTAGACTCGGGTGTACCTCAAGGAACTGTATTAGGCCCTCTGATGTTTTTATGTCACATACATGACCCCCCAGATGAAGTCACATCCTCAGTGCGGCTCTTTGCAGATGATTGCCTCCTGTACATCAAGAAAAATGAAGATCATACAAAACTTCAAAAGGACTTAAAAAACTTAGAAGCTTGGGCAGGTAAATGGGGAATGAGATTCAATGCAAAAAAGTGCTACATAATGTCAATCAATCAGAAATCATCTAAATTCTATGAACTAAATAATCACATTCTTCAAGAAGTACAGGACAATCCATACCTCGGACTACAAATTTCTAATGATCTAAAATGGAACAAGCATATCAAAATTGTCTCAAACAAAGCCAACTCTAGTCTTGGATTATTAAAAAGGAATCTAAAGAAAGTACCAGAATCATGCAGGAAAACTGCATACATAACATTAGTAAGATCTATCATGGAATATGGAGCAACAATCTGGGACCCCTACCAACAATCAGACATAGATAGATTGGAGAAAATCCAAAACAAAGCTATACGATTCATCAAAAACGACTATAGAACTAGAGAGCCAGGAACTATTCATCGCTTCAAAAAAGAACTAGAACTTGAGCCCCTAGAAGAAAGAAGGAAAAATCTACGACTTGTCCTAATGTACAAGGTGGTTGAGGGGTTAGTACCGTCCCTGCCTGCATCAAAATTCCTCACATTCCAAAAGCCAAAAAGGTCAATTAGAACAAAGAAATACACTGATCACATCAGCACAAACATAGTAGAAAAACATGTTTGCAACAACACAAAAAGCCTAGCCATACCCGCAGCAAAAACAACACAATACAAGCACTCATTCTTTGTAAACACCACTATCCAGTGGAATCACCTGCCAAATGCAACAGTGCATGCAGGCTCGTTAGCGGCCTTTAAGACGGCCCTCAAAAACGAGAGCCAGTAATATGGCAACACACACTTCCGTTGTATAAAAGCCTTTTAAGGATTCTACAACGTACACATACAGATACAGATCATTAAGAAAGTTTGTTATTGTGGTCGTCGTTAAAGAGACGTTCTCAAAATAATCGGAACTATCCAATTCCGTACGGAATAACCCGGACCGACTCTATACTGTGTATGAAGGTGTCTCTGGGTACCCCCGGGTAAATTTTTATTGACCAACAGCTTTTCTTTTGTGGACGTGTGATTACAAAAATGCGACTAATGGTTGCCTGTTTATTAGCCTGCCTGGTGACATCAAAATACTAACAAAATAAACAAATAACTACAGTTTCACGATGTATCAGAAGCGTAGATCTATGTCAGACTGTTTTTACGAGAAGAAAGACAGTTGATATGGGCCGAGAAATCTGAAGACGGCTTCGCATTCGCTCGCCGTCTTCAGATTTCTCGACCCATATCAACTGTCTTTCTTCTCTTAAAAACAAGGACACAAAGTTTCTCCTTCTCAACAAGAATAGATCAATTACCTTGAAGAATTTGAGACGTCATCCAATTAAAAATTTAATTCGAGTCGAGAAAAGAAAAACATGGCGGGTCCAAAACATGGCGGAAGAGTTGTCATGACGTATGACGTCATGGAATTTTACCGAATTTTCCATAGGCTCTGGGAATTTTGTCGGTAAAAAAACTGATATTCCTTAGTATTTAGATTTTTCCCAGATATAAGGACCATATGTAAACATAGATAAAAATCTCTTCTAACCATTTATTAAATAAATAGAAACTTTTGTCGAACCGTTTTCACGGCGATCAAATCGCGGCTATATGCTGCTAAATACTGCAAAGTTGTGGACTTAATCATTCGTTCCATTAATCGAAGAATAAATTCTTCCATTAATTTTCACTCATTCTTTATAGTCAAAGCAGGATTGGATTTCCTCGAAACTGTAGGCAGAATAGACTGTCCTTAACAAAAAAATAATGACACTTGCCCGTGGCAATAAAATAAAACTTGGTCTGTAGATGATAGGCCACGCCCAGGACGCCAAAAGATGACGTCAACTCGAACTCATTGTCAAATCATCCAATGGTATGTTCGCGATAGGTTACGATCGGCACGGGACACATACGGACCTCAAAGGGGGTGGATGTCCGCATCTACCATACTTCATTGTTTAAAATAGTTCGTATTTCGCGCTGATAAAGCTTTCCGGGAGAACGTTTCAACGCAAGACCGTCAACAAGATAATGTTTATTCGAGTATTTTTTATCGAAGATAAGGTTGTATACATTGGCAAAGTGTTCTTTTCACAGAAGAATCAAGATCTATCTCGATATGGTCGAGGGTTTTAATGTGAACGTCATGCGTTATGTCCTGGTAGACAGGCTATGCGTTGGGTGGACAAGACGTTTTATAATCTTAGACCTAAGTGGGATAGCAGCTGAAGGCTAGAAAAGTATGTGATGGTAATAATGGTTTGAGAAATACCAGTTATTTATTGTTAGCTTCTCCAACCGCCGCGATTTGACTTTTTTAATGTTTAAAGCGGCGTCAAACCCCATTCAAACAAAACAAAAACAAAAGTTTGATACGACGCCGTCATGTATCTTGGAACACAAGTTACAGAAGTGTTATTTCTTAAATGATGTGAACAACATCGTGAAATTGACAAGGTGAATGGTGTTTGAGTGATTTTGGAACGAAATTGAATGAGTGAGTAAAGTGAGTTTTGAGTGAAATTAAAAGGAGGTAATCTAATATTGCTATTTCTTCATGGTGAACAAAGAAAGCGAAACTTTCTTTAATGCATTTCGGTGGTTTATCGAGAAATAACGTTAGATTATCACTTGATAATCTCACGGCAAAAGCAGTGAAATTATCAAAAACTTATACCCTGCTTTTGTGCATTTCATCATATCTGACGTCATCTATGCGGGGCGAAATAAGTGACGTCACAATGAACGTTGCATAGCAATCACGCGCAAAATGACGCGCTTTACGAAAATATGTCCTAGAAATTTCACATTTTGTCTCATTTTTGCAATAAAGAAAAAGAATAATCGTTTGTTTTTCCAGTAAGATCGATTAATATTTCATTTCGTGAACAACAAAAGCTTTATTTTCACTCACTCGTGAAAATATAGCTTTTGTTGTTCACTCAATGAATATAAATCGATCTTCCACTGAAACAAACGATTATCCTCTATGTATTACCTCAATTTAATAAGATTTGAATAAAAACTCTATAAATAGCTTCCTATTTCTTCTGGAACCAATCAGGCGCTTACAATTCAAACTATGTCAGTGAAATCGTGATATTTTTCTTGCTATATTTATTTTTAATGTAATCGTTTATCTCAGAACAAGTATGAAGCTGTTTACAGAGTTAGTATGCATATCTTATTATCTTATTAAAGACAGGTAATGAATAACGCTATTTTTGTTGATCATGAACAAAATAATCGATGTTAATTAACCTCTCTTCATTCTAAATTCCCTAAGCACACTGATTCAATTTCGTTCCAAAATCATTCCAAAAGTTCTTCTTCTTGTCAATTTCATTGTGTTGTTAGCAGTACCCCTATAACCAACTTATAAAAACCTATTTTATTTTAAATTATCTTCGACAACATTATTCATAACCTTCTAAGTAAACTAACTTTTGTCTGTATTTCAGACAGCCGAGAAACAAATAGTGGGTATCTATGTAACAAATTGAAGTTTAATGTAAACCAATTTAAATACAGTATAACAAATGTTTGAATTTAATTAAATTTGAAACACTTGAAACAGGCGGATAAAAGAAATTAAACAGATTAATGATCCTCAATTGTCGCGCTGTATTAAAATTCTGATTTATATTGATTTTCATTTTTTTCCCCATTTTCAAATACATTTTATTTACAAGTAAATAATCAGTACGGTCGACTAAATAATACTTTTTGACCCGTCATGCGAAAAAGACCATCTGGAAACTGCGTTAGACAAATATTTGAAAATAGACATCGGGTCCAGTCAACAGCAGATCGCATTAAAAATATTCATTGGGTTGAATGATCATTATAGATTCAGAAAATATACCAAAGGCGATAAGATTCGACCCCAGTCAGTCTGCGCAGTTCGCGCAGTCTGACCAGTGTCGACACTTTTCGCACAACCCAGATGGTTCCTTTTCGCGTGACGGGACTCATTTAAATTGAAGGCCTATATTGTCAAACCTAGCACATAACAAACAAAACATAAGACACCCCACCCTATACAAATATAGTTGAATAGTCCGGCAGCACCAGGGCATGACCTTGCAAAAGCGCCTTTAGAATGATTTAAAGTTAAAAGTTGTAATTATGGTCATCCAGAAACGAAATCCGGTTGATGCCACTCTGACATGTTTCTCCTATGCAGTTAGTAAATCACTCAAAACGATTCTAATTAAATTCAAAAAAGGGTACAACTATAGATTGTTTCCTGGTTCAGACCAGAAATAGAAATATAATGGGCCGTCTTAAATCTTAGATTGTCACCAAATAAAGTACATGTAATTGTCTACAGCGTTTATCCACTGTGTAAATGGTTGTGTTGGGCGAGTTTTGAATGAAATGCAAAGGGAGGTAAAACTATATCTCTTTTTTAGTCTTATTGGACGAACAAAGCGACATCTATTAATTCCCTCTAAAATATGCATACTTTATGCATTTTCACGCACCAAACAGACCCTTAAAAGCCAAAAAATCGTGTAATATTTTGATCAGTTTCAATGAGATGTTGAGCGTTCAGAATGATTTCGATTTTTTTTTTTTTGTTGAAATGATGTTAGAGCTTTTTTGAGTGAATTTAGTTATTATTTGGAATAAATGAATGGGGCTAGTGATTAAGAAATTTTTTTATCGAGAAGAATGTCAATTTAACGCCAAAACCATGCTAAATCGCTCCCCGGCGCTCAATTCATTCATTCAAAACCATCACTTGAAGTTTAATAGTTTTTGTTTCAGTGGTCTCTGGAAAACAATGAGCAATCAGAAACGTTAAACATACCACTCTTTCATAACATTTAGGGCGCTCCGTAATAGTTAAAACACCCCAAATTGTTTAAAATAACAATCAAAAAGTTGTTCCGAAATTATTTAAAGATCGGTCACTTGATCAATTTCACGATATTCTGAATTGAATATGAACCGTTGCGAAAAACCGACCACACGGCACTGATGTCTCGTTCGCACATCAAAGTTCGAATTTCTGAATACTTGATGAAAGGATATTGAAATGTGTTTGTCTTCGACGACGCCATATTTGAATTGTTCGGTTTCGTAACGAAGTTTCTAATTTTTGAATCGGGCTGTGAAGCCCGAGTTTAAAATGCTGTTTTCCAGACATCCCATCAGTTGGACACATTACATTTTTACCATTATCCGCTGAGCAATGTGTTTGAGCAAAACTATGTGTTTTCAAACACCGAAGAAACGGCCTTGTCAGTCAGAATCTACAAACTTTTTTTATCTTATTTACTTTTGCGACAAATAAAGAAGAGGCTTATACAAAATTTGATGTAATTTTCGCTTTTAGTAATTAATTTTCAGTGTTTTTAACAAGATTTCGGTTGAGTAAAGGAGTTGAAACGTACAATAGATTAACTGTATAATAAATTTGTAGCAGTTACAACATTACTGCTCTGATTTTTCTCGAACGGTCATTTATCAGTTGTAGGGCTGACAACCAATCAAATTCTGTTATGATTATCACGTGGTCAACACCCACGCTCACCGAGGCTGTTCACTTACATTTTGCGTGTTATCCACTGACCTATGTGTTCAAGAAATTCAACGCAGAAACGGCCTTTTCAGTTACAATCACATTTTTTAGCTCCACTGGCTGAAAGCCACTGGGGCTATTGTCATGGCGTTGTGTCCGTCGTGCGTCCGTCCGTCCGTGCGTCAGTGCGTTCGTGCGTCCGGTCGTAAACTTTTTCTTTAAAAATCTTCTCCTCAGAAACTACTGGATGAATTTCAACCAAACTTCACAGGAATGATCCTTGGGTGACCCTCTTTCAAAGTTGTTCAAGAAATTTTGATCCAATTAAAAACATGGATTTAATGGGCGTGGCTAATTTCCAAATATGGTAAAAAGTGAGTTTTCTTAGATTCTAATAGATGGATACCAAGGAAATTTTACATGAATGATCCTTGTGTGACCCTTTATCAGTCTACAAAAGATTATTGAGATTGGATGAAAAATATGCATTTTATGGGCGGAGGTCATTTCTCCATATGTTATATAGTGGAAACTTTAGAAATCATTTTCTCAGAATCTAACCAATGGATATCAACCAAATTTTACTGGATTAATTCTTGACTGACCCTCTATGAGTCTACCAAAAATTATAGTGATCAGATTAAAATTATGTATTTTATGGGCGGAGGTCATTTCTCTATATGTTATATAGTGGAAACTTTGGCAAATCATTTTCTCAGAATCTAACAAATGGATATCAACCAAATATTACTGGAATGATCCTTGAGTGACCCTTAATCAGTCTACAAAAAATTATTGTGATCAGATGAAAATATGCATTTTATGGGCGGATGTCATTTCTCTATATGTTATATAGTTGAAACTTTGAAAATCATTTTCAACATATATCATATTATATATCAAAAATATATAAAAGTCTTGTCAAAACTTTTATTGCTTTACAAGAATTTCAAGCCTGTGGAGCGACTCAAGCCATTCATGGCTTTCTAGTTTTATCTCTTTCACTTTTGCGACAAAAAAAAGGAAAAGGCTAATACATAATTTGATGTAATTTTCGTTTAGTATTTACTAATTAGTATTTTCAGCGTTTTTTACAAGCTTTTCGGTTGAGTAAAGGAATTGAAATGAAAAAATAGGTTAACTATGTTATCAAGTAACAGTTACAATAATACTGCCCTTTTTAAATGAGGGTTATCTAAATTTGTCTTGTTCAGGAAAGGATAAACTTTGTATTTTGATAGCTTTGATAGCCACAAAGTTTAGAAGCTTTGATTTAAAGAACTCTACGGACATTATTTAAGGAAAAGTAGATAAAATCATTTTGGGGGAAAATATTGTTCGATGAAAAACGTTTGCTTCAAGCGTTTTTCTAACTTTCAATAGTGTTTCCATTTATATACTCTGCTTAAATGATAGTACTTAGGACTGATTAAGAAAATATATTATTAAAACGAAATTGCTAATATTAAACATGATAATTATAAAGACATTTATTCAAATAATATAAGACTAATTCTTCTGGGTAAGTAATTAATAACACCACTGTAATGGATTGTTTTGTAAATGTATGATTTGTAATTTGTATTGGGCCTACGGCCTTACATCAATAAACTATTTGTAGTGTATTGTATTGATAGTTCTTTTATATTTTGATACCGTTTTCTTTACAAGTTAAATAAAAAATTCAAAAAGAACTTTATGTTATTATCTTTTATCCACGTAACTCTTCAAATTCAATAAATATCGGTCTCTGGATTTTGTGATTCGCAAGTAAAGCTTGTTATAGGTCACATTAAATTAACTGGTAGAGCAATTCTAGCTACAATGTATTAGCTAGAGATGCTCTGCCAGGTCTTTTTTTGTGAGTTATAACTGAATATATTCACAAGAGAAAAATGAGGACTGGAAGTGTTGTACTATGACAACATGCTCTTTTAAACAATTTGTAACACACCTGCCTCTCGTTCGAGAGGTCCCGGGTTCAATACTCGGCCGTGGCAAATACCCTTTCAGACAAAAATGTCGTCCATCAATGGTTTGATATCGCGGACCTATGTGATGGAGCAGCTGGAGGCTTGTAAACGGTGTTGTGGTGGTACTGGTGAAAGAAACAAAAGGAATCCATGGTTAGGTGCTCCAGTCGCTGAATATGACCGCATCAGTCGAAAACGGCGTAAACCCTGATAAACCGACCAAAATCAACGCAATGGCAAAGAAATCTGTGCTAAAAATAGACTAGGATTACCGTTACGTTTTGATAAATCGTCGGCGCTGTTATAAAATATCGTAACTTAAGCCGTAATTACGAGATTCTATAACAACGCCTACGAAATATTGTTTGTCCGATATTGCCTCATTGTTAACTGGATAAAATCGTTCCCCACAGTGTTCTAACTTCTAGCTCCCCACTGTGTTCTAACTTCTAGCTCTCTGCGCGAAAAAAGGGCTTTTCCATTCAACTGCACCAGGGCTAAATAATTTTGTTGAAATTTCATGTGCAATTTTGGCATCTCTACTACTGTTACTGTGCCTATACACTGCATAAACATGACCGAGATTTGCCATTATCTGCCTCTATATTATAAATGCTACCGTCAGTTATCAAAATGATGCCGGTTCTACCCCCTTGACATCTGACTATATAGCGCAGTTGGCAGCATGATGGAAAAGCAATCTTAGTTGAACTGGGTCAGTCCCAAGTTGAATGGAAATGTTTTGTGACATATCTCTCGATTTGAGTGGATATGATTATATAAACTCCAGTTGGATGAGCTGGCGATGTCCTCGAAAAGATGGAGTGTTAAGACAAAAAAAAAAAAAAAAAAAAAAAACACCCAAATTGGGCAAAATTTTTACAACTTTTATTCTCCAAATTTGAGCTCTTTTGATTGACGAACTATTGCACTATCCAAGCCTCTCGATTATGCCCGATTTACAGTGCTGATAGCACTTTGACTAATTTTCGCAGCATTCTCCCACTCCTTTGTTCAAATTTCATTTCCACGTTAATGTTCTCTTGGACTTCCATGGTATCAGTAATCTTGACGAAATTGAAACTAGCGCGGAGAAATAGGGAATAATATGTTAGTGCCTTAAAATATCAATGTTATCAGGTCGAGGTTGGGAGAATTTATCATGACGAGGCTTTGCCAAGTCATGATAATTTCTTGCTGCCGAGACTAGAAAACATTGATATTTTAAGATACTTACATGTAATTCTATTTTTAAAACATACAAACGTTTTCAACGCTTTATATTAATAAACGTTTAAAAATCAAGGAAATTCAGATGGAAGTGTAAGCAAATTGTTTCTAAAAATAGACTGACCGATATCATGTTATGTTATCAGACGGGTGATATCAGGTTAAAACAGGCTCCATTGCATAATAAAATAAAGACCTAATTCTTAATTTCTTTAAAGGGTTGAAGGAAGGGTGCAATAACCTGTTATGATAAATTATTAATACATGTATTTTATTGTTTTTTTTCCCGCCAAATTGTCAATCATATAAAACAATTAAGAAATCGTAATTATAATTAACCAAAAAATAATTATCTAACAAACAAAAAAGGCTGGAGAGAAATACAAAGTGCACGTTTTAGAGCTTATTCAACAATATATACATGTAAACAGGATCGCTTGGCTCTCCCTACCATGGCAGTTTATTTATCTGTTCATTTCAAACCGGAGAAAAACATGATTGACTTAGCAAAAGGTATATATGTTTGACTGAAAAGAAAGAGGTGCGTGGCTACCTAGATAATGTTAGGGGTTTTTTTTCTTTTTCATCAAATCGGGGCCTTGTAAGATTTTGCCGTTAAAAGGCATTTTTCAAGATACGAAACAAATGTTATGGCAATAAAGAACGTCATAGCGTTACAAGAAATAATGCAATAAAACAAATGAAGAACAAGCACGCTATGAAACAAAATGAGACAAATAAACAAGCCACATTGCACGCCTACACCAACCAGACAAATTCAAAGAGTTAAGATTGTATACTTGTCATATGACAGATATCACAATCCGCATAGAAATGGAGAGCAAGGAAGTGTATAATACAGTGTTGTACAACGAAATAAACATAAACATAAACGAAATACAATGATATGTAAAGGTCAAGCCATGTCATACTGAGACAAAAATATTCCATCTTCAGAAGGGGTATAGACAAAGATCAACCTACCCAGTCTAAAATGTGTTCAAGTGAAATAATTTTCATACCAGACAATACCAGTTGCTTAATCTTTTTATTTCATTCTCTACAATTCATTTTTTCTTATTCCTAAATAATTTTCACTCTCTTCGTCCCATGCGAATTTCGCGTATTGATATCATTATTTTTTTCAATAATTTCTTGTCGCCATCTTGGATAACGTTGTAAAATTCGATTAAATATCAAGTTAACTTTGTAGTAGAAATTCAATAGCGATTGTAATGGTTATTAATCAAGACAGAGACCCGCGCGCAGACGGGGGAGCAGGCACGTCAAATGCCAACGTCATTTTTAATTCTCTTCTACATAGTCTACTTTAAATCTCATGTCTTTCTGTGCTTGATACACCAACTTGCAGAAAACACACACATAACATTTGGAACCAAATTAGTTTACAATTTCTATATTCATGGTATTTCTAGTAAAGTTTAGATCCATACACAGGGCCTTAATTTGGGAAATTAACGAAAATCAAATTTCATGGCGTTCCGAATTGTACGAGTAATACTTGAATGAATGTGCAAGTTCGATTTCTTTTTTTTTTAAATTGACTTGGCATAACCCGCCCAATATTTGTTCTACCCTACGCGATGATATACGGATATGACCTTTGGATATTTGATGACAAATTGGGATTTACGTTATCTGCTGAAAATTATATTTTCACTGCGATGCATTTGTATTATGTCCTTAATTAATCTTCTGTAAACATTGCGCAAAAATAAATCGTTATATCAATTTACTTAATATCTTTGAATTTTAGAAACAAAAAAATGATCTGCAGTATCTTGACGACGGGATTAAAATTCTAGACTTGAGTATTTTTCTAAGTATGCTAAAACATGCCCAACTGATATGATAAAAAGTCATCAGAATTTCAAAAGACAAAGGTACATCTGTAGAGGTGTTTTCTTATGTCAAAATGTACTTCTACAGTTGCAGTTAATAACATCGTGAAATTGACAAGGTGAGCGGTTTTGGACATATTTCTGAATTATGTTGAATGAGTGAGATGAGCGATTTTTGAGTGAACTTCCAGGGAGGTAATCAAATATTGCTAATTTTGTTCAGGATGAACAAAATTAGCGATATGTATTACCTCCCTTTAATATAATATGCATAAAATAACAATAAATAGCTTCCAATTTCATCAAGAACCAATAAGCCGGTTAAAATCTAAATAATGTCATTGAAATTGCGATTTGATTCTTGGTTTGTTTTTTTTTTCATTTTGAAAGTAGTTATTGTTCTTTTTAGTAATTTTGAGCGTTTTTGAATGGTTTGAGAGTGTTTAGAATGAATGAATTGATCTCTGAGTGACCGTTTTGGAATGGTTTTGACTGAGTTGAATGTCAATTTCACGATGCAATAAACTGAAGTAACATCGCGCAATTGACATTTTCCTTGATGCAAATCGTTCTTATTCGGTCGCTCAGCGCTTCGTCCATTCCAAACACACATTCAAACCATTCCAAAACGCTACAAAATTGTGTCATACCATACGCATTTCATAAATGTCGATTAAATTATTCAGTATTTTATTACCTCTTGTGTATCTAATTGGTCTATGAAGACGCACAAACAGAAACTCGCGTATACATGTTTCTTATTAACGGGAGGTGAAATATCGCTAATTTTGTCCTATTTGGACGAAATTTTCGAGATTGTACTAACTCCTTTTAATTTCACTCAAAACTCACTGCATTCACCCAATTTCTTTCCGAAATAATTTAAAAATCATTAGTTTTTAACCTATTTATTTTACATCGATTGGGAAACAAGTTCTTACAACTTAGATTAATCCCTTTCGATTCTGCTTCCTGGAAAATTCACCAGTACTCGCGCCGAATGTGTGGGCAAATGAAAGAACCAAGATCGATAGCCTTTCCCGGGAATCGAACTCAGGAGCTTTGGGTCAAGAGGCCGACGCTCTACCTCTAGACCACGGACATTAAAAATCATTAAAAAGTCGATTTCAATATGTTCCTTACTGTAGTTTTGTAGAAGCAGTAAACACTTCTCATATAGCTATCCTTCTCTTTCATAGCTAACAACCATCAAAGATACAATTATTAACATCGTCATATTGACTGTCATTCCGTTCGAAATCATTCTAAATTATTCAGTCGCGCTCCATTTTTTAATCCAAAACACTCGCTCAAATCGACCAAAAACGCTCCGAAATTATAAGAAAACATTTCAAAATCGTTCAAGACGATCAAATTTTGATTCAAATCGATACAATTATTCCACGATTTCATTGGCTAGTGTGGATTTCAAAATGTCTGATCGGTCCACGAAGCCACCCAAAGAGAAAAGTATGTGTATTTTATTAAAGTGAGGTGCTTAATATCCCTTTTTTTCATTTGAACAAAATTAACGAAATTGGATTACCATAGATCCACTCTTTTCGTAAAAACATTGGCACCAAACGATTTATTTTTCTGTGTTATAAATTATGTCCACTTTATAAAGGGGGGGGGGTAAATTAAAAAAGATAAATCTAAAGATCAGAAGCAAACACTTGAAAAAGAATTTTAGATGTTACTTTGATAAAACAGTGTAAATAATCAATTTATACAGACAAGCATTTTCAAACTTTAAAATTTCAGATACAGTTAGTAACATCAAGAAATAGAAAAATCACTCCGATCAAAATCATTCTAGTTCGATCTCTCAGTTCTACATTCATTCATTCCAAACACTCACTCAAATCGATCATAAACGCTCCAAATTATTTGAAAACGTTTCGAAATCATTCAAGACGATCAACTTTTTAAATCGATCAAATTATTCCGCGATTTTATTGGTTGATGTTGATTTCAAAGTGTCTGATTGGTCCACAGAAAATATACGATCAAATTATGTGATATGAATGTATCACGGGTGCACATCTTTACTAATATACACTCCTACTTATCGTATATAGAATGAAATCAAGTACGTGTATTACAGGATTAGATTTTCAACACTGTTGTCATGTAAAAGTGAAATCATTGTAATTTGGCACTAAAAGATATTAAAAAACTCAACTTATTATACTTATATAAGGAACTTATTATCTTTAATGAAACTCACTTAAACAAAAAAAAATGCATTCAGCTTATTATAGGTGCTTTATATATATCATATGTACTTAGTGTATTGTATGAAAAAAATATCTAACGAGGTTGGGGGGAATGGATAATTGTCAAGCCTCTGCCGCGACTACTATAAATTCCTAATACCGAGTGATATATTTTTCATACAACACACTAAATGCGTATTATATTTATATTTATAACCTCTTTTTACTTTATTTCAGTCGATGTTTCTAACAAAAATTCAAGTTTCTAAAATAACCGCATTATGGCATTATTAAAAAAATTATCAATACGATGTCATAAAAATATCATATGGAATGTTATGACACAGATATTTGTAAAGTTATAAGATTCAAAGAAGAACATTTGTCCCCACCGAATATCCTACTATGTTCTCAAGGATCCGCGAAATGACTTCAGAAACTAATATAAACGGTGTTAAAATCCATTCAAACTCATTGGCTGCATCAGATATGCTGTGCGAGATTTAAAATGGATCATTGTCTCCATCCCCCCCCCCCCCCCCCCCAAAAAAAAAGGAAGAAACCATCGCGTTATCAATACATTGACGACAATCAGGTCATTCACCCTTCTCCTTTTTCCCTAGACAAGACGTTTGATAATCGTAGTCCGATGTTGGATAGCAGCAGGAGGCTAGATATATAATACGTACTTAGTGTTTTGTATGAGAAAAAATATCTAACGAGGTTGGGAGAATTGATCATTGTCGAGGCTCTACCAAGACAATTATCGATTCTCACAGCCGAGTAAGATATGTTTTCATACAATACATTAAGTACGTTTTATATTTATCTTATAACCTCTATTTGCCTTGTTTTCGTAGATGTTTCTTAAGGAAATGCAAGTTTCTATGAATAACAGCATAATATCATTGTTCTAAAAATAACTATGTGATATCATAAAAAAAATATCATACAGGATGTTATCACACGGATATTTGTATAAGATAAAAAAGAATATGATGGTAGTACAGCTGTAATGGTTTGAGAAATACTAGGAATCCATCGTTAGGAGCTCCCACCGCTGCGATATGACTGAACTAATGCTGAACTAAAAGCGGCGTTAAACCCCATTCAAACAAAACAAAAAACAAACGTTTGATACGGACGCCGCCATGAATCTTGGAACACAAGTCACAGAAGTCTTATTTCTTAAATGAAGTGAACAATATCGTGAAATTGACAAGGTGAATGGTTTTGGATTTTTTTTTTGGAACGAAATTGAATGAGTGTAATTAGTGAGTTTTAACGACGGCTTTTTGATGGTTCCACCATTGGTCGCTAAGCTCACTTTTCATTGTAATGAAGTCATACTTTTCGTGCTGTATTTAAGTGACCGTTTAGAAGTTGGGATAAGTTCACGCCCAGAAACATCGTCATATTGATAATGTACATGACTTTGGGATAATTTCAGAATGAAATCCACTGAATGAGATTTGAAAGTAGTGACCGAAATTAAGGGGAGGTAATATGAAATCTGTAATTGTGTCTACTTAGAAAAGATAAGCAACATTTTATATCCCCCCTTGAATAAAATATTTATATCTTTCTTGTCTGTGTGTCTTCATGGACCAATGGGACGCTAATAGAATGGACACAAGCAACAATCACAAATATGCCAATAGTTTTATCATTTGACAACCCTACAAGGGGAACATTTTTGCGATCAGGACTTCAAAAGGGTTTCATACGTGTTAGATCTTTAAAAGAGAATTTAAGAGACAGAATTGTCTCATTAATATAGACAAGCAAAAACTGGACTATTTGTATTTGTTATCTCTAAACAGCACTAAATATGCTGTCTTATGAAACAGTTGTAAACATTGTGAAACTGACACTCAACTCGATCAAAAGCATTCTGAATCATTCGCTCAGCACTCATTTTTTAATCTTTTTAAATCGTTGAACGACAAATTTTCCTCAACCACCAGGCCGATTACAATGAAACTTTACCGCAATGTTGCTCATGTGCCTTTCTTTAAAACCTGTTCGTGAAATATTGTTCGGCCGATAAATATAGGCATGGCAGGGCAGGGCTTATTTTGAGCCCGAAATCTTTGAGCGACATCTCCACGTGAACCATGGGGCCAATTTCAATAAAAACCAAACCAGAATGTTCCATTTCGGTGACCCTTTTCAAAAATTGTTCTTGAAATAATTGGCCCATATATATGGGTGTGGCAGAGCGTGACTTATTTTGAGCCCGAAATCTTTGAACGACATCTCCTGAATCACTGGGCCGATTCCAATGAAATTTTACTAGAATGTTCCTTTTTTGACCCTGCAATATAGGTGTGGCCAGGCAGGGCTTATTCTGCGTCTTCTCAGTAATGAATGGGTGGGCAGGGTCTATTATCCCTTTAAATTATTTGAATGACGTATCCTTTTCAACGATAGGCAAATGTGAATGAAACTTTGTCAGTAAGTCATTTGGATGAGATATACTGAACTAATTAAATTCAGTTGGTCGATTTAAGGCCTAACTGGCCCTCTTTAGGATTTCTTTCACATTATGGCTGATAATAAGAAATAGCTGAAGTAAGAAGACTCTCTGAGAAATTTTAAAATTAATCACCTTTTTTAAGGTTATTGATAAGATAGTTTGCCAATTGTACAACTTTTATAGGTTTTTTATTAATGGGATGTAATAATTTTTGCTTTTTCATGCTGAACAAAATAGACGATATTGGGTTGCCTTGAGTAATGGTGTCATATGCAAAAGTTTTTGACCTAGTTTAGCAGACCAAAGGAAAAAACCCTGTATCCTGGGAATTGCCTAGGAATTGGATAATCGAGTCATAAACCGAAAAACGTGTGTACTACGCAGCTTTTTTGTGCTCACGCGCGCACAATAAATAGGTCCTGTATACAACTTTTGTGCGACACGATGTGCTTTGTGTGTTCAACGCAGTGCTTGAATATCACTACGCTGTGCTAAAATCAAAGTTCCGATAGAAATTAAGGCGAGGGAACTGAATAGACGAAACAACAAACGAGGTCATTTTTCTGGAATATAACCTTGATTATTCACCTTGTCCGTTTCATGTATAGCAGATATTTTCTTACTTATCACTTCCAAAATCACTGCTAGGTTAAAGATACATAGCTTTTATACTTGATCTTGATGGATGACCTTGATAATAGGGAAAAGAAGACAACGTTGCTAACTAACAATTTTCTCCTTTCTCCCTATTATTATCTACCCTTTCTGCTACAAATTTTACTAATTTGCCCACATATTGTATGTAATCTGCAACCCTTTACAATTTGGACCTGCCTAAACATTTGTTGTCTTCTAGTGGATAAATCTAAATAAGAAAAAAAAGCCTTGTCCCATCCTTAAACCATTAAGCAGCCGACAAAATTGTAGACTTGGCCAACTTGGAACTTGTCGAATGGTTAAATTGAATGACTAGTAGCAAACCAATCAATACGGCTATAATTATAAAAAAATGCGAGTTGCGCCTGTCTGCACAGCTGTATCGGGCGTAGTAATCTATACCTTGGGAATTAGTTGTTTTTGGCGGACTCAGCGCTATTTATTGAGCATACCGTTCGACAATTTTTCCTTTGAAGTGAGTTCGGAATTTGGCTTATGATCCCTATAGGTAAATGGAACCCTTGGTTTCCCTCGCCTGAAAAAGCCTTGCTAAATTGATTCAAAATTTGGAGTGCATGCCTTCAAATGTCACCTTGCCTCTTTATAAACCATGCCTTTAGCGCATTTAGCGCTTTTAGCTCTTTGATTTAAAGGCTTAACGGCAGAATCGCCGACAAAGGTTAAAAATAATACCCTTGTCTGGGGGACATTTACGTTTGCTAATCGATAAAGAAAAAAGTAAATGAGTAGAAATAAAATACAGCTTTTAACTGTTTAAGAGGACGAGTTAATGAATTCGATATTTCATGAGCACTTCAGCCTCGTTTACATTTGGCCTACGGAGCCCGTACGGCGCCCGTATCTCGCCGTAAGCATAAAATCGTGTGGTGCCCGTGCGGTGACATACGGTGCCCGTGCGATGATCGCACGGTCCTACGGGCACCGCAGACACCTGCGATCTTGTTTAAAAAATGTTATACACATCTTTAAAAATCGCAACCCCTTGCCTTGTGGTGACACCGCACGGTCGCCGCACGGACATCGCACGGAAGCCTTGCGATGATCGCGCGGAAATCGTACGATATCTTAACTATCAAACATCCAAATAAAACCCGTAGAATCGTGCGATGACCGCACGGCATCCTTCGATATCCGTACGGAACCCGTACGATCTCCGCACGGGAATCTCACGATTACCTTGCGATATCGCACGGGACCCGTAAGGTCTCATTAAGTTATGTTCCCCTTCAATTATTTTCAAAATCGCACGGTCACCGTGCGGCATTGTGAACACATACGCCGTAGACCGTAGCTGTCTGCTATGTCCAGCAAATCGTAAGAAAGATCGCAGGCTGCGATATCGTACGGCGACCGTGGCAAATGTAAACTAGGCTTAAGTTGATATTCTATATATAATACGGCATTTTATTGTGAAAAATCGACAAATTTCTTGAAATTTAATTTTTCAATTTTCCGCGTAATTTTTAAAGCTTTTTTTTTTTAAAATGACATCACAACATAAACCAAACGACGTCATCTACGCGGTTACTCTGCGCTCATTTGCATAGTTATAACACTATTGTCATATTAAAAATATTCAAGGGCGTAACTTTTCGCGCAGAATAGGTCATTATTAACATAAACGATTATTTCGACAGACTAGAGGTCCATGATCCTTAATCGCCCTTATGGCATTGTTTATAACTTATATTTTTGACATGATTGAGCATGACCTCTATCTAAATAATTACACGCTTTATTGATTCATACTCTACATAATCGTCAGTTTTCGTATTGTCTCGGGACTTAATCATGACGATTTATAAGTTAATTTTGCGCCACAGTAGGTAGAAGGTTCTTCTAGAAATCATTGTAAAGTCGACGAACTTCAGAACATAATATCCGTGGTTCAAGCCTCGATAAATCCCATTTTTTTATTTTTCAAAAACAATAATATATGTCTTACCCATTACTTTTTCATTTTTTTTTTTCATTTTTAATTATAATTTCTGATACATCTCAAATATCTCTACATGTATCTCTCAGACAATAACAAATAAGATCGTTTGCATGCTTTCAAATTCAGAATCCGCGTGTTCTCTCTTATGTATCTAAAACGGTTCTACAAGCTGCTTTTAAAAGAATGTAATCTGATTAACACTTCTAAATTTGCTCGTTCAAATTTCGACAAACTAGTAAATTGAAGACAATTTCTTTGACAAAGGTATAGGTTAATAATAAATATATTGTCAGAAATTACAAGAAAGTCATGCGTGATTTTTGTGATATTTAAAAAGCAAAAAAAAAAAAAAAAAAAAATGGAAAAAAATGACTTTGTTCAGTTTTGAACCGCCAAAAGTATACCTCGTATGACTGCGACATACACCTCTAGATCACGAAACCGTTCGTAACTGTTAGTCAAATCTTTTGATTAAATGAAAACATAGTCCCCCGGGTAAAGACGAAGCTTTCCGTAACTACCGTTATTCCTCGATGGTAAATGTATTTATCGGTTAATTTATTCGTTGCATAAAGGTCAAATCATGTCAATAATTTCGGGTTATACATAGGTTGCAAATTGTTAAAACTACTTACATTTTAAAATTGAAACTTTGATAATAAATAGCTAGCAACCAATCACTCAGTGTTTTACTAGGGATTGACCGCCATGTCTTTCGAAGTTTTACCAATCTTGGCGCAATTTTGCTAACGGTTAATTTTAACATGGACAAACATTCTGTCAGTTTGTAGGGATTTCGGCGAAATTGTAGTAAGTGACGTGCATGCCATTATTTTATAATCCCCCGCCGTTTTCGGCATAGGAATATAGTAATGATCTCCGTCCGTCGTTCCGTCAATCCGTCGTTCCGAGGTTCCGTCACTAAACTTGTCCGGAGCATATCACCTAAAGTATAATAGCTATCAACTTGAAGCTTTATTTACTGCTCAAAGTTGGCTAAGCACCAAACTTTTTCGCTATCCTTCCGGAGCTGATTTAAAAAAAAAAAAGAAACATTCGATTTCGAAATTGAACAATAATGTATTGACAAGATATTCCTTGGCTAATTTCGCCTGAGTCTCTGATTATTTTCCGTGAGTGAAATCGGAAAATCACCGATGATCGACGAATTCCGCCAATTAGCATTAATATTTTAGTGTTTACTGAGGACATATTTACTACTCAGACATGTGGTGTAGAGGATAAGTCGTCCGCCTCTGATACAAGAGAACCCAAGTTCAAACCGAGTAAGAGACAGTATAATTTTCTGCCTGAAGTTTTCTCTTGTTTTCTGTCTTTCAATCTTATGTTATCTTTTAAGAAGGAGGGTCTATTGGAGTATATCAACTTTCTTTTAGTTTTGAAAACATATTTTTTTCATATATCGAGTTTACTTTTCATATTTAAAATAACAACAGCAGAGTTGGCTCTGGTGATGCAACGTGCCTTTGTGGTAACTTTGGCAACGATTTTTTTTCCTTTTTGGAACAGGTTCGAAGCTAGGCTTAATGGGGAAATTTTGCTGTTTTCTGAAAATTAGGAAACATCTTTTCCTCGTGGTTTAAGACAAGTAAGTGCAGTGTATATTTCATTTTTATACAAACAATACAATATCCTTTGCATCCTAGACATCGCGATATGAATCAGCAGAAAGTTTTGCAAAATTCCCCGTGATGTGAACTTGCAATAAGGACGAAAAAAAGTATAAAAAAAGAAAAATAAAATTAAACAATAAACGCCTCGGAGACTTGAACTCACAGAAGTGAAATTGGAAGCGATACAACTTATCCGACTGAGCTATTTTTTCTTGCTCTCACTCATTTTTTAAATTGCGTTTTTATATAAATATGTTTCTAACGGTTTGTGTAATTAGAACTCGGAAATCGTCCGAAGATATGCGGAAAATGCATTGAGTCTCAGGCGAAATCAGCCAAGTAATATCTAATGTATATATTCCCATTTTTTCACTCGCAATTTACTCGCGAGACTCGTGCAAAATGAGGAACCCCGGTTTCTTACCTGTCCTTTTTCATTTTCTACATGTACAGGTTTCGTGTAGATACTTAGTTTCTGATTTTCAGTACTTTATTGACTTTTAAGTCATTGCTCATGGCTAATCCAAATGTCAGACTACATTTATCTGTCGAACAATTGTGGCGTGATGTAGGTAGGGTGGAGCAAGGGGCTTCCCACCGATACCAACAGTATGGTACACCTGTAAGGAGACGTAGTGGAGGTAGGAGTATAGCTAACTCCGTCGCAGAAGACCGTTTTTTGGCAATGCAAGCCCGATGAAACAGGTTTGCTACGGCAACGCATATACGTTCCGACTTTCAAAACGCCTCAGGAGTGCGAGTTTCGACTCAAACAATACGAACACTGCTGCATCAGCATAACCTGAGGTCAAGAAGACCATGTATTCGTATTCCGTTGTCCCGCGTTCATTGTTGGCGTCGGTTAAAATTGGCATTGGACAACGTTGGCTGGTGCATAAGACGCTGGTGCTCCGTGCTATTCACGGATGAGTCCAGGTATTGCCTGGACTACACTGATAGGCGGGCTAGGGTGTGGAGAAGGCCGGGGAAACGGTTTAATTCAACAAACATTGCTGAGCACGATCATTATTGGAATGGGTCCATCATGGTTTGGAGTGAAATCAGCAAATGGGCAGACTGATCTTGTTATGTTAGAAAGAGGTACTCTGACAGCTCGTAGTTACATTGATGAAATCTTTAATACCCAAGTAAGATTTTACGCCGGTGCTATTGGGGATTGGATTCATTTTAATGGATGATAATGCCCGTCCACCCACGGCTCGTATAGTTCAAGAGTATCGCCATGAAGAGGGCATTCCAAGTCTTGACTGGCTTGCTCACCGAACTTAAATCCTATAGAGCATATTTGGAATGAGCTACAAGTCCGAGTTTCGGCTCGACAGTCAAGCCAAGGACACGCCAGGAGCTCGGCTAGAACCTTAGAGAAGAATGGTCTGTTATTCCCTAAATAGTATTCCAGAACTCAATAAGGAGTATGCAGAGGCGCTGTCAGGCTGTTATTGACAGTGCACGCTCTCATATTCGTTTTTAGCTAGCAAAGCGTCAGCTTTGCTGGCTTAAGTTAACATACAAAATTTTGAGGAAGGCTCAAAGTTCAAATGAGTGCAAACTGCCTCTGATAGCTTAACCACTAAATCAATGAATGCTTTCGCCATAAAAAGTAGTTCTCCCGTAATGTTGCATACCTGTGTCTGCAATTTCAACCCCCTTATAGCCGCCGTCATAGCGCAGTTGGTAGCGAGTCGGACTGTCAATCTAGAGGTCCCGGGTTCGATCCCCGACGGCGGCACTCATTCTTTCCGACTATTTGTCTCTCACCAATGGGTTGACAAACGTAGACCTATGTGATATAGCAGCTGGAGGCTAGGAAAGAATGTGATGGTTGTACTGGTGAGAGAAATACTAGGAATCGATTGTTAGGTGCTCCAGCCGCCGCGATATAACTGAAATAAAGTTGAAAGCGGCGTTAAACACCATTCAATCAATCAATCAATTAACCCCCTCATACTTTAAGCTCGTAAGGGCAAATCGCGCTTATGGTGAGCTGTGCGTCGTTCTTCAATACTCTCATTAGTGTTTATGTCATAGGGGCGACAATTCATGAATATTGGATAGTAATGTTTGTCAGGTCATTACGATGAACCATATGAATTGAAATATGAAATATTCCATATGAAAACACAAGAAAAGGATACCTGTTGACACTTTCATTATTTACATTCTAAGGGTCATACATTTAGCTCATTTATGATGAAACTTGTTCAGTATCTTAGTCAAAATGATAAAACCTTCTGCAAGAGCAAAGTTCATCTGAAAATACAAACGTAGGGACATGTAAATTTGGCTCACGCCTGATGAGCAATGAGCAGCATACTTTTTATGTCAGAAAAGGGACTCAATTAGAAAATGAGAACATTTGAACGGAAAAAAAGGAAAGAAAAATCGGGATTTACGAGAAATTTTTCACACTCACGTATATTGGACTGTGTTATTCCAAGAATGTCACATGTGTGCAAAGTTATGACTTAGCTTAACCAGAATTTTCACTACGCATACTACATTGTACGGTCTCTTGTATGAACTATATTCAAATAAGAACTCATTTGAAGTATGCTTTTTTTACTCCTCGCTTTATTTTAACACTGATTCGCTATCATAATGAATATTTTAAAGGAAGATTACTTAAATATCAATGCTTTGCTAGCTTTCAGTACTTTGATTGAATGAAATGCAATTGAAAGAACATCTTTTTTGGTCAAATTCGATTTTTTTTCAATTTTTAAGAAAACAGACATATTTCTAGGGTCTCGCTGTTTGGTCTACATTTGTAGTCTTCTTATCATTATAAAGCTTTATTTTCTTCTTACAATTTGATAAACCGATAACAATCGACTATTTTGCAACATTCTTATAATCAAATTTCATTTTTTCCTGAAATTATAGTATAAAAAAGTTTTCGTACTGAGCAAACTTTGAGAGGTATAGGTGGATAGATCTCATGAAGGAGAAGTGCAGTACACAAGAACTACAACTCTTGCTTACATAATTTTGGACTTCTTGCCCTTTGTTATTTTTGATACTTAGATTTTGTCCGGAGCATATCTCCTAAAGAAAAAATAGCTATCAACTTGAAACTTTATGGGTGGATAGATCTCATGGAGGAGAAGTGCAGTGCACAAGAACCACAACTCTTGCTTTCATAATTTTGGGGTAATTGCCCTCTGTTATCCTTAATACTTAGATTTTGTCCTTGGCATATCTCCTAGAGTATACAAGCTATCAACTTGAAACTTTATGGGTGGATAGATCTAATTGAGAAGTGCAGTGCACTATAACTCTTGTTTGCATAATTTTTCAGTTTTTGCCCTTTGTTATTTTAAGTACTTAGATTTTGTAGGGGGGGGGGGTAATCTCTTAAAGTACAAAAGAATCCTTAATCTATCAGGCTTCAGTTTACTATCAAGCTTACGGGGCGGGGGATTGCCATGTCCCACATGGCTATTGTTGTTTTTTATTGTCTCTCGGTACTTGGCCCGAATAGACCAGATTTCGAACTTACCTGAAACAAAAAAATGTAGATAAACATCCTTGCCAAGTTCAAGGCATTTAAGCCAAAGATTGGGCATTAAGAATACAGACCAGTTTTTTCCTAAAATGGACCACATAGTCCATTCTGTTTGGCCAACTTCAGCCAATTTCAAACTCAAACCAAATATGTTTACAAAAAAAATTGTGACAACGTTTCAAAATATTTGATACAAATTTTGACCTCTAGAGTGCTTTGTTTTCCTAATTTTTGACCATGTGACCTATTGTCAATCGACCGACATTTCACGATTAAAAATACGATCATAACTAATAAAAGGATTATTAACGATAAATTGATAAAATTCCTTTGATTCAACGTAATGTTTTTTTTTCTCGAAAAGTGTTACGCCGTTTCTAATCAATCTGAAAAATCAAGTATTTTGGCATATTTTCAAGATATTTAAGCCACATGTTTTTTATTTATTTTTTTTCTTTCAAAGCGTTTGCCTGTGCCGTCGTATTTAACCGACTTGACGAGTTTTTAAACTCGTCCGATATATCAAGTCTAATAATCTATCTGAAGTTTCAAGACATTGGAGCCGTAAATGTGACCTGTTTAAGGTTCATGTAAAGTGTTTGAGGTCCAGTTTTTAAAGACTTCATTTGCCAAGAAACAGCAGTAACTCCAGGTATATTATATATCAAAATGAAGCCTTTCATGAGCATAAGCAGTTAAGCAACACAAAACTGCGGTATAGCCAAAATATTGTGGAAAATGGTCATTTTGTACAGAACAAGCAACTCCAAGACTGTTGAATAAAATTAGCCCATATTTAAACAAAGTACAGACAAAAGTACTACCCAGGTACTACTACAAACGTTGGTATAAAACTCGAGACTAAAACGAAGTTATGCAGGCAATTTATTTTGACTTATTTTATAAACACATATGTCATATATGTCATTCTAATTTTGTAAACGTGTAGACCTTTGCAAGGTATGGTGTATTATCAAAACATAAATGGACATTAAAAGTCTATATACCTGTAAGGTTGTTTAGCAATATATCAGTTTCTAATTCACTTAATGATAAATATACATTAAATTATCATAGATCATTGAATTCAAAAACTATAATTTGAAATAAATCGCAAAAAAGATTTCACAATATTATGGTGTGCTGTTGCACCAAACCCAACTTCTATTTTGAAAACAAACCAAACCGGTTTGATAAGTATGGTGACAAAATAAATGGAAATTAATTGTTTCAAAAGAGCCTTTTGAGACCGAGTTTTATATCTAAGGTTGTAGTAGTACCTGGGTAATACTTTAGACTGTTCTTTGTTAAAATACGAGGCAATTTTATCCAACCGTCATGTCACAAATGAAGAAATCAAAGATCTTCCCAAGATCAAACTTACTTCAATACCTCCGAACAGAGGGTTTGATACATTGAAAAGGCTGCGAAAAGTGTTGTTTTCCAAATTCGGGACTGTAGCCTCGCTTTCGTCGTACAATATAGCTTGCTTCACTTTCATCGTACAATATAGGTTGTCTCGTTTTGGAATAAAATCCGTATTGCACAGTAGCCTCGTTCTGGTTGTACAATATGGATCTAGATATTTCACTCTCACGTGATGCAAAATAAGCGATGTCATTGGTCTAAATTGTTTGGGTGTGAAATAATAAACTTTAATACGTTATTGTTGTAGATTTGTATGTATTTTAAGCCGGTGGCTTACTTAATGAACTACTATTGAAGCTACTACTGATGTAGGATTCTTTACCCATAAATTGTCAATATTCTCCGAAAGCTTCTTTTTTTACACATAATCTATAACGTCGTTTCTGACTGACGTCCTCAAGCTTTACTACGTCATTTTCACGGTCACAAAGTAATATTGCCAAGCGTTCTGAACTTATTTACATAGTTACTACATTTTCACATGTGTATTCTCACATTTTTTTTTATCTGGATTACTTCACCCCGGCGCTGTAGGTTTTCATTTAACAAACTTTGGCATAGTTGTCGTCTTGATAAGAGCATGTTATCTAGATTTCTGGTCTGTCTTAAATCAACAGAAAGGTGTTTTCTTTGACGAGTATGATGGCATTTCAATAGACCACCTAAGATTTGGTTTGGAGGACAGGTTGCAAACTTAACAAAGTCTAGACAATATATTCTACATAAAGTCAATCCAAAGTCTGCCGTTTTAGCAAAAGTTAACAATTATTTTGACCTAGTAAGTTCCTCAAAACTTAATCGCTATATATAGAATAACATGTTTTTGTCTCAAGAAAGCAATGTCATCTGGTCGAGTTTAGAAGAATTCGCCATGGCAATTGATATTTTAGGACACTTACATATCATGCAATCATTTTTCAGCGCTTATATATAATAAATCTGAACATTCAAAGAAATTCAGGTGAAAAATTATGTAAATTGTTTGCAAAAATAGACTATCTGATATCAAGTTTTGTTATCAGACAGGTGGAATCAGGTCAATACAGGCTTCATTGCGTGATTAAAAGCATTATAATATGACCTACGTCGCGGGAGTGAAATAACCCCGTTTAATAACGATCGCAGATCGTGTCTTGCGAACACGATCTAAGATCGTTTCGCGGTAGTACCGTTTTTGTGTGTTTTTTTAAGCGGTTTATCACAAGGGTGATTTAGACCCGACCTATCATTTTTACTATGCGAAAAAAAAGTGTGATTTTTTCGGTAAGGGCGCCGGAGCCAACGATTTGATTGGCTGAAAATGCGATTTTTTAAAATGAAAATGCCGTAATAAAAATCTAAGATGAAACTTACATACAGTTTTACTTTATTTATTTTTTTCATTTCGAATGGAAACAAAACATTGAATAATTTTGTTAGATTTTCATCGCCAATATTCACCTGTCAACAACATCCTACAGTTCATAACATCGTGAAATTGACAAGATGAATGGTTATCGAAGGATTTTGGAATAAAATTGAATAAGTGTGTGGAGTGAGAATTTAATGGGAGGTAATCCTATATCGTAAATTTTGTTCAGGATGAACAAAATTTGCGATATTGATTACCTCCCTTTATTAAAAAATACATTTAAGTTTTAAACATGGCCTATGTCTTCAGGAACCTATGAGACACTAACATTTTGAATGATGTCAATTAAATCGCGATTTTTCTCAATAGAAAAATATTTTGAACAACGTTGTTTAATCTCTGTTTGGGTTTGACCGTTTTTGAATGGTTTGAGTGAGTGTTTGGAATGAATGAATGGAGCGATTGAGTCATTTAGAATGGTTTTGATCGGGACGAATGTCAATTTGACGATGTAACTAACTGTACTTCCTGTTATCCTCGACCCGGGTAAATTTTTCGATCTTCGGTTTCTGAAGTTGACCGATCGTTCTCCTACTTTCGATATAAAAAACGCTCATAACAAATTATTTACGTGGGACAGTTTATATTGTGGGCACACAATAGACACACATGACCACCCCTAAATGCGATAGACTGATAGCAGAACGTCTATTGCTGACCACTCAAAATGAAAATAAACAGTTCTGTTTTTATAAAAGGGGAAACTCTAAAGTGTTACCCACTATATAGGCTCTTATCATTTCTGAAAAATGTGCATAAAATGAAATCCACTCTTTCATTACAAAAGCTTATAACATATCTTTACTGTATTTAGACAGAGTTGGAGAAGAATATGCACAATTTAATTGAAGATGAAACAATTTCAGCCAAAAGGAGTTGAGATATTCATCCTTATAAGAAATAAATAAATAAATAGAAAATTCAAAAGGACAATATTTATAAGGGATAATCCCGGATTCCATACCCATCTTCAAACAGTTCTTTTGGACATAAAACATGTTGGAAGCAGTTGGTTAGGCATTAGACTTCCAATCCGGAAGTCGTGGGTCCGATCCCCGGTGGCGGCATATATCCTTTCCGACGTTTGTCTCTCACCAATGGGTAGATTATCGTAAAGCTATGTGAGATAGCAGTCGGAGGCTAGGAAAGGGTGTAATGGTAGTACAGGTGAAAGAAATACCAGGAATCCATTGTTAGGTGCTCCGGCCGCCGCGATATAACTGCAAGATTGTTGAAAGCGGCGTTAAATCCATTCAAACAAACAAACAAATGTTGGAAGCATGGGAAAAATCATGTGATCAAAAGAACACATTCAACTGGATGCAGAACAGAACAGAATTTTTATTTCAAGTTTTCCCAATCCAGTTTGCATAAAGCCAGGAGTGGATGATCATCACCCGATACCAGCAATTCTCTGCATGATCTTGAACTTCAATGCATGTTTAATCTTATGCAGTCTGTCCCCCTGTGTATACTGTATTGCATGTTCTTTTTCAGGAACAAAACAAAGTCAGAAAAGGAAAATTTAGGAAAAGTGAGGATAAAATGAGATGGATGAATCGATACCAGGAGAGCCAATATATATGTACGGATTTATTTAGAGAGGATTAATCTGTCAAAGACAGAAAAGAAAAGAATGATTATTTCAGGTAGACCCCTCTCAAGCTGCATAGACCATGGAATAGATGATAGCAACTAGGGTCCAGATCGGCCTGCACAGCCTGGGGATAACGGTCAATTTGTGGCGCTTTAAACGTCCATTTTGATCGTGTCCCTTCGGAGTGTATGGTTCATTTCAGCAATACAACATTGGAAAATGAGAAGACAACAATGGATTGGAAATTTCGAAGGAAAGTCATCTGACAGTTTATGTCTTTACTTGCCATTAATGCCAATAAAGACTTTTGATGCGATTTTTGTGAAAAAAAGGATATTTTGTGATGGAAAAAGGAATATTATTCCTTGAAAACTTAATTTTCAGTTTATCACATGCAACCCTGTAAACCCCAAAGTGCAGCAGAAGATGCTGGGCCGAGTACTGAACTTTACAGACTGCACATTCTGGAGATTCCTTTTAAGCTCACCTGAGCACTACATGCTCATTGGGGGCTTTAAGGATTGCCCTGAGTCTTTTGTCCATCATCTGCAATACTTTATCAACAATCATAAAAATTTCTTCTTCTCCTGAACCATAGGGCTGATTTCAACGAATTTGCCTAAATGTTCCTTGGATGACCCTCTAAAAATGTTCACAAAATTTTGATTGGCCCATAAATATGGGTATGACAGGGCGGGGCATTCTTTCACTATGAATTCTTTGAACGACATCTCCACCTGAACCCAGGGCCGATTTCAATGAAACTTTATCAGAATGTGCCTTTGGTAACCCGCTCCAGAAAATGATCACGAAATTTTGATTGGTCCGACCAGTGGTTCTGAAATTTTCTGCCCGAGTTGTCCGAGTCGCCTATTAACTGTACGGACAGACAGATTTTCCTTGTTAAGATGTCCGTGGACAAGTGACGAGTCTCAAGAAAATATTGTAATAATTATTTTCTTATAGTAAAAGTTAGCAGTTTTCTAAATATAAATGCCATAAAACTTATGTTAACAGTAAGTGAGACTGTTTTATGGATGCTTCTTATAGCAAAACCAAAGTATCTTCAATGTCAGAAAAAAATAAGACTATTTATTGGGAAAAATGTTTATGATAAAGAACAGATGAGAAAGCGTTTGATTCGGACAAGCCAGATTGTGATTGTGGCTTGTCCGTGGACAAGTTGACTTTCAAAATATTTCAGAACCCCTGCGGTCCGTGAATATGAGCATGGCATGGCTTATTTTGAGCCCAAAAACTTTGAACAACATCTTTTGAACCTTTAAGCTGATTTCAAGGAATTTTATTAGAATGTACCTTGGGTGACCCTCTGCAAAAGTTTTTGGTAAATTTTGATTGGCCTATAATCTTCGTTGCCCATATTTATACTATAAATATGGGCATGGAAGGGCGGGGCTTTTTCTGGGCCCGATATCTTTGAACGACATCTCCCCCTAAACCACGATTTCAATGAAACTTTACCAGAATGTTCCTTGGGTGATCCTCTGCAAAAATTGTTTCTAAATTTTGAATTGCTCATAAAAAGGAGCATGGTAGGGTGGCGTTTATTTTGATTTTCGGTAGCAGAGAGAAGTAACTCAAAACATTTGTGTAGTGGTTTGAACATTTAAAGCATTGCAAGGTTCTTTTAAATAGAAAAATGTGAGTTAAGGACGATTTCGGGAGTTCGTTCTTGAGCAACGTCTTTGCGCATCGAACTCTTAAAAAAGAGGCGCCCCAATTTTGCACTTATCTCGGACGTAACAAAAACACAACAAAACTGCTCTAAATTTTCGTATTTCGAGGAAAATGCTTTCATACCTTTTTAATATCAATATCACACGAACATATAATTATCTACAAAATATAGAAAAATTAAAATTTTCTATCGCAGGTTTTTTGAGAAATTTGATCAAAAGTAATAAATTTTGAAAATATTCTCGTTCATTTTCGATATTCCTGTTTTTTACGAATTTGGGAAAAATACCTAAAAATTCACTATTTTTCCTTTCAATCGATAATTGTGTATTATATTAAGTGCAAATAATTTCTTATCTATGAAATCAATTAAAATTGATATGAGTTGTTTGATAAGATTTGCTTGTGTTATGGTTTTATGCCATTACCATGAAATGAAAATCGGGGAAAAAATCTGACAAAAATTTACTCGATACCTATGACATTCTATGACGTTCTACGAAAAATCTGATTCGGTGATGCCCTTTTTTCTTTCCAATTTTGCAATCGCCATACTTTAATCTACAAATTATGAAAATATAAGAGCTACATTTTTCCAGAAAAAAAAAAAAAAAAAAAAATGAAAATATAAGAAAATTCTATCTCAGGAAATAAAATCTAGAAATCGTCCTTAAGTGCTTAAATAATAATCCTTACTGGAAACTTGGTGTTGACAAGCCTGGGTTTAATTCCCTCAATAGAGGATCCTTTTTATACACCCGTCGAGGACGGGACGTATTATGGGATCACCCGTGGCGTTCGGGCGTCTGGCGGCGTGCACTTCTTTGTCCGGAGCATAACTCAGTAACCCTATGTCCGATTTTCTTGAAACTTGGCAGGTATATCATTCTTCTCATAACGGAGTGCAGTGTGAAAGAATCATAAGTCTACCTGGCCTAATTTTTGAATTATTGCCCTTTGTTTTTTTCATACTTGGAACTTTTCCGGAGCATATCTCTAAAGTATAGAAGCTACAATCATGAAACTTGATGGGTAGATAGATCTCATCAAGGGAAAGTGCAGTGCAAAAGAACCACAACTCTACCTGGCTTGTTTTTTTAGTTATTGTCCTTTGTTATTTTTCATACTTGGATCTTGTCCGGAGCTTATCTCTTACAGTATAGAAGCTACGATCATGAAACTTAATGGGTAGATAGATCAAATAGATTGCATAATGGGGAAGTGCAATGCAATAGAGCCATAACTCTACCTGGCTTATTTTTGAGTTATTGCCCTTTGTTTTTCTTCATACTTGAATCTTATCCAGAGCTTATCTTTAATGGTAAATGAAATTTGACCATGATAATAATATACTCCTTCTACAATTTTTCATCTGTCTGTCTTCACAAAATTGTCTAAAAGATAATCATTCGAAATCACTTCAATTCTACTCTTAACCCAAATTACATAAAACTGTGTGACGGGTGTATCTTGTGACAATATGGCACCTTGTTGATTATCAGTTTCAATGTACCTATATGATGTATAATGATGTATAAATGATAATTCTGTTTGACAGTTGCTTTAAGGATTTTTATGTTCATCTTAAAAAGTGATAAATTAGTGTATATGAATGGTTTTATTGATAATAGTTCAGAAAAATGTTTCACACAATGGCCTTTTTTATTTATTAGCCATTTTTGCAAACTAAATGCTAAATGTTCAGCTATGCATTAAATAGTTTTAAAAAAATCGGATTAAAAAGACTAGTTGGTACAATTTCAGAATATTTAAATTTGAAATAAAAGCTTCAGGAGGAAGGTGAAAATACTTCTGCAAATTGAAGAAAGAATACAATTTAAAATTCAATTCATTCTTTTAAAACAGTGGTTAGCAGTTGAAATACATTTAAAACAACAACAACAACAAACACTAGATAGTAGATCGTTTTGAGGCTTTGCCTTTTTCGTATTATTTTTGATATTACACGGGTGTTATTACACTAGTGGAATAAGTATGCAAAAGAACTTAAAGCGAATAGCATCGCTATTTTGAAACCTCGAAAATAACGTCATAATGTTTATATTATGACGTCAGTTTAAACGGCGTTGCAAGTTTCGCGGAAAATTGAAATGTTGAATTTCAAGAATTTTGATGATTTTTCGCATAAATAATCGGGTCATATTAGAAATAGAATACAAAAATTGTGCTCATGAAATACCGAATTAATCAAACTCGTCATCTAGAACAGATTAAAAACTCGGCGTAGCCTCGGTTTTATCTGTTTATAGATGACTCGTTTAATTAATTCGGTATTTCACGACCACTCATTAAATATCCTCCATATATTGGTGACAGTGCCTTCGACACATTTCTTTTGTTACAAAGATTCTACAGACAATTCCAAACAAAAGGACCGTTGGTCCAAGGTCGATTATCTGAGAAAATACATCTCTTAGCAACTCCAGAAAAAGAGCTTTTCATATATTCATTCATTTCAGCCCTGTTAAATGGAACTCTCCCTACTTAATGCGGATGCAACCGGCGATATGGTCTCACTTTTCAGACGTCTTTTAAAGATATCTATCTTGAAGCGAGATCTACCTGCTCCCCCAGTGCTCTGCCCCTGGTAGTCCAACATTAAAGACTTAATGTATTTTCATGACGGTAAATATGGACTAATGATCCATGCTAAATATAAAGGGTGACAGCCTTCTTTTTAGGACGAAGACATTATCCCCAGACAACCTACCATCCTCCTTCTTAAGGTAGTTTGCATCATTTAGGAAGTAATAAACTTTTACAATGTTAACCGAGGTTTCCTACTGATTGTCATTAGGAAACCTCGGTTAACACTGTAAAAGAATATGTAGTCCGAAATGTTGCGTAACTATTAGGGTCCACTACCTTAAGGTTTGTATATCATATAAACAGGACAACGCGTACCTATTTTCCAGAAACAAAACGTAACTGTTCTATTTTTATTGACATCTCCTGTGCGTATGCTTCGACAAATGTAGCTTCTTCTAACAATTAAGCCTCGGTTACATTTGGTCTACGGAGCCCGTACGGCGCCCGTATCTCGCCGTAAGCATAAAATCGTGCGGTGCCCGTGCGGTGTCATACGGTGCCCGTGCGATCATCGCACGGTCTTACAGGCACCGCAGACACCTGCGATCTCGTTTAAAAAAAATGTTATACACATCTTTAAAAATCGCAAGTCCGTGGCCTTCTGCGGACACCGAACGGTCACTTCACTGACATTGCACGGAAGCCTTGCGATGATCGCACGATAATCCAAAATTAAATCCGTAGAATCGTGCGATGACCGCACGGCATCCTCTCGATATCCGCACGGAACCCGTACGATATCCGCACGGAGATCCCACGATTCCCTTGCGGTATCGCACGGGACCCGTACGGTCTCATTAAGGTATGACCCCCTCAAATATTACTATAAATCGCACGGTCACCGTGCGGCTTTGTGAACACAAACACCGCAGTCCGTAGCTGTCTGCGATGTCCAAAAAATCGTAAGAAAAATCGCAGGCTGCGATATCGTAGGGCGACCGTGGCAAATGTAAACTAGGCTTTAAAGATGGAAAGTGCTAAAAAAATCTACGTGACTGATCAAAGCATCGCAACTAAGACTACATTAAGTGATGGCAGACGGCAGATATACACTTGGCCAATGATCTAACAACGAGGAACTTGAAAACATCAATGGCGCACGTGCATCCTGAATTGTTTTTCAGTATTTAAGTTAGATAAGCAACATGTAGAATGTCGATTAAGAGTCCGAAAAAACAAACAAATAGTGTTCAGATATCAATATAAGATAGAGAAAAGATTATCGATCTGGTCTGAGGTTGCTCCACTTTCTTGTGGGTCGCCAGTTGAAACGTTAAGGTAATAAGGTTATATTTAGCATCTCGCACAGAGTGCATGTCGACGAAACTTCCGCTCACATTCACGAGGCGATAGTTTTGTCAAAGCCATTACAATTTCGAGATCTTGACGCCGTTGAAATCCTGATCAGACAATTGACGTACGACCATCGGTAGTGCGTTAGCCTGCAAATCACAGTGTCAGCAACTTGACTCGACCGAATCTACGGTTTCACACTTAAAGGTGATTTAAATGTTTATTTGCCTCTCGCTAATAGGCAAATATTGGTATAGGCTGTTCAAGACGCTTGAGGATCTGATAGTGTATTGTTGTTGTACTGGAATAACGAATGTCAGGAACTCATATTTAAGTGCTCAACACGGCTGCAATATGGCTGTATAATTAAATATACATGTCCCACATCACTCTTTACATGTAAAAGCAATAGTTCGAAAAGCGCTCTGGCAAATGTAGATGGGTGGGGTAACTGAAATATTTAAAAGGGAAAGTCATGCAAAACTTTTGGTTATCAGGAAAAGGGTCAAATTCGACCACTCAGTGGCTGCTTCATAGCTTTATACTCTTTCGGACACAGTGTTTTCAAAATTTAATTGGAAAAAAAATGAAGTTTGAACATGACACTGTAGGTTTGTTAATATGTCTATCGACCCCTGGGTAATTGACAGCCTCTTACCTACTTAGCTACATTTGATTTTATAACGATTCTTATTCCATATACCAAGGTGTTGACAATATGTGACCCTGTCATAGAGTTTGCACTCTTTGAAGTTCTCCATGAAAGTTCATTGTTAGGAACGAATTGTGGATTCCCTTTTCTCTCATGACATACAGAAATCAATCTGAAATGCGTTTATTATGATAATCTTTGACAGAAAACTATTCCTTTATCACCACCTTCCTTCAACCTCATTTTGTGATCAAATTGTCTGTTTATACTTTTTTATTCTTTATCAAAAAAGCATGTTTTCCCAAAATGCTGATCAAAAGTGATGCCAGACTGAAAAAAGATGTACTAAAGAAAATGTCATTTTTTGGTTAAAATAGCCAGTGAATGTTTATGTTACTGGGGTTTACATAAACAATTGTTTTACTATATTTGACCTCGATAATTAATCTGTCATCTGCAAATAAGAAACAGGCTCTTAGTGATTTTTGATAAACTGATTGATAAGAAGCAGAATGTAGCTAAAATGCCTTAAACTGCGACGAATATGTGAGCTTTGCAACATTCATTAAACGGCATTTAGAAAAAAAGTCGTTATCCTATATATTTCATACAACTATTACACTCTGGTCCCTTTTCTAAATAAGTTATATAGAAATTTCGCTATTTTTTTTATATATGTTACAGTGAATATGTAAAATCAGTGATTTTGTAAAATAACTGAAAATTTCAGGGATTTTGTAAAATCACTGATTCCGTCAGTTGTTTTGTAAAATGACTGGAATTTTAAGATAATATATATAAAATGATGGAATATTTGTGATAAAATATGATAATTCAGTATTATATCAAATAATAAATATACTATATCTTTCAAATCGTTTTCTATGTGCTTATTTTTAAGAATACTGCATGCTTCATGTTAAACAGTTATATTCATAATTTTGCATTCTGAATCGTAGGAATATTATTTTTTTCGGTTTCAAACTTGAAGGATAAAGTTAACACATATCACATTAAAATAGTATTTATTTATTGACACTGAAACAAAATGCAAAAACAAAAATCAAAGAACAAACTTCATTGTTAAATAGCAAGTATCAGATAGATTGGTTCACACAATCAGATAAATAATTCATATTCTTAATTAAGAAATGAAGTGATTTTTTATTGATTTCGTGGAAGTATGACATTAAAAACCTTATCACACTTATGAATACGCAAAACGTAGAACTGAAATCCTCAGTTAGAATACACATAGGCTTTACAACTACTGTAGTGATTGTTGTTCTCTGCTTCTTTTCTTACACTGGATGCATATCTTTTACTTTACTTTGAACATTAATATTAATAGCAAACACTACAAACAATTTTAATTTTTGGAAAGAAAAAATATGAAAATCAAACAAAAACTGTTCTGTATAATCATTTTTCTCAAAAAATATTCTATTATTTTACATATTAACTGAAAATTTCAGTCATTTTATGAAATAGCTGACGGAATCAGTGATTTTACAAAATCCCTGAAATTTTCAGTTATTTTACAAAATCACTGATTTTACATATTCACTGTAACATATATATTCTTTTTTATAAAAAATTATAAATTCGTGTATTAATCAGTTTTTGTTTTTGAATTGCTTTCAAGAAACCAACACACCGTCTGAAACAATCCAAAATCAAGCACATCAAGCTCAAAGACAAACACACATCTTACCGCAAAATTCTTCTGGGATTAAAAACATGATATTTCGGAAGGAACAAAACTAACAAAAAAATGAGTCATACAGTTGACAACATCATGAAATAGACAAGATGAATGATTTGGGAATGATTTAGAAACGAAATTGAATGGGTGTGTGGAGCGAGTTTTGAGTGAATTTAATGGGAGGCAATCCTATATCGTAAATTTTGTTCAAGATGAACAAAATTTGCGATATTGATTACCTCCCTTTAATAAAAAAAATACATTCAAGTTTTTTACATGGCTTTCTATTTCTTCAAGAACTTATGAGACGCTAATAATTTGAATTATGTTAGTGAAATCGCGATTTTTCTCAATCAAAATTTATTTTGAATTACATTGGTTATTCTATATTTTTCAATGGGTTTGAGTGTTTTTGAATGGTTTGAGTGAGTGTTTGGAATGAATGAATGGAGCGCTGAGTGAACGATTTAGAATGGTTTTGATCGGAATGATTGTCAATTACACAATGTAACTAACTGTACCCCCAGATGTCAAAAAACATTGAATATAGCTTAAAGTCCCGTGGAAAGAGGAAGAAAAGTATGCATTCCTGCTCTTTAGCGAAAATAGAATCATAGAAACGCAACATTGTGTAATCATAGGCAGGCTTTTTGTGGTAATATCGTTAAAGCCTCCGTCTGTGTTCGTGAACATTTCCGAAAAGCATAACAATTATTTTAGACGACTATGTACACAAAAACTAGACTTTTTTTCTCAAAGATAAGCTTGAAATTGTCATTCCAATATTTGGTAATTCAAATGCTTATGACGCGATGAGCTAAATATAGGCCAACCTTGTTGAATATTTATGATCCGCAGCATTTCGGACACAAATTTGAATACCGCTCCTGCACGTGGGCGTATTTCATGTGACCAGAATCTCATTTACATATTTACTTTATACGGCAGACCATGCGTTTCACGAAAACAGCCGCCGTTTGTCGATTGATTCGTATTTCTATTAAACTCATCTTTCATAAGACCAAGTCAAGAAAATATATTCAAAGAATATTCTCGAAAGAGCGATTTTTTCCTCTAAACGTTGACTGTGGCTTTAATCACCAGTGATAATATGTACCTAGTTATAAAACCGTTTTGTCACTTTCACATTAGAGGCTATACGTTGTAACATTAACCTACAGTTAGTTACATCGTGAAATTGACATTCACCTCAATCAAAACCATTCTAAATCGCTCATCCAGCGCTCCATTCATTAATTCCAAACACTCACTGAAACCATTCAAAAACGCTCAAACCCATTGAAAAATATAGAATCAACAACGTCATTCAAATAAATTTGGATAGAGAAAAATCGCAATCACTGACATAATTCAAATTGTAAGCGTTTATTGGGTGCTTGAAGAAATAATAAGCTATCTAAAGAACTTGTATGCATATTTTTTTAAAGGACGGTAATCAATATCGCTAATTTTGTTCATCCAGAACAAAATTTGCGGTATTGGATTATCTCCCATTAAATTCACTCAAAACTCGCTCCACCCACTCATTCAATTTCCTTATAAATCATTCCAAAACCATTCACCTTGTCAATTTCACGATGCTGTTAACTGTATCATGAAAGAAACATAGATATCTCAACGTAATGGTGCGGTCACTAGTCAGAGACTGTAAAATCCTTTCACTAGACTTGACGGAGTCCGTGTGACCAGTAAATAGTGTCATTGCGATGGATTTTGTATGATATGTTTAAGATTTTTGCAAGGATTACATGTCTGTCCAACGGTCATCGTACGGTGGCCTTACGGCGTCTTTACTACATGGCGTTCAGCTTAGACAAAATTGTTAAACAAAATTACACTGACGATGGTTTAATAGGTGCCTTACATGTTCCGTAAGTCTAAATTAAACTAGGCTGTTTTGTGAATTATATTTTTTATTCCTTATCTATAATTCACATACTGCACCCGATTGGTCGGTACAGTCTACATCAACCCATTCCCCTGATAATTGGTGAATATTGTATTCTACACAATCGTCGTTGCCATCTGCATCATTTGGTTCGTAATAATTCCACCCAGAATACGTCGGTTCTGTGCCCGTGCTGGTCCAAATAAACACGCCTTCTTCTTTAATATCAGTTAGACCGAACCAAAACCACAATACACCTACATTAAACAATCAGATAACAAAAACCACAATACACCTACAACAAACAATCATATACATGATACACTTAATGATAGGTAATTAATGGCGTGTTTTTTGCATAATTTCAATCAACTTACTTATATTTTCAGCAAATAATCTATGGTGTGTGGCCACAATCATCATAACTAAGTAACGAAGTTTAGATATCCCCTATCGAATTAACCGATTTCACAAGTATTTATCTCTTTCATGTTGGTCACCATTTTCTGTTTCGCCCACTTGATCGACGGCATAATAATAGTGTGTATGAGCCTAAGATTCGTTGTAAGACTGGATTAGTTTTACAGGTTTTACTGCATATTTCAAAAACTACATAGGTACGGACCTAAATCAATGCGCATCTTGAAATGTTATGATTATTGTAGTAAAGAAGATGTGTTTTAACTGTCAGAACAAAAATAACGTAATAATGTTAAGAACATCGTAATATTGACAAGGTGAATGATTTTGGAATACATTTGGAATGACATTGAATGGGTGCGATGAGTGACTTTAGAGTGAAATTAGAGGGAGGTAATCCAATATCGCTATTTTTGTTCAGGTTTAACAAAATGTTTGATATCTATTACCTCCTATTAATATAATATGCATACACGTTCTATAAATAGCTTTCTATTTCATAAAGAACAAAACAGACGCTTATGATTCAAATTATGTCAGTAAAATTACCATTGTTATATAGATTTATGAATTTTGATATAGTTGGTGATCGTTTCTTTGTAAGTGACTTCGGAGAGTTTTTAAATGCTTTGAGTGAGTGTTTGGAATGAATGCAGCGTTTGGAAAAGTGTCCATTCTTTTCACACTTTTTGACGTGTCGCAAAAACACTTTCTCTAGCTTGATTTATATTTTTGCAGTTGGAGTCATACTTATTTGATTGATTTTCTATAAGTAGACTCTTTTTGAAAATGAAACGTTTTTAAACAGTTATGAAAATTAATTATTTCTTTTTGAACAATGATCATCTCTTCATTTTCAAAATAAAGTAAAATCACCAAACCTGTGTAAACTTGGTACATGTACAATCTTTCGTCGACTAAGCTTTGACTGCAAAGAATTACTATACTACTTGTAACGTCCGCGCCCTTTTATAACCCTCCCACTGTACGAGTCGGTGTTTTGTAATCAACATCCCCTTCCTGGTAATTTACTCATTCAGTTTATAACTTTTACGTTTTTCAAACCTTAGATGTAATCTAATTAATTTCAACTGGATGTTGTTTTGCATTTAAATAGATAATCAACAAGACACCAGTAATATGTCCAGTTGAATAAAAATCAGGACTCCACATCATTCGGAACCTCGGATGTACATAGACGGACTATTTTTTGAAAATTACGTGAAACCCTTGGAAAAACTCGATGACGTCAGTTAAAATTGCGTTAGCCCTCGAAACTTTGAGAGAAAACAATCGACGTCGTCAACGCTACTCGTTTAAGTCACTGACGTAAAACCATCATTGTATCCTTATATAAATATCTTTAGATTCTTGAATAACGGCTGAAAAATCTTAATTTTTGAGAATGATTCGTCATTCTCAAAAATTAAGATTTTTCAGCCGTTATTTACTGTAAAAGATATAAATCTACAGTGCTAATTTTTCTTACACTGTTTCCGCCTGACACAATGCACGACTTTGTTACATACCCATCCGCCTTACATACATCCGAGGTCTGTTGCATCTTACGGAAATGGCCGAGTGATGTTCCGAATGGACTCCACACATGAAGTATTTTCATTTGTGCAAGGTATAAAAATCCAAATTTGTACAGTGCAATTCTAAAAACGTCCAGTTACATTATAGAAATCTAGGAGATGTGACAGAATTCACAGCGTATGAAATGGCATTTTTGAAGTGTGGTATTATTGACATGAATTAATATGATTGCAAATGCATAGAATATAAATGTAACTATTAGAAAAAGTCTATAAGATTCTCCCCTCCCATTTTGACCTTGAATCTGTTTGAATTATATTGCTTCACACAAAAGAGAATAAATGTGTAAGGTCAATTTGAAATCCATGCTTACCGTCAGAGATATTTCCTGAAAAAGTAAAGAATGAGAAATGAAGACAAATACTTTTCTTAAAAAAATAAAAGTTCTTGTCTCAAGCAATGCATACATGAAATATGAATAAACTGATCAAGTAATTGATTAATGTTTTTAGTTCCAACAGCTGAAATTTCTATGTAACTTCTCGACGAAATGGTGGATTTAAACGAAAATTCGCTGAATTGTTCCTCGAGTGATCTTCTCTTAGGGTGTTAAACATGGCGTAGCAGGGTGGGGCTTATTTTCACTTTAAAATCTCTAAAAATCGTTGCCTTCCAAACCGTTGCACCAATTTCACAGAAACATTCCTTCGGTGACCCTTTACCTAAATTGTTCATGAAATTAATAGTTATTAGTGTGGTGGCAGGGTTTGGCCAATTTCCACCTCATAATTGTTTTAAAGTCTTCTTTTCTCAACCATTGGGCCTTAAAATCTTCTTTTCCGAACCATTGGGCCTATGTCAACCGAAATATTATTTGGGTGACCCTTCTTCCATGTTATTTATAGAAATTTTATTGGTTATAGGCCATTTTCAACCAAACATGGCATCAATGTTCCACAGACAACTATCGCATTGATAAGTAATGGATTTTGTTTATCCTCAAGTATGGGAATGGGACCTAATTTTACTTTGATATATTTTCAAAAATTTTGATATACGACCAAAATCAATCAAAATTGACTCGAACAACCCTTGGAATAGCCCCCTTCAGAATGAGTACATGGAAATTAAGAAAGACCTTTAAATATGGCAAAGCTTGGCAGACTGAAATAGCAATTACAAATCATATTTTAGCGTTTTGAAAAAAAAAGACAAATGTATTTCAATGAACCTGGTGTTTTATGCTTTTAGATAATGTGACCAGTCTCGCGAAAAGGGACTACCTGGGAAGTGCGTTAAGTGTCAATGCTAGTCAGACAGCGCGGACTATACAGACTGATTAAGGTCGATAATAAAACTTATTTTCTGACTCTAGAATATTCAATCTACCTTTCCTAAAATAACTTTGAATTGCGACCTCTGGTTGACCTGTAACGGTACAAATTCTTTTTCTAATATTCATATCATACGTAGTCCCCAGATTGTCCCTTATCGCGTGACGGGTCTCCTTATTAAATCCAGTGGAGCCTTTCAGCCCCTCTTGTGTTAATGTTGGAATTAGGTGACATGGACATGATATTGATTTCTTGCCTTGACTGTTGCATGCATTTAAAGGTTTAAAAAGAAAAATACACTTACGGAATATGATGACCATATCACTAACAATCAAACTTATGATCACTATAAAAAGCATTCGGATGAAAACGGGAGAAAAATACAGGAGAAAACAATCCTTTAATGAAGTATACTGCTTACCAATGTTATAATGCTGATTTAAGTAATCCTTGATCAGTTCGTTCTGAACTTTTGTCTGAGGCTCTGCCAGTTTTCCACCTTCTATCTCACACTGTCTCTGTCAAATGATTATGATACAAATTAAGACAAGTTACAACAATAAACTATCAAAACAAATATAACTAAAAACATGTTCATGGTGTACTTGGTTAGATCACCGGTCATGGCAAATACCCTTTTTGATATCTGTATATAATTATTAATTGCGTGTTTACTAAAATCTAGATGCAGTGAAAAGATTTATCTGTATATATGGGTAATTCAAGGGATCAACGATTAGGTCCTCAAGTCTGTGGAAAAATATATAAGTGGAACATTTCTCAATACCTATTACATGGGGGCGAAATTCGCGAGTTGGTACATATAGGCTATGGGCCAGTAGGGTGATTCCTCCCCCCTCAGGGGGAATTTTCGGGACTATGATTTTTTTAAAGCCCAAAATCTACCGAGTATATTCTGAAAGTCTGCAACTTGGCGGTTGGGGCTTTTAGGAATGATTGTGGTCAAAGGTCACCCAGTGCACACTAATTTAAATCTTAACCTTTAGTCAGAAATTTATATTTATTTTGTTGATTTGATAATTTCTTTGGACCTTTTTCAACATTATTCAATACCCAAAACATTATTACAAAGATTAAACACATTTGTGTGATTTTCAGAGAGGCTTTGGGCAAATCAAAGCACTGAAAGTACCGTAAATCAACAATTTTCTTTGCTAATAAAGATTTTAACAAGATTTAAACAGATTTTTTCTGTCTTTAATAACGTTTTCTTTTATTCTAAGCATGCTAGAGGATATCTTGAAGCCTACAAGCAAAGTTTATTAGACATTTCCTTTTTGAATTTTGTTCAAAAACAGATTTAAGCCATGGCATGAACAAGCCAAAGCTATAACTATACTATTATTCACCATTTGTCAATATATGTTTTTTATTTGATGTTAATTATATTTTGAATTACATAATTCTTAAAGGTAAATAAAAGGGGTAAAGGGGAGCTATTGTGACAAATTCACTCCATTTGTTAACCTTTATCATGCTGGATAATTTTTGGCTAAAAAATGCATCAAAATCAAAGGGCAAAAAGTACTGAAAGTTCCAACTGTAGGTCAATTTTTATTTGAAAAACTAAATCTATTGACAATTATGGTTTGAAAGTGAGAAACAGGGGGTGTAGACTAACATCAGACTGCACATATGTGCAGACTGATGTTTGTCTATAGCTCCTGCCAAAGCAGGAACATTCCGGGTTCAGCATGACAAGGGTTAAGTAATGTCTCACTCTTTTGCCAGTAATATTTGTTATTTGGTTTGTACAATATTTTGAACGTCATGATACAATTCAATGAACAGGTGATTCAAATTCATAAAAGTTTAAAGACATTTTTGAAGATAACAGGCTTATTTGTTGAAATTCAAAGCACTGAAAGTACCGAAACATGATTTGCATATCATAATCTTGGATTTCTTTTTCAATTTACTTTTATTTCCTTATATAAATTACCCTAATTACATATCTCATCCCTTAGTCAGTAATGTCTGTTCTCTGGTTAGTTCAATATTCTGAACATCATGATTAAATCTAGTTAAAAAGTTATTCAGATTTGAACTGATTTGTGTATATTTGTAAGATTCATTTTTTACAAAGCAATATACCGGAAGCTTTGAAATCTGGCAAAAAAGTCTTCTACCAAGGAATTTTTTTCCACTATGAAAATAGCCTACATCAATTAGTGAAAAAAGATCAAGAGGATTGATATAATACAATTAGCATTTTATGACTGGTTTTCATACACAAATTGGGCATCATATTTAAATTGATATATAAATGGGTGCTAAATAGTAAACCATTCGATACCAGTTGACATAGCTTAATGCTAATGCTAACTGATGGTCATCATATGCTCTTTTATAAGAGTGATTTGTAAAATGATATTGGAATATGGTCAATGATTTTTCCTTCGTCTTAGAGAAAAGATACATCTAGAGTTTTTGTAAACATCTCTTTTCCAAAGCTTCTCTTTGTTTCCATAAAACTTTATGTTTTGTCTTAAGCCTGCAACATCGTAAAAATTGCATTAGAATTACAAATGAAATGAAATTTAAGTTAAATCAAATATTAAGTCATGAGCATTAACATTTTGATGGAAAAGGACAGGGGATTTGAAAATAAAAAAAAAAAAAAAAAACTGTGTCAGAGAAATGAGTCAAGCAGGTAAAAAAACAAGAATTCTATTTTATCAAGTATTTCGTTTCATCAGTTTCAAAATATCAACAGTATTGCAATATAACCTTAGAGAATTTCATCAAAATTTAAGTGATTACTAATTTGCACTCAGTATGATCCATATTTATATATACACTAATGATGTTATCAAAATTGGTAAGAAACAAAGAAAACAAACACTTATGTTAAATTCAAGTCATGGTCACACTTACCAAACTGAAAATGTTTATGCTCATCTTACAAGATAATTTATTTCAAAAATTAAATAAAAATATCTTTTAGATTGAAGAGTAAATTGGGGTGATTAGTGTGCAATGTAAGCAAAAAAAAAAAAAAAACTTTATGCAAACAGTGCTTATGTCCACACACAAAGCATATTAAAAGGATTGTAAACTTAAAAAATCTTCAAAGAGCCATTGATAAAAAATGATTTCTGCACATACATTTTAAGAAAAACATGTGACTTTTTAAAAAAATTGTTAGAGAGCTCTGTAATAAGTATCAATAGTATTAATTTATAGCTGATGTAGTAATCATTTTGATCAGCTTCTATATAAATGATAATTTTTCATGAAAAAGTTTCACAAAAGGATTCATATAAACTTAAATTTGAATACTGATATTCAGTCTAGCTATGCAATTTACTGGACCTACCAGGCCCCTTGCTTTTTATCTGCTGGAAAGGGTGGTCATCTTCCAAAAAATATTGGCTATATGCCTTAAGATACAGAAACAAATTATGAATTTTCTGATGAATGTTTTTACAAAAACAAATTTTGAGAAAAAAAGCATTCAGTACATCAGAAACAAGTTTGGAAAATGTAACAATGTGAATATCCATTGGAAACATAACTTTTTCCATTAAGGTTTGAATATTGTAAATAATCAAGTTCACTTAATGGGCGAAGAGTTGGTTAGAAAGAATTCCATTTTACATTCAAGAAAGCCCATGACCCCATGGCTCCCTTCTAGACTCACACTAGTGTGATAACTATTGTTAGAGAATAAAGAAATATGGAATTGACTCTTGAGAGATAAAAATTTGGTCTCTTTTTTATCTTTGACATTCAGTGCTTTCAGTACTTTGATCTATAAAAAAGTAATAGTTATGTGCTTTAAAGCCTAAACCATTCAATATCTAAATGACAGTGAGTAACTGTTTTAATTATTAGAAACTGTGATTAAGCGCCTATGCAAACAAAAAAACCGCAAAATCTAGCTTTTGTCCAATTTTATCTATACTTTCATTATACATATAAGTAAATCTATAATGCTTTTATATCTATACCTAAACTAATATAAAGCACAACTACAGTGGACACAATCTGACACCAACATGAGCTTTTACAAGGAACACAAGATATAAAAGAAAGCAAACGGGATGTTCCACTTTTAAGAATGAAAAAGCGTATTCCCTATGTTTGAACATGTATATAAGCAAAGGTATACAGTCATTTCAGTTCTTTGTTTAAATCTTTGAAGATGCAGTTTACTCTCAAAGCTGCCACAGTTGATACTTTCAATAATTTTGAGTTGTTTAAGTTGCCTCAAAATGTATTTTATTCGCAGAACCTTAAAAAAATAAGTTTTCCTTTCAATTTATCTACGTAAATATATGATATTCATTTAAATGCACTGGCTGACTTAAGCTTTAAAACCAACAAATACAATAGAAATCAAATGACAAATGATGCAAATTACCTTCAGGCAAATTATTGTTTAAGTTGATGGGAAAATATAAGGAAAAAATCCTCCTTTGGTCTGAAATGGCCTATTGTCTTTGGTTTAATGTCTTATATATGAACCGATTTCAGTACTTTCAGTACTTTGATTTCATAACAATAATCATTAAATTACCCTAAAATGAAATTTTCCAGCAGAAAAATATTTAGTTATTCATCTTGAACCATTTCCTGCTCAATTTCATGAAAACATGGTTGAATATACCATTTCAAATCCAGCTCATTTATTCTTTCATAGAAAAAGTGCACTTGTTGACCTTTGACCTCAATAACTCCTTAAAGCCCCAATAGCCAAGTTGCAGACTTTCAGAAATTACTCGTTAGACTTTGGGCTTTCAAAAAAAACATAGTCCCGAAAATTCCCCCCCCCCCGGGGTGGGGGGAGGGGTGGTGTATACTGGCTCATAGTCTAATATATAGATCCGCAAGCAAGAGTGAGGTTCCAGAAACCGTCATCTCCTATCAATTTCAATTTAAATTGCCTTTTGATCACTCACTTAAATTGCTGGTCTATACTGTGTTTTTCACCACGACGTTATCGCGCTTACATGTACTTTGACCAGCTACTCTTTATACAGTACAGAGCATCTTGAAATTGACAATCATTCCTATCAAGCTCATTCCTAATCGCTCACACAGCGTTCCATTCGTTCATTCATTCCAAACACTCACTCAAACCACTCAAAAACGCCCCAAAATGACTAAAAAGAAAAGATCAACGACAACACTCAAAAAAAGATTCACTATAGTAAGGTAGTGGAACAGTAATAGTTTTGCAACGTCTCAGAGGTAATGAACTTTCACGGTGTCAACAGAGGTTTCCTAATGATTTTCATTAGGAAACCTCGGTTAACATTGTGAAAGAATATGTGGTCTGAAATATTGCAGAACTATTACGGGTCCACTACCTTAAAATCCATGAATTCCCTGACTTAATTGAATTTTGTAAGCGTCTGATTAAGCGCTTGATTCTGTGAAATTCCTGCGCTCTTCCAGGAAAAGATAGTAAACGTCTCCCAGCATAATCCAGTTATCCAAATATCCTGTAAAAAAACAAATATATTGATTTTTTTTCATAAACGAGATTAAAAGTATGCATGTATGTTTAATTTCCCTCAAGGTATGACACTAAAATTCTAACAACATAGATACGTGTAAATGATCCATACAGGAGTGAGATTTGCTTTCTCGCGTTTCATTTCTTTACATGTTCTCGTAATTATACTTAAATGACATCAAGGAGAGGAAGCAAATATTTAACAATTTTTGTGTAAAGAAAAACTTTTTCGAGCGCAAGCATGAACAATATTTGTAGATTTAGAATTAAAGTTTAGTCATACATTGAAAGGTAATAGGTGAAAAATTATGAATTATAAATTGAATGAGTGTGTCGGGCGTGTTTTGAGTGAAATTCTTTCTAGGTATCCAATATCGCTAATTTTGTTCAGTATGAACAAAATTAGCGATATTTTTACCTCCCTTTGATGAAATATGCTAGCAAGTTCTATGTAAAGCTTTCTTTTTTCAAGAGACAAGCAGACGCTAATTATTTCAATTATGTCAGTGAACTCGCATTTTTTTTTCAAGCTATATTCATTTTGAATATAGTTGTTGATCTAATCATTTTCTATGTATTTTGTAGCGTTTGTGAATAGGTTGAGTGGGTGTATGGAATGAATGAATGGAGCGTTGAGTGATCGATTTGGAAATAAATATTTCATCTTTTAAAATTAAATTAAACTTACCCCTTTTAGACACTACTGTCCATAACGGGTCAATCACAAGTCTATGTTGGTTTGCGGGTCCGAACATTCGGTACGATGTAAGCTGACACGATCCGTGGTCTTCAGTGTACGATGCAGCCATACATCTTCGATCCCTTAAACATGTGTAAGCACAATGAACTATGCTTAATGCGTTACCATCCCGAAGAATGAGTTCTTGCTTAATCTTGCTCCCCATTTTTGTTTGAAATTGGATACTTTTTGTTGCGGCGGTATCCGAAAAGCTGTAAGCAATTATAATCAGGTAACATGTGATTGGTAGAGATTCTTGCCTCCCCATCTTAACCATAAACAAAATAAAATACGAACGAATAAATTGAAGACGTTTACATTTTACTTTTCTAGTTCATAAATGTATTATCGAGCTGAAATTCAATGAGCGTCAATTGAAACTACGAGACAAAGACTTCTACCAAACCACCTTTGTCTGGCACGTGTTCTTAGATGAAAAAGCGAGACATATATTATTTATGTATTTCCATTATTGAGATTTGTGTGACCCGTCATGATGAAACGAACAATCTGAGAACATCACTGCAGACGCATGGTGTTTCATAATATCTGTACGCCAAACAAAATGCTATAGTTTCTTTAATGCTTTTCCGTGGTTTATCGAGAAATAACGGTAGATTATCACTTGATAATCTCACCGCAAAGGCAGTGAAATTATCAAAAACTTATACCCTGCTTTAGTGCATCTCATCCTATCTGACGTCATCTATGCGGGGCGTAATAAGTGACGTCACAATGAACGTTGCTTAGCAACCACGCGCAAAATGACGCGCTTTACGGAAATATGTCATAGAAATTTCACGTTTTCTCATTTTTTCGCGTTTAAGAAATAGAATAATCGTTTGTTTTTCGTGTAAGATCGATTAACATTTCATTTCGTGAACAACAAAAGCTTTATTTTCACTCGTGGCTCTGCCACTCGTGAAAATATAGCTTTTGCTGTTCACTCAATGAAATATAAATCGATATTACACTGAAACAAACGATTATCCTCTATGCAATCAAAATTCAATCACAATTATCGTTTACTCTCAAAATTTAAAAATACAACAAAGTGACATCATAGAATTACGCCATCGTCTCCTCGTTTTGCAAACTTATTATTTGGACGATGCAGAGATTTGTTATTGAAATATTTAACAAATCCTTTCTTTCTTGAGGATATCACGATAACGGTTCGTGAGTCCTTTTTTCCCATCGTGGTCATTCAGTTAGTATCCATGAGTAATGCCCTGGCAGGGCGGAGCCTAAGTAACGGGTCGTTGTACCTAAGGTTAAGGGAAATCAGCTTTTATCTTAAATAAACTACTTCTAAAGAGAGTCGACATAAATAAATCGAGACCTTAAATCAAAGATTGGTAACCCAATTCTGGTAACTTGAAGTTACGAGGATTTCGTAACCAAACGATAAAATGCGTTCACTCTTTAAAAGCACGTGAATCCTTTAGAATTTAGGATACAGTTATTTTCACGCGTTAACGATGGTTACCGACTAAAATTTGAAAGAACCCAAACTATTGAAAAGTAAACTCGCCAAATTACGTCACGGTTAAGCCCCGCCCTGCCAGTTCATGAATTACGCAGAATTTTCATATCATGAAATGGACCCTCATCTCGATCAAAGCTCAGCGCTCAAATCATTGATTCAAAAGTTCCACTCCGACTACTTGAGAACTCCCCGAAAAGGTTTAAGGAACGCTTCGAATTCGTTCAAAATGCTCAACATTTCAATAAAATTGATGAATTAATTGCATAATCTTAATTGTTTTTTAAGCGTCTGATTTGATCGTAAAGCCAAAAAAATCAGAAAATACGTAGAATTTATAAATGGGATGTAAAACATTATCGTTCCCTAAGGACGAAATTTTCGACTATGTTTTACCTCCCTTGAAAATCATTCAAAACTCGCTCCACACACTCATTCATTTCATTATCATTCCAAATTCATTCAACTTGTTGATTAAACCATGTTATTATTGTAACTCATGCCTGATCTTATCATATATGTATGTATGGTGTTTAACGTCGCTTTCAACATTTTTTTCATTATATCCTTGATGCTTGAGCACCTAATGATAGATTCCTGTTATATCTAACACCAGTTCTGCAATTACAGTCTTAACAGCCTCCAGCTGCCATCCCACATAGGTCTACGACTATCAACCCATTGGTGGAAGACGAATAGTCGGAAAGAATCAGTGCCGCCGTCTGAGAGTTAACAAAAGCAAGTAGAACATAAAATGCATAGAAACCCTATCAATTTCCCAGAGCAGCACGATCAGCAGACATTATCATAGAAGTGTGGAGAAAAAAAACAAGTGATCTACCAGACACCGTTAGTGCAACTATGGCCTGATTTATTTTGATATTAATATTTGATTTTACAGATTTCTGGTTCAAAATAATCCCCGCCAAACCACGTCCATATTTATGGGGCAATCATTATTCGCAAAAATTTCTGAAAGGGTCACTCAAAGAACATTCTAGTAAAGTTACAATAAATACGGCCCAGTCGTTCAGGAGTAGATGTCGTTCAAAGATATCGATGTGAAGAAATGCGCCGTCCTGCCACGCGCATATATATGGGCCAATTAAAATTTGCGAACAGTTTTTGAAGAGGGTTACTAAAAGATCATTCTGGCAAAGTTTCGTTGAAATCGGTCCAGTGATCCAGGAAAAATAAAAGTTTTTAAGATTGTTGACGACGGACGACGCACGTTGCATGACGGACTCAGGGTGATTTTCAAAGCTCCCCTTGAGCACGTTGTGGTGAGATAACAAGACCTTCGCAGAGCGGCGCATATACGCCCGAATGGGCTTGTGAGTAACCTTGGCTTGTTGATAACGTGAGGTTGAATGATAGCTAAAAAAATTGAAAACAGACGGCTGGGGCCATAACATAGTATGAACCTTTAAGTGTTCATTGAAAATGGTTTTATGCACAACTATACGCCAAACAGTCATTTTGCAAGTTTCAGTTCATTCCGATTCAAAGTGTAAGACGAATTGCTCACAAAAGAAATGTGAATTTCGATTGATTCAAGGGCAGATAAAATAAGAAAAAAACCCAAAACCAAAGTCTTATTCTCAACTAAATATCAGGGATATATTGTGGCAAGATTCAGTTCAATCCAATTAAATTTGTAGGAGTTGTGCACACACACACAAAAAAAATCTGTAATTTTAGGCTATTATGTTAAATAAAGGGAAGATAAATCAGGAAAAAAAGACAACATACAGTCATTGTGGCAAGTTTCAGTTCATTCCCATTCAAAATGTAGGAGAAAAGGAGCCCACTTTTTTTCATTCAATTCAAGGGAAGATAATTTAAGATAACTCAAAAATGACAGGAGCATTTCAAATCCAAAAAGTGTTATGCACAACTGCACATCATATGGATTAATTGTATCTATTTTCAGCTCATTTCCGTTGATAGTTTGGGAGGACTTGCACACACAACAAACAGTTGTTTTCGTTCAATTCAGGGGCAGATAATTCAAGAAAATTCAAAAAATGACTGGAGCATTTCGAATTTAAAAAGTGTTGTGCACAACGAGACATCATAGGGACTAATTGTGTCTAGATTCAGCTCATTTCCATTGATAGTTTAGGAGGAATTGTGCACACGAAAAACAGCGAATTTCGATAAACTAAAGGGTAGATAATTCAAGATAACTCAGAAATGACTAAAACGATTTGAATTTCAAAGGTCTTATGCACAACTAGACATCATAGGGAGTAATTGTGTCAAGTTCAGATCATTTCCATTGATAGTTTAGGAAGGGTTGCGCACACAAAAAATGTTAACGGACGAACGGATAGAAAGACGGACGACCGGGGCCATAACATAACACGACCCTTCGGGCGAATAAAAACTACTCTATTGTTTAGCTATTTTGATTTCGTAAAGTCCAATAAAAAATAATGTCTTTAAGATATTAATTCCACTATAACTTCTTTTGTCCTTTAAATATTTCTTTTTTCATTTTTGACATAAGAAATTAAAATAAAGTACTTTAATCAGAATTTCCATAGTCTCGTTTAAAATTGATTAGACAATTTGTACATTCTTCTTTAGAAAGCGACCCTTCAATTATGAATGTACGAAATCCTTTTCAAACCTTTTTGTACTCAGTTTATTTCCATTTCAAAAGGTTGGACTTTTTTAGGGTCTCTTTACTTTAAACACAAACCATAAGCTGCAGTTAAGAACATCGTGAAATTAACAACTTTAATAATTTTGGCATGCAGTGAGACGAATTCAAAGAGGAATTTTTTAGTTAAATTTAAGGACCTTTCCGGTAGTAATTTTTGCGCACCGTTCGAGGCAATATGGTCGAATGATCAACTCTCATAATAGTATTAAATTTATCAATAAAAAAGTGACAAAAATTATTGTTTTAATATCCGTTTAAAAGAAGACATAATGTAAACATCAGGCACAATTTTGACGTATACTTTTACTGTAATTATGACATTTGACCTACCGGGTGACCTTGACCTTCGAACTATAGACATAGTGTTTGTACATGACGCATTGCTTAGTTGTGGTATACAACTTTGCAAATTAATTTCAACATCAGCCTTTACATGCTACGGCTATTGAAGTAAAATAATTATAATAGGGATTTGCGAATTGATACGAAAACGAATCCGAATACGAAAGAAATTGTGGCGGGAAGGGGTCGTATCAAAAAAGACAAAACGCCGTGTCGCACAAAAAAGTGCGTCTCCAAATTATCATAAGGAAGAGATATCTCTTAAGTCTTATCTGAACTATTGGAGTAAAAAATATTTCGTTACATGTTAATTCCTTTGCGGAATATAAAAGCACATGGTATACAAGGTGCCTTTACAACAAACTAAACATTCAACACATATCTAAAATCTTACTTATTGTGAAAATTATTTTGTTATTCATATAAACGTTAAGAGTAAAAATACACGTCTACCCGAAACAAGAAAAAGGCTACATCGTTACTCTGTTTTTTTCTTTGCTGAGGATGACCAAGCGTTTGCAAACTTTTAAAAATGTAACCACGCCTTGAACGCAACTATAATTCTAGAGCGTTTTCATCCTATTCGCCGATCCAGTTTCCTTCATATGGGAGACAAATCTTACCAAAGGTGAAAATTCTTAAAGAACTCTCCATTTGTAACGACACCATGATACGTGGGTGGGTCAAAATGACATGGAGTTTTACTATAATTTTCCAACGGAAATGAATAAAATTTTGTACACGTCTCACACAATTCAATAATGACGAATTCTAAAATCACACGCGCATAACTTTTACGGTACATGCACCAGTATGTTCTAAATAATTCATTTACTTTTTAGAACGAGTTATGTATCTTACCTCCACGCTATAAGGGATCAGTATTCACAAAACAGTACACATGTATAATAATGATATACCCAGTGAAGGGTTTCTTACGCGACTTTCAGGTTGGAGGTGCTAGTTAGCGTCTTGTTATTGAAACAAAAAAGACCGGTCTGTAATTGTAACAACCTCCTTTGGCAGCATTGATTTCTCTTGTCAAAGTGAATACATATTTAAACACATTTGATAATTACTGTATGTTATAAACACATACATGCAACGAGCGTATACATGTCTCTTTTTTTTAATAAATATGAAATTCAATTACACATTTTACTGCAGCCATGTTCAATAGGGATTAAGACTGATGTTTGTGTAATTTGGACTCGTGTTAGGCCTTATGTCGTGTTTATCTTTTTCAATTCGCCAAATCTCCGCAATTGGAAGCAATTCGGTGTATGCCTGTGTTACCGAAAATGGAGACCGTTTTGCTTATTTTTTGTCTTATTTAATTACGAACATTAATTTCTTACAAACATTACTCTATGCTGAAATGTTGATGTGGATTTAAGAGTTAAATTTAGTTTTATAACTAATGTATTCGATTGTTGCGAAGGTTTTAATCGATCCCGAGCACTAAATCTAGATTCATTTACATGTATTTATACGTATCTTAGACAGATGTTACGGCTTCAATCTACGCCGCTAAGTCAGGTTACCTTAGACTGCATTTGTTTGTTTGTTCGTTTGTCGTTTTTTAATCCTTTGTTTATGGTCCATAATGCACATTGAACCACCTGATCGAAGAAAGCACGTTTGCAATGGAAGACAACAAATAACATTCTCAGGTTATTCACAAATTCAAATCTGACGCAAGGGTTCAATTAATCTTTGGATATGGCGGCTACTATAACAAAATGGTCGCTGAAATACGTTCGATAATTCACGGTATGGACAAGAACAAAGAACATAGAATGCAATGGCCTGTCACTTTGCTTATGTATGCTGGGATGCTCATAAGAAGACAAAAGAATATTGAACAATCGGAAAGAGGAAATATAGACTTAAATCTGAAAATAAAATTGTTTAGAAAATTGATGTATTAAATGTTTTGCTATTTGTGTAAATACGTACTATAAACAGAGATAAAGCAAAAATACTTTCAGATTAATTGTCAAGATTTGATCGCACTCGATTTATCAAAAATGTGTATCTACATTGTGTTATGTATGATCCATGTCTTCAATGTCTGATGATTGCCAAAATGCTTGACTAGAAACCTGTCTTTATTGGGCTAATGTAATACATGTAGTAACATGTAGCTTAGCTGTACAATAAAATTACGAAAACCTGGACTGGATAAGAAACAAACATCAATGCGTTTGCTATTAATAAGTGTCACGTTCGGAAACAAAGATATTGATTTGTTCAAGAATACCGAAAATTGAAATTTGCTTGGCCTTTTTCTTACGATCTGTATATTTTGAGACGGTCCCTGTTTTTTGCTTTCGTATTCGGTTTCGTATTCGGATTCGTATTAGTTCACAAATCCCAAATATTACCTACGTCGCCGGAGTGAAATAACCCCGTTGTACATTTTTGATATTACACGGGTGTTATTACACTAGTGGAATAACTATGCAAATGAGCTCAGAGCGAATAGCAACGCTATTTTGTAACCGCGAAAATGACGTCATAATCTATGCTTTGTGACGTCATTTTAAAACGGCTTTATAAGTTTCGCGAAAAATTGAAACGTTGAATTTCAAAAATTTTGACTATTTTTCGCTTAAATTCGGGTCATATTATATACAGAATATAAAACTTGTACTCGTGAAATACAGAATTTATAAAACCCGTCATTAAAAACAGTTAAAAACTCGGCACAGCCTCGTTTTTATCTGTTTATAGATGACTCGTTTAGTAAATTCAGTATTCAATGACCACTCATTCAATATCCTTTATTTATTTAACCATTATTTTGATCTTTCAGTGTGTCCTTGACATTGCATCTACAGTAAAAGAATTGCATTTCTTTAATGCTTTTCGGTGGTTTATCGAGAAATAACGGTAGATTATCACTTGATAATCTCACCGCAAAAGCAGTGAAATTGTCAAAAACTTATACTCTGCTTTTGTGCATTAAATCCTATTTGACGTCATCTATGCGGGGCGAAATAAGTGACGTCACAATGAACGTTGCATAGCAATCACGCGCAAAATGACGCGCTTTACGAAAATATGTCCTAGAAACTTCACATTTTTTCTCATTTTTGCAATAAAGAAATAGAATAATCGTTTGTTTTTCGAGTAAGATCGATTAATATTTAATTTCGTGAACAACAACTCGTGAAAATATAGCTTTTGTTGTTCACTCAATAAATATAAATCGTTCTTACACTGAAACAAACGATTATCCTCTATTTAACATTTCTTTACGCGATGATTAACAAATGTACCATTTTTCTCAATTTCACGAGTAAATACCAGAGATATTAACCCTTTGCCTTTTCTGTTGTAAATCTGGTTGTCATTTTAACTGTTTTTTTTTTTGTTTTGTTTTGTTTTGTTTTTTCATGAAAACGATTCTTTTTATTTTGGAACTCCTTTTTCTTTTTAATTTTAAATAAGAAAGAAAAAGAAAAGAAAAAAAAAAAAAACACACACACACAAGTTTTCATAATTTTTCATTATCTGTAACCTGTAAACTAAGAACCAAAATTTCTCTATATTTGCTAATCCATGGGTATAACGATTTTTTTAGAAAAAATAACATATCAATATATTATCTTTTATTGATAAGTTCTCTTAGAAATCTTGATTTTGTTACATATATAGTTTATCGTGTCTGTTTCACATAACCGGTGCCGTATTTTCTTTCTAAAAAGAGTTAGATCAATTTTTGGTGAACGAAATTTTCGTTCACCAGTGTTACTAAATATACTATGTATTGAAAATCATGTAGAACTATAGCTTCGAAATAAAGTAGCGCCCCTTTAGATTCAATTTAGTATATATCAAGACTTCTCTCCGCAAAATCACTGTAAAATTCGTTAATGGCATAATACTAGAATTCTTCATCAAGTGAAGATAATGAAAATTACCCTTTAAAAACACAAAATGAACTTTAAATGTTTAGCCGAGCGAATTGATGATCGGAGAAAGATTGTCGAGACTTTAAAGCAAAAAAAAAATGTGTCTGTACACTGTATAGACAGGCACTTTGTTTTTGACTAAGCCTTCGCTGTTGCAACTTGTAGTAATTTGCCGGAAATGTGTGTATATTTCGGTCGTGACCTCTAGAACTTCTACACATCTCTGATTGGCCATACCACTCATGATAACCTTTTGCGATTTTATCAGCCTGCTTATGAAAGAAATCTGTACTAATGAGTTACGAAAGGTCAAGTTTAAAAAGGAACGGAATGTTCCTATTTAAAGTAAAAAATATTACCAAAACATAAACACACACCACCTAGGCTTACGCAAGTGACCAGGGGACCACCTGAACTTGCAACATTCCCAGTTTTGGGTCGATCGGTCAAGCAAAAGCGGTAGAAAACTGCCTACCGAGTTGCCAACAGTGAAGGCCTTTGGGCTTGTTTTGGTTTTTCAACAGTGAACGGCATACCCTTCTGCTGTGCGGTCTGACCTGGGCTCGCGCGAGTGACCATGGGACCACCTGAACCTGCAATGCTCTGAGTTTCAGGTTAATCAGTCAAGGTTAAGGTCGACCAATTTGGCCAGGTATGCCAATTTGAGCAGGATAGAGCATTGGCTATAACCGTGCGGTCTGATCTGGCCTATCGTGAGAGACCAGGGGACCACCCCAACCTGCAATACCCAGAGTTCCGGGTCAATAAGTCAAGACTAAGGGGTAGAAAAACTGCGTACCAAGCCGCCAAAAAAAAAAGAAAAAATGGGCTTGTTTTGGTCTTTTCAAACTCAAAACGCATACCTTTCTGCTGTGCTGCCTGACCTTGGATTGCGCAAGTGACCAGGGGACCATCTGAACCTGCAAAACCCCGAGTTTCCGGTCGATGGGTCAAGGTAGAGGGGTAGACAACTGCCTACCAAGTTGCCAACAGTGAAGGCCTTTGGGTTTTTTAGGGTTTTTCCAGTAGAGAACCGCAGACCCTTGGGCTGAGCGGGCTGACCTGGGCTCGCGTGAGTGACCAGGGGACCACCTGAACTTGCAACATTCCCAGTTTTGGGTCGATCGGTCAAGCAAAAGCGGTAGAAAACTGCCTACCGAGTTGCCAACAGTGAAGGCCTTTGGGCTTGTTTTGGTTTTTCAACAGTGAACGGCATACCCTTCTGCTGTGCGGTCTGACCTGGGCTCGCGCGAGTGACCATGGGACCACCTGAACCTGCAATGCTCTGAGTTTCAGGTAAATCAGTCAAGGTTAAGGTCGACCAATTTGGCCAGGTATGCCAATTTGAGCAGGATAGAGCATTGGCTATGGCCGTGCGGTCTGATCTGGCCTCACGTGAGAGACCAGGGGACCACCCCAACATGCGATACCCAGAGTTCCGGGTCAATAAGTCAAGACTAAGGGGAAGAAAAACTGCGTACCAAGCCGCCAAAAAAAAGAGAAAAAATGGGCTTATTTTGGTCTTTTCAAACTCAAAACGCATACCTTTCTGCTGTGCTGCCTGACCTGGGATTGCGCGAGTGACAAGGGGACCATCTGAACCTGCAAAACCCCGAGTTTCCGGTCGATGGGTCAAGGTAGAGGGGTAGACAACTGCCTACCAAAATGCCAACAGTGAAGGCCTTTGGGTTTTTTAGGGTTTTTCCAGTAGAGAACCGCAGACCCTTGGGCTGAGCGGGCTGACCTTGGTTCGCGTGAGTGACCAGGGGACCACCCGAACCCGCAACATTCCCAGTTTCGGGTTGATCTGTCAAGCCAGAGGGGTAGAAAACCGCCTATCAAGTTGCCAACAGTGAAGGCCTTTGGGCTTGTTTTGGTCTTTTCAACAGTGAACGGCATACCCTTCTGCTGTGCGGTCTGACCTGGGCTTGTGCGAGTGACCACGGGACAACCTGAACCTGCAATGCTCCGAGTTTCGGGTTGATCAGTCAAAGTCAAGGTCGACCAATTTGGCCAGGTATGCCAATTTGAGCGGCATAAGGCATTGGCTACTGACGTGCGGTCTGACCTGGGCTTACGCGAGAGACCAGGGGACCACCACAACCTGCAATGCCCAGAGTTCTGGGTCATAGGGTCAGCCAAAGGGGTAAAAAAATGCGTACCAAGTCGCAAAAAAGTGAAGAAAATGGGCTTGTTTTGGTTTTTTCAAACACGAACCGCATACCCTTATGCTGTGCTGCATGACCTTGGCTCGCGCCAGTGACCAGGGGACCATCTGAACCTGCAACGCTCCAAGATTCTGGTCGATGGGTCAAGGCAAAGGGGTAGAAAACCGCCTACCAAAATGCCAACAGTGAAGGCCTTTGGGTTTGTAAGGGTTTTACAGCAGTGAACCGCGGTACTTTGGGCTTAGCGGGCTGATCTGGGCGCACGCGGGACAACCCAAACCTGCAATGCGAAGAGTTCGGGGTCGATATGTCGAGCCGAAGGGGTTGAAAAACTGCGTACCAAGTCGCCAAAAAGTGAAGAAATTGGACTTGTTTTGGTCTTTTCAAACGCGAACCGCATACCTTTCTGCTGTTCTGCCTGACCTGGGCTCGTGCCAGTGACCAGGGGACCAGCTGAACCTGCAACGCTCCGAGTTTAGGGTCGATGGGTCAAGGCAAAGGGGTAGAAAACTGCCTACCAAGTTGCCAACAGTCAAGGCCTTTGGGTTTGTTAGGGTTTTGCAGCTGTAAACCGCGGACCCTTGGGCTAAGTAGGCTGACCTTGGCTCGCGCGAGTTACCAGGGGACTACCAGAACCTGCAACATTCCCAGTTTTGGGTTGATCGGTCAAGCCAGAGGGGTAGAAAACCGCCTACCAAATTGCCAACAGTGAAGGCCTTTGGGTTTGTTTTGGTCTTTTCAACAGTAAACAGCATCCCCTTCTGCTGTGCGGTCTGACCAGGGCTTGCACAAGTGACCATTGGACAACCCGAACCTGCAACGCTCCGGGTTTCGGGTCGATCAGTCAAGGTCAAGGTCGACCCATTTGTGCCAGGTATGCCATTTTGAGCGGCATAGAGCATTGGCTTAGGAGATGCAGTCTAATCTAGGCTTGCATGAGAGACCAGGGGACCACCCCAACCTACAATGCCCAGAGTTCCGGGTCGGTAGGTCGAGCCTAAGGGGTAGAAAACTGCGTAACAAGTTGCCAAAAAGTGAAGAAATTAGGCTTGTTTTGGTCTTTTTAAACGTAAACGCATACCTATGCTGCCTGACCTGGTTTTGCGCGAGTGACCAGAAGACCATACGAACCTGCAACTCTCCAAGTTTTTGGGTCGATGGGTCAAGGCAAGGGGGTAGAAAACTGTCTACCAAGTTGCTAACAGTGAGGGCCTTTGGGTTTGTTAGGTTTTTTCAGCAGTGAACCGCGGAACTTTCGGCATAGCGGGCTGACGTGGCCTCGCACGAGTGACCAGGGGAACACCTGAATATTTCCCAGTTTCGGGTCGAGCGGTCTAGCCCAAGGGATTGAAAACCGCCTACCAAGTTGCCAACATTGAAGGCCTTTGGGCTTGTCTTTTGTCTTTTGCGCGAGCCCAGGTCAGATTGCTCAGCCAAAGGGTATGCGGTTCACTGCTGAAAAACCCTAACAAACCCAAAGGCCTTGACTGTTGGCAACTTGGTACGCAGTTTTTCTACCCCTTAGGCTTGACCCATCGACCCGGAACTCTAGGTATTGCAGGTTGGGGTGGTCCCCTGGTCTGTCGCGCAAGCCCAGACCAGACTGCACGGACGAAGCCAATGCCCTTTGCCGTTCAAATTGGCATACCTGGCCAAACAGGTCGACCTTGACCTTGACTGATCGACCCGAAACTCGGAGCGTTGCAGGTTCAGGTGGTCCCGTGGTCACACGCGCGAGCCCAGGTCAGACCGCACAGCAGAAGGGTATGCGGTTTGCGCTTGAAAAGGCCAAAGTAAGCCCAAAGGCCTTCACTGTTATCAACTTGGTACGCAGTTTTCTACCCCTTTGGCCTGACCGGTCGACCCGAAACTCGGAATGTTGCAGGTTCAGGTGGTCCCCTGTTCACTCGCGCGAGACCAGGTTAGATCGCTCAGCCCAAGGGCATGCGGTTCGTGTTTGAAAAGACCAAAACAAGCCCAATTTCTGCACTTTTTGGCCACTTGGTACGCAGTTTTTCTACCCCTTAGGCTTGACCTATCGACCCGGAACTCTGGGCATTGCAGGTTGGGGTGGTCCCCTGGTCTGTCGCGCGAGCCTTGATTGATAGACCCGAAACTTGGAGCGTTGCAGGTTCAGCTGGTCCCGTGGTCACACGCCCGAGCCCAGACCACACGGCCGAAGCCAATGCTCTATGCCGCTCAAATTGGCATACCTGGCCAAACGGGTCGACCCTGACCTTGACTGATCGCCCCAAAACTCGGAGCGTTGCAGGTTCAGGTGGTCCCTTGGTCACACGCGCGAGCAAAGGTCAGACCGCACAGCACAAGAGTATATGGTTCGCGCTTGAAACGGCCAAAACAAGCCCATAGGCCTTCACTGTTGGCAACTTGGTACGCAGTTTTTCCACCCCTTTGATTTGACCAATCGACTCAAAACTCGGAATGTTGCAGGTTCGGGTATTCCCCTGGTCATTCGCGCTAGCCCAGGTCAGATCGCTCAGCCCAAGGGCATGCGTTACACTGCTGAAAATCCCTAAGAAAAACCAAAGGCCTAGACTGTTGGCAACTTGGTAGGCAGTTTTCTACCCCTTTGCCTTGACCCACCAACCCGAAACTCGGACCGTTGCAGGTTCAGATGGTCCCCCGGGCACTCGCGCGAGCCAAGATCATGCAGCACAGCAGAAAGGTATGCGGTTCGCGTTTGAAAAGACTAAAACAAGCCCAATTTCTTCACTCTTGGGCCACTTGGTACGCAGGTTTTCTACCCCTTAGGCTTGACCTATCGACCCCGAATTCTGGGCATTGCAGGTTGGGGTGGTCCCCTGGTCTGTCGCGTTAGCCCAGACCAGGAGGCACGGCCGAAGCCAATGCTCTATGCCGCTCAAATTGGCACACCTGACCAAACGGGTCGACCTTGACTTGAGTGATCGACCCATAACTCGGAGCGTTGCAGGTTCAGGTGGTCCCGTGGTCACACGCGCGAGCCGAGGTTAGACCGCACAGCAGAAGGGTATGCGGTTTGCGCTTGAAAAGGCCAAAACAAGCCCAAAAGCCTTCACTGTTGGCAACTTGGTACGCAGTTTTCTACCCCTTTGGCTTGACCAATCGACCAGAAAATCGGAATGTTACAGGTTCGGGTGGTCTCCTGGTCACTGGCGCGAGCCCAGGTCAGATTGCTCAGCCCAAGAGCATGCGGTTCACTGCTGAAAACCCCTAACAAAACCAAAGGCCTTGACTTTTGGCAACTTTATAGGCAGTTTTCTACCCCTTTGCCTTGACCCATCGACCCGAAACTCGGAGCGTTGCAGGTTCAGATGGTCCCCTGTTCACTCGCGCGAGCCCAGGTCAGGCAGCACAGCAGAAAGATATGCGGTTCGCGTTTGAAAAGACCAAAACTAGCCCAATTTCTTCAGTTTTGGGCCAATTGGTACGCAGTTTTTCTACCCCTTAGGCTTGACCTATCGACCCGGAACTCTGGGCATTGCAGGTTAGGGTGGTCCCCTGGTCTGTTGCACCAGCCCAGACCAGACCGCACGGCCGAAGCCAATGCTCTATGCCGCTCAAATTGGCATATATGGCCAAACGGCACGACCTTGACTGATCGACCCGAAACTTGGAGCATTGCAAGTTCAGGTGGTCCCGTGGTCACACGCGCCAGGCCAGGTCAGACCACACAGCAGAAGGGTTTGTGCTTTGCACTTGAAAAGGCCAAAACAATCCCAAAGGCCTTCACTGTTGGCAACTTGGTACGCAGTTTTCTACCCCTTTGGCTTGAATGATCGACCTGAAACTCGGAATGTTGCAGGTTCGGGTAGTGCCCTGGTCACTCGCGCAAGCCCAGGTCAGATCGCTTAGCCCAAGGGCATGCGGTCTCTGCTGTAAACCCCTCACAAAACCGAAGGCCTTAACTGTTGGCAACTTGGTAGGCAGTTTTCTACCCCTATACCTAGACCCATCGACCCGAAACTCGGAGCGTTGCAGGTTCAGATGGTCCCCTGGTTACTCCGGCAAGCCCAGGTCAGACAGCACAGCAGAAAGGTATGCAGTTTGCGTTTGAAAAGACCAAAACAAGCGCAATTTCTTCACTTTTGGGCCACTTGGTACGCAGTTTTTCTACCCCTAAGGCTTGACCTATTGACCCGGAACTCTGGGCATTGCAGGTTGGGGTGGTCTCCTGGTCTGTCGCGCGAGCCCAGACCAGATCACACGGCCAAAGCCAATGCTCTATGCCGCTCAAATTGGCATACCTGGCGGAAAGGGTTAAGCCCCAACCGCATACCCTTCTGCTGTGTGGTCTGACCTGGGCTCGCGGATGTGACCACGGCACCATCTGAACCTGCAACGCTCCGAGTTTCGGGACAATCAGTCAAGGTCAAGGTCGACCCGTTCAGCCAGGTATGCCAATTTGAGCGGCATAGAGCATTGGCTTCGGCCGTGTAGTCTGGTCCGGGCTCGCGCGATAGACCAGGGAACCACCCCAACCTGCAATGCCCAGAGTTCGGGGTTGATAGGTCAAGCCTAAGGGGTAGAAAAACTGGGTACCAAGTGGCCCAAAAGTGAAGAAATTGGGCTTGTTTTGGTCTTTTCAAACGCGAACCGCATACCTTTCTGGTGTGCTGCCTGACCTGGGCACGCGCGAGTGACTGGGTGACCATCTAAACCTGCAACGCTTCGAGTTTTTGGTCGATGGGTTAAGGCAAACGGGTAGAAAACTGCCTACTAAGTTTGCCAACAGTCAAGGCCTTTGGGTTTGTTAGGGTTTTTCAGCAGTGAACCGCATGCCCTTGGGCTAAGCGATCTGACCTTGGCTTGTGCGAGTGACCAGGGGACCACCCGAACCTGCAACATTCCGAGTTTCAGGTCGATCGGTCAAGCCAAAGGGGTAGAAAACTGCGTACCAAGTTGCCAACAGTGAAAGCCTTTGGGCTTGTTTTGGCCTTTTCAAGCGCGTACCGCATACCCTTCTGCTGTGCGGTCTGACCTGGGTTCGCGCGTATGACCACAGGACCACCCGAACCTGCAACGCTCCGAGTTTCCGGTCGATTAGTCAAGGTCATGGTCGACCTGTTCGGCCAGGTATGCCAATTTGAGCGGCATAGAGCATTGGCTTCGGCAGTGCAATCTGGTCTGGGCTCGCGCGACAGACCAGGGGACCACCCCAAACTGCAATGCCCAGAGTTCCGGGTCGATAGGTCAAGCCTAAGGGGCGTAGAAAAACTGCGTACCAAGTGGCCCAAAAGTGAAGAAATTGGGCTTGTTTTGGTCTTTTCAAACGCAAACCACATACCTTTCTGCTGTGCTGCCTGACGTGGGCTCGCCCGAGTGACGGGGTGACCATCTGAACCTGCAACGCTCCGAGTTTCGGGTCGATGGGTCAAGGCAAAGGGGTAGAAAACTGCCTACCAAGTTGCCAACAGTCCAGGCCTTTGGGTTTGTTAGGGTTTTTCAGCAGTGAACTACATGCCCTTGGGCTGAGCAATCTGACCTGGGCTCGCGGGAGTGACCAGGGGACCAACCCAACCTGCAACATTCCGAGTTTTAGGTCAATACGTCAAGCCAAAGGGGTAGAAAACTGCGTACCAAGTGGCCAACAGTGAAATCCTTTAAGCTTGTTTTGGCCTTTTCAAGCGCGAACCGCATACCCTTCTGCTGTGCGGTCTGACCTGGGCTCGCGCGTGTGACCACGTGACCACCTGAACCTGCAACGCTCCGAGTTTCGGGTCGATCAGTCAAGGTCAAGGTCGACCCGTTCGGCCAGGTATGCCAATTTGAGAGGCATAGAGCATTGGCTTTGGCCGTGCCATCTGGTCTGGGCTCGCGGACAGACCAGGGTACCACCCAAACCTGCAATGCCCAGAGTTCCGGGTCGATAGGTCAAGCCTAAGGGGTAGAAAAACTGCGTACCAAGTGGCCCAAAAGTGAAGAAATTGGGCTTGTTTTGGTCATTTCAAACATGAACCGCATACCTTTCTGCTGTGCTGCCTGACCTGGGCTCAAGCGAGTGACCAGGTGACCCTCTGAACCTCCAACGCTCCGAGTTTCGGGTCGATGGGTCAAGGCAAAGGGGTGGAAAACTGCCTACCAAGTTGCCAACAGTCCAGGCCTTTGGGTTTGTTAGGGTTTTTCAGCAGTGAACCGCATGCCCTTGGGCTAAGCGATCTGACCTGGGCTCGCGCTAGTGACCAGGGGACCACCCGAACCTGCAACATTCCGAGTTTCGGGTCGATCGGTCAAGCCAAAGGGGTAGAAAACTGCATACCATGTTGCCAACAGTGAAGGCCTTTGGGCTTGTTTTGGCCTTTTCAAGCGCAAACCGCATACCCTTCTGCTGTGCGGTATGACCTGGACTCGCGCGTGTGACCACGGCACCACCTGAACCTGCAACGCTCCCAATTTCGGGTCGATCAGTCAGGGTCAAGGTCGACCCGTTTGGCCTGGTATGCCAATTTGAGCGGCATAGAGCATTGGCTTTGGCTGTGTGATCTGGTCTGGGCTCGCTCGACAGACCAGGGGACCACCCCAACCTGCAATGCTCAGAGTTCCGGGTCGATAGCTCAAGCCTAAGGGGTATCAAAACTGCGTACCAAGTGGCCCAAAAGTGAAGAAATTGGGCTTGTTTTGGTCTTTTCAAACGCGAACCACATACCTTTCTGCTTGGATGCCTGACGTGGGCTCTTGCGAGTGACCGGGTGACCATCTGAACCTGCAACCCTCTAAGTTTCGGGTCGATGGGTCAAGGCAAAGGGGTAGAAAACTGCCTTCCAAGTTGCCAACAGTCCAGGCCTTTGGGTTTGTTAGGGTTTTTCAGCAGTGAACCGCATGCCCTTTGCCTGAGCGATCTGACCTGGGCTCGCGCGAGTGACCAAGGGACCACCCGAACCTGCAACATTCCGAGTTTTGGGTCGATAGGTCAAGCCAAAGGTTAAGAAAACTGCTTACCAAGTTGCCAACAGTGAAGGCCTTTGGGCTTGTTTTGGCCTTTTCAAGCGTGAACCGCATACCCTTCTGCTGTGCGGTCTGACCTGGGCTCGCACGTGTGACCACGGGACCACCTGTACCTGCTACGCTTGGAGTTTCGGGTCAATCAGTCAAGGTCAAGGTCGACCCGTTCGGCCAAGTATGCCAAATTGAGAGGCATAGAGCATTGGCTACGGCCATGCAATCTGGTCTAGGCTCTCGCGACAGACTAGGGGACCACCCCAACCTGCAATGCCCAGAGTTCCGGGTCGATAGGTAAAGCCTAAGGGGTAGAAAAACTGCGTACCAAGTGGCCAAAAAGAGAAGAAATTGGGCTTGTTTTGGTCTTTTCAAACGCGAACCGCATACCTTTCTGCTGTTCTGCCTGACCTGGGCTCACGCGAGTGATGGGGTGACCATCTGAACATTCAATGCTCCGAGTTTCGAGTCGATGGGTCAAGGCAAAGGGGTAGAAAACTGCCTACCAAGTTGCCAACAGTCCAGGCCTTTGGGTTTGTTAGGGTTTTCAGCAGTACACCCCATGCCCTTAGGCTAAGCGATCTGACCTGGGCTCGCGGGAGTGACCAGGGGACCACCTGAACCTGCAACATTCCAAGTTTCGGGTCGATCAGTCAAGCCAAAGGGGTAGAAAACTGCATACCAAGTTGCCAACAGTTAAGGCCTTTGGGCTTGTTTTGGCCTTTTCATGCGCGAACCGCATACCCTTCTGCTGTGCGGTCTGACCTGGGCTCGCGCGTGTGGCCACGGGACCACCTGAACCTGCAATGCTCCAAGTTTCGGGTCGATCAGTCAAGGTCAAGGTCGACCCGTTCGGCCAGGTATGCCAATTTGAGCGGCATAGAGCATTGGCTTCGGCCGTGCGATCTGGTCTGGGCTTGCGCGACAGACCAGGGGACCACCCCAACCTGCAATGCCCAGAGTTCCGGGTCGATAGGTCAAGCCTAAGGGGTAGAAAAACTGCGTACCAAGTGGCCCAAAAGTGAAGAAATTTGGCTTGTTTTGGTCTTTTCAAACGCGAACCGCATACCTTTCTTCTGTGCTGCCTGACCTGGGCTCGCCCGAGTGACGGGGTGACCTTCTGAACCTGCAACCCTCTGAGTTTCGGGTTGATGGGTCAAGGCAAAGGGGTAGAAAAATGCCTACCAAGTTGCCAACAGTCCAGGCCTTTGGGTTTGTTAGAGTTTTTCAGCAGTGAACGGCATGCCCTTGGGCTGAGCGATCTGGCCTGGGCTCGTGCGAGTGACCAGCGGACCACCCGAACCTGCAATATTTTGAGTTTCGGGTCGATAGGTCAAGCCAAAGGGGTAGAAAACTGCGTACCAAGTTGCCAACAGTGAAGGCCTTTGGGCTTGTTTTGGCCTTTTCAAGCGCGAACCGCATACCCTTCTGCTGTGCAGTCTGACCTGGGCTCGCGCGTGTGACCACGGGACCACCTGAACCTGCAACGCTCTCAATTTCGGGTCGATCAGTCAAGGTGAAGGTCAACCCGTTCGGCCAGGTATGCCAATTTGAGCGGCATAGAGCATTGGCTTCCACCGTGCGATCTGGTCTGGACTCGCGCGACAGACCAGTGGACCACCCCAACCTGCAATGCCCAGAGTTCCAGGTCGATAGGTCAAGCCTAAGGGGTAGAAAAACTGCTTACCATGTGGCCCAAAAGTGAAGAAATTGGGCTTGTTTTGGTCTTTTCAAACGCGAACCAGATACCTTTCTGCTGTGCTGCCTGACCTCGGCTCATGCTAGTGACGGGGTGACCATCTGAACCTGCAACACTCCAGTTTCAGGTCGATGGGTCAAGGCAAAGGGGTAGAAAACTGCCTATCCAGGTTGCCAACAGTCCAGGCCTTTGGGTTTGTTAGGGTTTTTCAGCAGTGAACGGCATGCCCTTGGGCTGAGCGATCTGACCTGGCCTAGCGCGAGTCACCAGGGGACCACCCGAATCTGCAACATTTCGAGTTTCAGGTCGATCGGTCAAGCCAAAGGGGTAGAAAACTGCGTACCAAGTTGCCAACAGTGAAGGCCTTTGGGCTTGATTTGGCCTTTTCAAGCACGAACTGCATACCCTCCTGCTGTGCAGTCTAACCTGGGCTCGTGGGTGTGACCAGGGGACCACCTGAACCTGCAAGGCTCCGAGTTTGGGGTCAATCAGTCAAGGTAAAGGTCGACCTGTTCGGCCAGGTATGCCAATTTGAGCATCATAGAGCAGTGGCTTTGACTCTAAGATCTTGTCTGGGCTCGCGCCACAGACCAGGGGACCATCCCAACCTGCAATGCCCAGAGTTCCGGGTTGATAGGTCAAGCCTAAGGGGTAGAAAAACTGTGTACCAAGTGGCCCAAAAGTGAAGAAATTGGGCTTGTTTTGGTCTTTTCAAATGCAAACCGCATACCTTTCTGCTGTGCTGCCTGACCTAGGCTCAAGCGAGTGACCGGGTGACCATCTGAACCTGCAATGCTCCGAGTTTCGGGTCGATGGGTCAAGGCAAAGGGGTAGAAAACTGCCTACCAAGTTGCCAACAGTCCAGGCCTTTGGGTTTGTTAGGGTTTTTAGCAGAGAACCCCATGCCCTTGGGCTGAGTGATCTGACCTGGGCTTGCGCGAGTGACCAGGGGACCACCAGAACCTGCAACATTCCGAGTTTCGGGTTGATCGGTCAAGCCAAAGGGGTAGAAAACTGTGTACCAAGTTGTGAACAGTGAAGGCCTTCTGGCTTGTTTTGGCCTTTGCAAGGGCGAACCACATACCCTTCTGCTGTGCGGTCTGACCTGGGCTCGCGCGTGTGACCACGGGACCACCTGAACCTGCAACGCTCCGAGTTTCGGGTCGATCAGTCAAGGTCAAGGTGGACCCGTTCGGCCAGGTATGCCAATTTGAGTGGCAAAGAGCATTGGCTCAACCGTGCGATCTGGTCTGGGCTCGCACGACAGACCAGGGGACCTCCCCAACCTGCAAAGACCAGACTTCCGGGTCGATAGGTCAAGCCTAAGGGGTAGAAAAATTGCATACCAAGTGGCCCAAAAGTGAAGAAAATGGGCTTGTTTAGGTCTTTTCAAGCCCAAACCGCATACCCTTCTGCTGTGCGGTCTGACCTGGGCTCGCGCGTGTGACCACGGGACCACCTGAACCTGCAATGCTCCGAGTTTTGGGTCGATCAGTCAAGGTCAGGTTCGACCCGTTCGGCCAGGTATGCCAATTTGAGTGGCATAGAGCATTGGCTTCGGCCGTGCGATCTGGTCTGTGCTCGCGCGACAGACCAGGGGACCACCCCAACCTGCAATGCCCAGAGTTCCAGGTCGCTAGGTCAAGCCTAAGGGGTAGAACTACTGCGTACCAAGTGGCCCAAAAGTGAAGAAATTGGGCTTGTTTTGGTCTTTTCAAACGCGAACCGCATACCCATCTGCTGTGCGGTCTGACCTGGGCTCGCGCGTGTGTGACCACGGGACCACCTGAACATGCAACGCTCCGAGTTTCGGGTCATTCAGTCAAGGTCAAGGTCGACCCGTTCTGCCAGGTATGTCAATTTGAGCGCCATAGAGCATTGGCTTCAGCCGTGCGATCTGGTCTGGGCTCGGGCGACAGACCAAGGGACCACCCCAACCTGCAATGCCCAGAGTTCTGGGTTGATAGGTCAAGCCTAAGGGGTAGAAAAACTGTGTACCAAGTGGCCCAAAAGTGAAGAAATTGGGCTTGTTTTGGTCTTTTCAAACGTGAACCGCATACCTTTCTCCTGTGCTGCCTGACCTGGGCTCGCGCGAGTGACCGGGTGACCATCTGAACCTGCAACGCTCCGAGTTACGGGTCGATGGGTCAAGGCAAAGGGGTAGAAAACTGCCTACCAAGTTGCCAACAGTCCAGGCCTTTGGGTTTGTTAGGGTTTTTCAGCAGTAAACCGCATGACCTTGGGCTGAGCAATCTGACCTGGGCTAGCGGGAGTGACCAGGGGACCACCCGAACCTGCAATATTTCGAGTTTCAGGTCGATCGGTCAAGCCAAAGGGGTAGAAAACTGCGTACCAAGTTGCCAACAGTGAAGGCCTTTGGGCTTGATTTGGCCTTTTCAAGCACGAACTGCATACCCTCCTGCTGTGCGGTCTAACCTTGGCTCGTGGGTGTGACCACGGGACCACCTGAACCTGCAAGGCTCCGAGTTTGGGGTCAATCAGTCAAGGTAAAGGTCGACCTGTTCGGCCAGGTATGCCAATTTGAGCGTCATAGAGCAGTGGCTTTGACTCTAAGATCTTGTCTGGGCTCGCGCCACAGACCAGGGGACCATCCCAACCTGCAATGCCCAGAGTTCCGGGTTGATAGGTCAAGCCTAAGGGGTAGAAAAACTGTGTACCAAGTGGCCCAAAAGTGAAGAAATTGGGCTTGTTTTGGTCTTTTCAAATGCAAACCGCATACCTTTCTGCTGTGCTGCCTGACCTAGGCTCAAGCGAGTGACCGGGTGACCATCTGAACCTGCAATGCTCCGAGTTTCGGGTCGATGGGTCAAGGCAAAGGGGTAGAAAACTGCCTACCAAGTTGCCAACAGTCCAGGCCTTTGGGTTTGTTAGGGTTTTTAGCAGTGAACCCCATGCCCTTGGGCTGAGTGATCTGACCTGGGCTTGCGCGAGTGACCAGGGGACCACCCGAACCTGCAACATTCCGAGTTTCGGGTCGATCGGTCAAGCCAAAGGGGTAGAAAACTGCATACCAAGTTGTGAACAGTGAAGGCCTTCTGGCTTGTTTTGGCCTTTGCAAGGGCGAACCACATACCCTTCTGCTGTGCGGTCTGACCTAGCTCGCGCGTGTGACCACGGGACCACCTGAACCTGCAACGCTCCGAGTTTCGGGTCGATCAGTCAAGGTCAAGGTGGACCCGTTCGGCCAGGTATGCCAATTTGAGTGGCAAAGAGCATTGGCTCAACCGTGCGATCTGGTCTGGGCTCGCACGACAGACCAGGGGACCTCCCCAACCTGCAATGACCAGACTTCCGGGTCGATAGGTCAAGCCTAAGGGGTAGAAAAATTGCATACCAAGTGGCCCAAAAGTGAAGAAAATGGGCTTGTTTAGGTCTTTTCAAGCCCAAACCGCATACCCTTCTGCTGTGCGGTCTGACCTGGGCTCGTGCGTGTGACCACGGGACCACCTGAACCTGCAATGCTCCGAGTTTCGGGTTGATCAGTCAAGGTCAGGGTCGACCCGTTCGGCCAGGTATGCCAATTTGAGTGGCATAGAGCATTGGCTTCGGCCGTGCGATCTGGTCTGTGCTCGTGCGACAGACCAGGGGACCACCCCAACCTGCAATGCCCAGAGTTCCAGGTCGATAGGTCAAGCCTAAGGGGTAGAACTACTGCGTACCAAGTGGCCCAAAAGTGAAGAAATTGGGCTTGTTTTGGTCTTTTCAAACGCGAACCGCATACCCATCTGCTGTGCGGTCTGACCTGGGCTCGCGCGTGTGTGACCACGGGACCACCTGAACATGCAACGCTCCGAGTTTCGGGTCATTCAGTCAAGGTGAAGGTCGACCCGTTCTGCCAGGTATGTCAATTTGAGCGGCATAGAGCATTGGCTTCAGCCGTGCGATCTGGTCTGGGCTCGGGCGACAGACCAAGGGACCACCCCAACCTGCAATGCCCAGAGTTCTGGGTTGATAGGTCAAGCCTAAGGGGTAGAAAAACTGTGTACCAAGTGGCCCAAAAGTGAAGAAATTGGGCTTGTTTTGGTCTTTTCAAACGTGAACCGCATACCTTTCTCCTGTGCTGCCTGACCTGGGCTCGTGCGAGTGACCGGGTGACCATCTGAACCTGCAACGCTCCGAGTTACGGGTCGATGGGTCAAGGCAAAGGGGTAGAAAACTGCCTACCAAGTTGCCAACAGTCCAGGCCTTTGGGTTTGTTAGGGTTTTTCAGCAGTAAACCGCATGCCCTTGGGCTGAGCAATCTGACCTGGGCTAGCGGGAGTGACCAGGGGACCACCCGAACCTGCAACATTTCGAGTTTCAGGTCGATCGGTCAAGCCAAAGGGGTAGAAAACTGCGTACAAAGTTGCCAACAGTGAAGGCCTTTGGGCTTGATTTGGCCTTTTCAAGCACGAACTGCATACCCTCCTGCTGTGCGGTCTAACCTGGGCTCGTGGGTGTGACCACGGGACCACCTGAACCTGCAAGGCTCCGAAGTTGGGGTCAATCAGTCAAGGTAAAGGTCGACCTGTTCGGCCAGGTATGCCAATTTGAGCGTCATAGAGCAGTGGCTTTGACTCTAAGATCTTGTCTGGGCTCGCGCCACAGACCAGGGGACCATCCCAACCTGCAATGCCCAGAGTTCCGGGTTGATAGGTCAAGCCTAAGGGGTAGAAAAACTGTGTACCAAGTGGCCCAAAAGTGAAGAAATTGGGCTTGTTTTGGTCTTTTCAAATGCAAACCGCATACCTTTCTCCTGTGCTGCCTGACCTAGGCTCAAGCGAGTGACCGGGTGACCATCTGAACCTGCAATGCTCCGAGTTTCGGGTCGATGGGTCAAGGCAAAGGGGTAGAAAACTGCCTACCAAGTTGCCAACAGTCCAGGCCTTTGGGTTTGTTAGGGTTTTTAGCAGTGAACCCCATGCCCTTGGGCTGAGTGATCTGACCTGGGCTTGCGCGAGTGACCAGGGGACCACCCGAACCTGCAACATTCCGAGTTTCGGGTCGATCAGTCAAGCCAAAGGGGTAGAAAACTGTGTACCAAGTTGTGAACAGTGAAGGCCTTCTGGCTTGTTTTGGCCTTTGCAAGGGCGAACCACATACCCTTCTGCTGTGCGGTCTGACCTGGGCTCGCGCGTGTGACCACGGGACCACCTGAACCTGCAACGCTCCGAGTTTCGGGTCGATCAGTCAAGGTCAAGGTGGACCCGTTCGGCCAGGTATGCCAATTTGAGTGGCAAAGAGCATTGGCTCAACCGTGAGATCTGGTCTGGGCTCGCACGACAGACCAGGGGACCTCCCCAACCTGCAATGACCAGACTTCCGGGTCGATAGGTCAAGCCTAAGGGGTAGAAAAATTGCATACCAAGTGGCCCAAAAGTGAAGAAAATGGGCTTGTTTAGGTCTTTTCAAGCCCAAACCGCATACCCTTCTGCTGTGCGGTCTGACCTGGGCTCGTGCGTGTGACCACGGGACCACCTGAACCTGCAATGCTCCGAGTTTCGGGTCGATCAGTCAAGGTCAGGGTCGACCCATTCGGCCAGGTATGCCAATTTGAGTGGCATAGAGCATTGGCTTCGGCCGTGCGATCTGGTCTGTGCTCGCACGACAGACCAGGGGACCACCCCAACCTGCAATGCCCAGAGTTCCAGGTCGATAGGTCAAGCCTAAGGGGTAGAACTACTGCGTACCAAGTGGCCCAAAAGTGAAGAAATTGGGCTTGTTTTGGTCTTTTCAAACGCGAACCGCATACCCATCTGCTGTGCGGTCTGACCTGGGTTCGCGCGTGTGTGACCACGGGACCACCTGAACATGCAACGCTCCGAGTTTCGGGTCATTCAGTCAAGGTCAAGGTCGACCCGTTCTGCCAGGTATGTCAATTTGAGCGGCATAGAGCATTGGCTTCAGCCGTGCGATCTGGTCTGGGCTCGGGCGACAGACCAAGGGACCACCCCAACCTGCAATGCCCAGAGTTCTGGGTTGATAGGTCAAGCCTAAGGGGTAGAAAAACTGTGTACCAAGTGGCCCAAAAGTGAAGAAATTGGGCTTGTTTTGGTCTTTTCAAACGTGAACCGCATACCTTTCTCCTGTGCTGCCTGACCTGGGCTCGCGCGAGTGACCGGGTGACCATCTGAACCTGCAACGCTCCGAGTTACGGGTCGATGGGTCAAGGCAAAGGGGTAGAAAACTGCCTACCAAGTTGCCAACAGTCCAGGCCTTTGGGTTTGTTAGGGTTTTTCAGCAGTAAACCGCATGCCCTTGGGCTGAGCAATCTGACCTGGGCTAGCGGGAGTGACCAGGGGACCACCCGAACCTGCAACATTTCGAGTTTCAGGTCGATCGGTCAAGCCAAAGGGGTAGAAAACTGCGTACCAAGTTGCCAACAGTGAAGGCCTTTGGGCTTGATTTGGCCTTTTCAAGCGCGAACCGCATACCCTTCAACAGTCCAGGCCTTTGGGTTTGTTAGGGTTTTTCAGCAGTAAACCGCATGCCCTTGGGCTGAGCAATCTGACCTGGGCTAGCGGGAGTGACCAGGGGACCACCCGAACCTGCAACATTTCGAGTTTCAGGTCGATCGGTCAAGCCAAAGGGGTAGAAAACTGCGTACCAAGTTGCCAACAGTGAAGGCCTTTGGGCTTGATTTGGCCTTTTCAAGCGCGAACCGCATACCCTTCTGCTGTGCGGTCTGACCTGGGCTCGCGCATGTGACCACGGGACCACCTGAACCTGCAACGTTCCAAGTTTCGGGTTGACCAGTCAAGGTCAAGGTCGACCCGTTCGGCCTGGTATGCCAATTTGAGCGGCAAAGAGCATTGGCTCGACCGTGCGATCTGGTCTGGACTCTCGCGACAGACCAGGGGACCACCCCAACCTGCAATGCCCAGAGTTCGGGTCAATAGGTCAAGCCTAAGGGGTAGAAAAACTGCATACCAAGTGGCCCAAAAGTGAAGAAAATTGGCTTGTTTAGGTCTTTTCAAACACGAACCGCATACCTTTCTGCTGTGCTGCCTGACCTGGGCTCGCGCGAGTGACCAAGTGACCATCTGAACCTGCAACGCTCCGAGTTTCGGGTCGATGGGTCAAGGCAAAGGGGTAGAAAACTGCCTACCAAGTTGCCAACAGTCCAAGTCTTTGGGTTTGTTAGGGTTTATCAGCAGTGAACCGCATGCGCTTGGGCTAAGCGATCCAACCTGGGCTTGCGCAAGTGACCAGGGGACCACCCAAACCTGCAACAATCCGAGTTTCGGGTCGATCAGTCAAGGTCAAGGTCGACCCATTCGGCCAGGTATGCCAATTTGAGCGGCATAGAGCATTGGCTTCAGCCTTAAGATCTGGTCTGGGCTTGCACGACAGACCATGGGACCACCCCAACCTGCAATGCCCAGAGTTCCGGGTCGATAGGTCAAGCCTAAGGGGTAGAAAAACTGCGTACCAAGTGGCCCAAAAGTGAAGAAATTGGGCTTGTTTTGGTCTTCTAAACACGAACCGCATACCTTTCTCCTGTGCTGCCTGACCTGGGCTCGCGCGAGTGACCGGGTGACCATCTGAACCTGCATCGCTTCGAGTTTCGGATCGATGGGTCAAGGCAAAGGGTTAGAAAACTGCCTACCAAGTTGCCAACAGTCCAGGCCTTTGGGTTTGTTAGGGTTTTTCAGCACTGAACCGCATGCCCTTGGGCTGAGCATTCTAACCTGGACTCACGTGAGTGATCAGGGGACCACCCAAACCTGCAACATTCCAAGTTTCAGGTCGATCGGTCAAGCCAAAGGGGTAGAAAACTGCGTACCAAGTTGCCAACAGTGAAGGCCTTTGGGCTTGTTTTGGCCTTTTATAGTGTGAACCACATACCCTTCTGCTGTGCGGTCTGACCTGGGCTCACGCATGTTACCACGGGACCACCTGAACCTGCAACCCTCCGAGTTTCGGGTCGATCAGTCAAGGTCAAGGTCGACCCGTTCGGCCAGGTATGCCAATATGAGGGGCAAAGAACATTGGCTTGGGCCGTGCGATCTGGTCTGGGCTCACGCGACAGACCAGGGGACCACCCCAACCTGCAATTCCCAAGGATCCGGGTCGATAGGTCAAGCCTAAGGGGTAGAAAAACTGCGTACCAAGTGGCCCAAAATGGAAGAAATGGGGCTTGTTTTGGTCTTTTCAAACGCAAACCGCATACCTTTCTGCTATGCTGCATGACCTGGGCTTGTGCGAGTGAACGGGTGACCATCTGAACCTGCAACGATCCGAGTTTCGTGTCGATGGGTCAAGGCAAAGGGATAGAAAACTGCCTACCAAGTTGCCAACAGTCCAGGGGCCTGTTTCATCAAATCATTTAAGACGTATTTTTGTCTTACCAATGACTCACAACATATTTAGTTCAAAAATCATGTATCACCAAACTATCAATACCTATGTTAAGTGATTATTGTTGTTACTGAATCGAAAATCATCAGTAAGACAAAAATATGTCCTAAATGGTTTGATGAAACTGGCCCCAGGCCTTTGGGTTTGTTAGGGTTTTTCAGCAGTGAACTGCATGCCCTTGGGCTGAGCGATCTGACCTGGCCTCGCGCAAGTGACCAGAGGACCACCCGAACCTGCAACATTCAGAGTTTCGGGTCGATCGGTCAAGCCAAAGGGGTAGAAAACTGCGTACCAAGTTGCCAACAGTGAAGGCCTTTGGGCTTGTTTTGGCCTTTTCAAGCGCAAACCACATACCCTTCTGCTGTGCGGTCTAACCTGGGCTCTCACCTGTGACAACGGGACAACCTGAACCCGCAACGCTCCGAGTTTCGGGTCGATCAGTCAAGGTCAAGGTAGACCCGTTGGGCCAGGTATGCCAATTTGAGCGGCATAGAGCATTGGCTTCAGCCGTGTGATCTGGTCTGGGCTCATGCGACAGACCAGGTGACCACCCCAACCTGCAATGCCTAGAGTTCCGGGTCGATAGGTCAAGCCTAAGGGGTAGAAAAACTGCATACCAAGTGGCCCAAAAGTGAAGAAATTGGGCTTGTTTTGGTCTTTTCAAACGCGAACCACATACCTTTCTGCTGTGCTGCCTGACCTGGGCTCGCACGAGTGACCTTGTAACCATCTGAACCTGCAACGCTCCAGTTTCGGGTTGATGGGTCAAGGCAAAGGGGTAGAAAACTGCCTACCAAGTTGCCAACAGTCCAGGCCTTTGGGTTTGTTAGGGTTTTTCAGCAGTGAACCGCATGCCCTTTGGCTGAGCGATCTGACCTGGCCTCGCGTGAGTGACCAGGGGACCACCCGAACCTGCAAAATTCCCAAGTACAGGTGGATCGGTCAAACCAAAGGGGTAGAAAACTGCGTACCAAGTTGCCAACAGTGAAGGCCTTTGGGCTTGTTTTGGCCTTTTCAAGTGCGAATCACATACCCTTCTGCTGTGCAGTCTGACCTGGGCTCGCGCGTGTGAACACGGAACCACCTGAACCAGCAACGCTCCGAGTTTTGGGTCGATCAGTGAAGGTCAAGGTCGACCCGTTCGGCCAGGTAACCCAATTTGAGCGGCATAGAGCATTGGCTTCGGCCAAGCAATCTGGTCTGGGCTTGCGCAACAGACCAGGGGACCACCCCAACCTGCAATGCCCAGAGTTCCAGGTCGATAGGTCAAGCCTAAGGGGTAGAAAAACTGCGTACCAAGTGGCCCAAAAGTGAAGAAATTGGGCTTGTTTTGGTCTTTTCAAACGCAAACCGCATACCTTTCTGCTGTGCTGCCTGACCTGGGCTCGCGCGAGTGAACGGGTGACTATCTGAACCTGCAATGCTCCGAGTTTCGGGTCGATGGGTCAAGGCAAAGGGGTAGAAAACTGCCTACCAAGTTGCCAACAGTCCAGGCCTTTGGGTTTGTTAGGGTTTTTCAGCAGTGAACCGCATGCCCTTGGGCTAAGAGATCTGACCTTGGCTCGCGCGAGTGACCAGGGGACCACCCGAACCTGCAACATTCTGAGTTTCGGGTCAATCGGTCAAGCCAAAGGGGTAGAAAACTGCTTACCAAGTTGCCAACAGTGAAGGCCTTTGGGCTTGTTTTGGCCTTTTCAAGCGCGAACCGCATACCCTTCTGCTGTGCGGTCTGACCTGGGCTTGCGCTTGTGACCAAGGGACCACCTGAACCTGCAACGCTTCGAGTTTCGGGTCGATCAGTCAAGGTCAAGGTCTAACCGTTCGGCCAGGTATGCCAATTTGAGCGGCATAGAGCATTGGCTTCGGCCATGCGATCTGGTCTGGGCTCGCGCGACAGACCAGGGGACCACCCCAACCTGCAATGCCCAGAGTTCCAGGTCGATAGGTCAAGCCTTAGGGGTAGAAAAACTGCGTACCAAGTGGCCCAAAAGTGAAGAAATTGGGCTTGTTTTGGTCTTTTCAAACGCGAACCGCATACCTTTCTGCTGTGCTGCCTGATCTTGGCTCGTGCGAGTGATGGGGTGACCGTCTGAAGCTGCAACGCTCCGAGTTTCGGGTCAATGGGTCAAGGCAAAGGGGTAGAAAACTGCCTACCAAGTTGCCAACAGTCCAGGCCTTTGGGTTTGTTAGGGTTTTTCAACAGTGAACCGCATGCCCTAGGGCTCAGCGATCTGACCTGGGCTTGCCCGAGTGACGAGGGGACCATCAGAACCTGCAACATTCCGAGTTTCGGGTCAATCGGTCAAGCCAAAGGGGTAGAAAACTGCTAAACAAGTTGCCAACAGTGAAGGCCTTTGGGCTTGTTTTGGCCTTTTCAAGCGCGAACCGCATACCCTTCTGCTGTGCGGTCTGACCTGGACTCGCGCATGTGACCACGGGACCACCTGAACCTGCATTGTTCCGAGTTTCGGGTCGATCAGTCAAGGTCAAGGTCTACCCGTTCGGCCAGGTAACCCAATTTGAGCGGCATAGAGCATTGGCTTCGGCCATGCAATCTGCTCTGGGCTAGCGAGCGACAGACCAGGGGACCACCCCAACCTGCAATGCCCAGAGTTCTGGGTCGATAGGTCAATCCTAAGGGGTAGAAAAACTGCGTACCAAGTGGCCCAAAAGTGAAGAAATTGGGCTTGTTTTGTTCTTTTCTAATGTGAACCACATACCTTTCTGCTGACCAGGTGACCATCTGAACCTGCAATGCTCCGAGTTTCGGGTCATTGTTTCAAGGCAAAGGGGTAGAAAACTGCCTACCAAGTTGCCAACAGTCCAGGCCTTTGGGTTTGTTAGGGTTTTTCAGCAGAGAACCACATGCCCTTGGGCTGAGCGATCTGACCTAGGCTTGCGCGAGTGACCAGGGAACCACCCGAACCTGCAACATTCCAATTTCGGGTCGATCGGTCAAGCCAGAGGGCTAGAAAACTGCGTACCAAGTTGCCAACAGTGAAGGCCTTTAGGCTTGTTTTGGCCTTTTCAAGTGCGAACCGCATACCCTTCTGCTGTGCGGTCTGACCTGGACTCGCGCGTGAGACCACGGGACCACCTGAACCTGCAACGCTCTGAGTTTTGGGTCGATCAGTCAAGGTCAAGGTCGACCCGTTCGGCCAGGTATGCCAATTTGAGCGGCATAGAGCATTGGCTTTGGCCGTGCGATCTGGTCTAGGCTCGCGCGACAGACCAGGGGACCACCCTAACCTGCAATGCCCAGAGTTCCAGGTCGATAGGTCAATCCTAAGGGGTAGAAAAACTGCGTACCAAGTGGCCCAAAAGTGAAGAAATTGGGCTTGTTTTGTTCTTTTCAAACGTGAACCACATACCTTTCTGCTGTGCTGCCTGACCTGCGCTCGCGCGAGTGACCGGATGACCATCTGAACCTGCAACGCTCTGAGTTTCGGGTCGATGGGTCAAGGCAAAGGGGTAGAAAACTGCCTACCAAGTTGCCAACAGTCCAGGCCTTTGGGTTTGTTAGGGTTTTTCAGCAGTGGACCGCATGCCCTTGGGCTGAGTGATCTGACCTGGACTCCCGCGAGTGACCAGGGGACCACCCGAATCTGCAACATTCCGAGTTTTGGGTTGATCGGTCAAGCCAAAGGGGTAGAAAACTGCGTACGAAGTTGCCAACAGTGAAGGCCTTTGGGCTTGTTTTGGCCTTTTCAAGCGCAAACCGCATACCCTTCTGCTGTGCGGTCTGACCTGGGCTCGCGCGTGAGACCATGGGACCACCTGAACCTGCAACGCTCTGAGTTTTGGGTCGATCAGTCAAGGTCAAGGTCGACCCGTTCGGCCAGGTATGCCAATTTGAGCTGCATAGAGCATTGGCTTCGGCCGTGCGATCTGGTATTGGCTAGCGAGCGACAGACCAAGGGACCACCCCAACCTGCAATGCCCAGAGTTCCGGGTCGATAGTTCAAGCCTAAGGGGTAGAAAAACTGCGTACCAAGTGGCCCAAAAGTGAATAAATTCGGCTTGTTTTGGTCTTTTCAAACGCGAACTACATACCTTTCTGCTGTGCTGCCTGACCTGGGCTCGCGCGAGTGACGGAGTGACCATCTGAACCTGCAACGCTCAGAGTTTGGGGTCGATCAGTCAAGGTATAGGTCAACCCGTTCGGCCAGGTATGCCAATTTGAGCGGCATAGAGCATTGGCTTTGGCCGTGCGATCTGGTCTGGGCTTGCACGACAGACCAAGGGACCACCCCATCCTGCAATGCCCAGAGTTCCGGGTCGAAAGGTCAAGCCTAAGGGGTAGAAAAACTGCGTACCAAGTGGCCCAAAAGTGAAGAAATTGGGCTTGTTTTGGTCTTTTTAAACGCAAACAGCATACCTTTTTGATGTGCTGCCTGACCTGGGCTCGCGGGAGTGACGGGTAGACCATCTGAACCTGCAACGCTCCGAGTTTCGGGTCGATGGGTCAAGGCAAAGGGGTAGAAAACTGCCTACCAAGTTGCCAACAGTCCAGGCCTTTGGGTTTGTTAGTTTTTTTCAGCAGTGAACCGCATGCCCTTTGGCTGAGCGATCTGACCTGGGCTCGCGCGATGATCAGGGGACCACCCGAACCTGCAACATTCCGAGTTTCGGTTCGATCGGTCAAGCCGAAAGGGTTGAAAACTGTGTACCAAGTTGCCAACAGTGAAGGCCTTTGGGCTTGTTTTGGCCTTTTCAAGCGCGAACCGCATACCCTTCTGCTGTGTGGTCTGACCTGGGCTCGTGCGTGTGACCACGGGACCACCTGAACCTGCAACGCTCCGAGTTTCGGGTCGATCAGTTAAGGTCAAGGTCGACCCGTTCAGCCAGGTATGCCAATTTGAGCTGCATAGAGCATTGGCTTCGGCCGTGCGATCTGGTATTGGCTAGCGAGCGACAGACCAAGGGACCACCCCAACCTGCAATGCCCAGAGTTCCGGGTCGATAGTTCAAGCCTAAGGGGTAGAAAAACTGCGTACCAAGTGGCCCAAAAGTGAATAAATTCGGCTTGTTTTGGTCTTTTCAAACGCGAACTACATACCTTTCTGCTGTGCTGCCTGACCTGGGCTCGCGCGAGTGACGGAGTGACCATCTGAACCTGCAACGCTCAGAGTTTGGGGTCGATCAGTCAAGGTATAGGTCAACCCGTTCGGCCAGGTATGCCAATTTGAGCGGCATAGAGCATTGGCTTCGGCCGTGAGATCTGGTCTGGGCTCGCGCGACAGACCAAGGAACCACCCCAACCTGCAATGCCAAGAGTTCCGTGTCGATAGGTCAAGCCTAAGGGGTAGAAAAACTGCGTACCAAGTGGCCCAAAAGTGAAGAAATTGGGCTTGTTTTGGTCTTTTCAAACGAAAACCGCATACCTTTCTGCTGTGCTGCCTGACCTGGGCTCGCGCGAGTGACCGGGTGACCATCTGAACCTGCAACGCTCCGAGTTTCGGGTTGATGGGTCAAGGCAAAAGGGTAGAAAACTGCCTACCAAGTTGAGTGACGGGGTGACCATCTGAACCTGCAACGCTCTGAGTTTAGGGTCGATGGGTCAAGGCAAAGGGGTAGAAAACTGCCTACCAAGTTGCCAACAGTCCAGGCCTTTGGGTTTGTTAGGGTTTTTCAGCAGTAAACCGCATGCCCTTGGGCTGAGCTATCTGACCTGGACTCCCGCGAGTGACCAGGGGACCACCCGAATCTGCAACATTCCGAGTTTTGGGTTGATCGGTCAAGCCAAAGGGGTAGAAAACTGCGTACCAAGTTGCCAACGGTGAAGGCCTTTGGGCTTGTTTTGGCCTTTTCAAGAGCGAAACGCATACCCTTCTGCTGTGCGGTCTGACCTGGACTCGGGCTTGTGACCACGGGACCACCTGAACTGGCAACGCTCCGAGTTTCGGGTCGATCAGTCAAGGTCAAGGTCGACCCGTTTGGCCAGGTATGGCAATTTGAGCGGCATAGAGCATTGGCTTCAGCCGTGCGATCTGGTCTGGGCTTGTGCAACAGACCAGGGGACCACCCCAACCTGCAATGCCCAGAGTTCCATGTCGATAGGTCAAGCCTAAGGGGTAGAAAAACTGCGTACCAAGTGGCCCAAAAGTGAAGAAATTGGGCTTGTTTTGGTCTTTTCAAACGAAAACCGCATACCTTTCTGCTGTGCTGCCTGACCTGGGCTCGCGCGAGTGACCGGGTGACCATCTGAACCTGCAACACTCCAAGGTCAAGGCAAAAGGGTAGAAAACTGCCTACCAAGTTGAGTGACGGGGTGACCATCTGAACCTGCAACGCTCTGAGTTTAGGGTTGATGGGTCAAGGCAAATTGGTAGAAAACTGCCTACCAAGTTGCCAACAGTCCAGGCCTTTGTGTTTGTTAGGATTTTTCAGCAGTGAACCACATGCCCTTGGGCTGAGCGATCTGACCTGGACCCGCGCGAGTGACCAGGGGACCATCCGAACCTGCATCATTCCAAGTTTCGGGTCGATCGGTCAAGCCAAAGGGGAAGAAAACTGCCTACCAAGTTGCCAACAGTGAAGGCCTTTGGGCTTGTTTTGGCCTTTTCAAGCGTGAACCGCATACCCTTCTGCTGTGCGGTCTGACCTGGGCTCGCGCGTGTGACCACGGGACCACCTGAACCTGCAACAATCCGAGTTTCGGGTCGATCAGTCAAGGTCAAGGTCGAACCGTTCGGCCAGGTATGCCAATTTGAGCGGCATAGAGCATTGGCTTCGGCCGTGCGATCTGGTCTGGGCTCGCGAGACAGACCAGAGGACCACCCCAACCGGCAATGCCCAGAGTTCCAGGTCGATAGGTCAAGCCTAAGGGGTAGAAAAACTGCGTACCAAGTGGCCCAAAAGTGAAGAAATTGGGCTTGTTTTGGTCTTTTCAAATGCAAACCGCATACCTTTCTGCTGTGCTGCCTGACCTGGGCTCGCGCAAGTGACCCGGTGACCATCTGAACCTGCAACGCTCCGAGTTTTCGGTCGATGGGTCAAGGCAAAGGGGTAGAAAACTGCCTACCAGGTTGCCAACAGTCCAGGCCTTTGGGTTTGTTAGGGTTTTTCAGCAGTGAACCGCATGCCCTTGGGCTGAGTGATCTGACCTGGGCTCATGCGAGTGACCAGGGGACCACCCGAACCTGCAACATTCCGAGTTTCGGGTTGATCGCTCAAGCTAAAGGGGTAGAAAACTGCGTACCAAGTTGCCAACAGTGAAGTCCTTTGGGCTTGTTTTGGCCTTTTCAAGCGCGAACAGCATACCTTTTTGCTGTGCTGCTTGACCTGGGCTCGCACGAGTGACGGAGTCCTATCTGAACCTGCAACGCTCCGAGTTTCGGGTCGATGGGCCAAGGCAAAGGGGTTGAAAACTGCCTACTAAGTTGCCAACAGTCCAGGCCTTTGGGTTTGTTAGGGTTTTTCAGCAGTGAACCGCATGCCCTTGGGCTTAGCAATCTGACCTGGATCCACGCGAGTGACCAGGGGACCACCAAAACCTGCAACATTCCGAGTTTCGGGTCGATCAGTCAAGCCAAAGGGGTAGAAAACTGCGTACCAAGTTGCCAACAGTGAAGGCCTTTGGGCTTGTTTTGGCCTTTTCAAGCGAGAACCGCATACCCTTCTGCTGTGCAGTCTGACCTGGGCTCGCGCGTGTGACCACGGGACCACCTGAACCTGCAACGCTCCAAGTTTCGGGTCGATCAGTCAAGGTCAAGGTCGACCCGTTCAGCCAGGTATGCCAATTTGAGCTGCATAGAGCATTGGATTCAGCCGTGCGATCTGGTCTGGGCTCGCATGACAGACCAGGGGACCACCCAAACCGGCAATGCCCAGAGTTCTGGGTCGATAGGTCAAGCCTAAGGGGTAGAAAAGCTGCGTACCAAGTGGCCCAAAAGTGAAGAAATTGGGCTTGTTTTGGTCTTTTCGAATGCGAACCGCATACCTTTCTGCTGTGCTGCCTGACCTGGGCTCGTGCGAGTGACCGGGTGACCATCTGAACCTGCACTGCTCCGAGTTTCGGGTCGATGGGTCAAGGCAAAGGGGTAGAAAACTGCCTACCAAGTTGCCAACAGTCCAGGCCTTTGGGTTTGTTAGGGTTTTTCAGCAGTGAACCGCATGCCCTTGGGCTGAGCAATCTGACCTGGGCTCAGGCGAGTGACCAGAGGTCTACCCGAACCTGCAACATTCCGAGTTTCGGGTCGATTGGTCTAGCCAAAGGGGTAGAAAACTGCGTACAAAGTTGCCAACAGTGAAGGCCTTTGGGCTTGTTTTGGCCTTTTCAAGCGCCAACCGCATACCCTTCTGCTGTGCGGTCTGACCTGGGCTTGCACGTGTGACCACAGGACCACCTGAACCTGCAACGCTCCCAGGTTGGGGTTGATCAGTCAAGGTCAAGGTCGACCCTTTTGGCCAGGTATGCCAATTTGAGCGGCAAAGAGCATTGGCTTCGGCCATGTGATCTGGTCTGGGCTCGCGCGACAGACCAGGGGACCACCCAAACCGGCAATGCCCAGAGACCTGGGTTGATAGGTCAAGCCTAAGGGGTAGAAAAACTGCGTACCAAGTGGCCCAAAAGTGAAGAAATTGGGCTTGTTTTGGTCTTTTCAAACGTGAACTGCATACCTTTCTGCTGTGCTGCCTGACCTGGGCTCGCGCGAATGATGGGGTGACCATCTGAACCTGCAACGCTCAGAGTTTCGGGTTGATGGGTCAAGGCAAAGGGGTTGAAAACTGCCTACCAAGTTGCCAACAGTCCAGGCCTTTGGGTTTGTTAGGGTTTTTCAGAAGTGAACCACATGCTTTTGGGCTGAGCGATCTGACCTGGGCTCGCGTGAGTGACCAGGAGACAACCTGAACCTGAAACATTCTGAGTTTCGGGTCGATTGGTCAAGCCAAAGGGTTAGAAAACTGCGTACCAAGTTGCCAACAGTGAAGGCCTTTGGGCTTGTTTTGGCCTTTTCAAGCGCAAACTGCATACCCTTCTGCTGTGCGGTCTGACCTGGACTTGTGCGTGTGACCACGGGACCACCTAAACCTGCAACGCTCCGAGTTTCAGATCGATGGGTCAAGGCAAAGGGGTAGAAAACTGCCTACCAAGTTGCCAATAGTCCAGGCCTTTGGGTTTGTTAGGGTTTTTCAGCAGTGAACCACATGCCCTTGGGCTGAGCGATCTGACCTGGCCTCACGCGAGTGACCAGGAGACAACCTGAACCTGAAACATTCTGAGTTTCGGGTCGATTGGTCAAGCCAAAGGGGTAGAAAACTGCGTACCAAGTTGCCAACAGTGAAGGCCTTTGGGCTTGTTTTGGCCTTTTCAAGCGCAAACTGCATAGGCTTCTGCTGTGCGGTCTGACCTGGGCTCGCGCGTGTGTGACCACGGGACCACCTGAACCTGCAACGCTCCGAGTTTCAGGTCGATCAAACAAGGTCAAGGTTGACCCGTTCGGCCAGGTATGCCAATTTGAGCGGCAAAGAGCATTGGCTTCAGCCGTGCGATCTGGTCTAGGCTAGCGCGACAGACCAGGGGACCACCCCAACCTGCAATGCCCAGAGTTCTGGGTTGATAGGTCAAGCCTAAGGGGTAGAAAAACTGCCTACCAAGTGGCCCAAAAGAGAAGAAATTGGGCTTGTTTTGGTCTTTTCAAACGCGAACCGCATACCTTTTAGCTGTGCTGCCTGACCTGGGATCGCGCGAGTGACCGGGTGACCATCTGAACCTGCACACTCGAGTTTCGGGTCGATGGGTCAAGGCAAAGGGGTAGAAAACTGCCTACCAAGTTGCCAACAGTCCAGGCTTTTGGGTTTGTAAGGGTTTTTCAGCAGTAAACCTCATGCCCTTGGGCTGAGTGATCTGACCTGGGCTCACGTGAGTGACCAGGGGACCACCCGAACCTGCAACATTCCGAGTTTCGATCGATCGGTCAAGCTAAAGGGGTAGAAAACTGCCTACCAAGTTGCCAACAGTGAAGGCCTTTGGGCTTGTTTTGGCCTTTTCAAGCGCGAACTGCATATCCTTCTGCTGTGCGGTCTGACCTGGGCTCGCGCGTGTGACCACGGGACCACCTTAACTTGCAATGCTCCGAGTTTGGGGTCGATCAGTCAAGGTCAAGGTCACCCATTCGGCCAGGTATGCCAATTTGAGCAGCATAGAGCATTGGCTTTGGCCGTGCGATCTGGTCTGGGCTGGCACGACAGACCAGGGGACCACCCCAAACTGCAATGCCCAGAGTTCTGGGTCGATAGGTCAAGCCTAAGTGGTAGAAAAACTGCGTACCAAGTGGCCCAAAAGTGATGAAATTGGGTTTGTTTTGGGCTTTTCAAACGCAAACCGCATATCTTTCTGCTGTGCTGCCTGACCAGGGCTTGCGCAAGTGACGGGGTGACCATCTGAACCTGCAACGCTCCGAGTTTTGGTTCGATGGGTCAAGGCAAAGGGGTAGAAAACTGCCTACCAAGTTGCCAACAGTCCAGGCCTTTGGGTTTGTTAGGGTTTTTCAGCAGTGAACCGCATTCCCTTGGGCTAAGCGATCTGACCTGGGCTCGTGCAAGTGACCAGGGGACCACCCGAACCTGCAACATTCCGAGTTTCGGGTCGATTGGTCAAGCCAAATGGGTAGAAAACTGCGTACCAAGTTGCCAATAGTGAAGGCCTTTGGGCTTGTTTTGGCCTTTTCAAGCGCCAACTGCATACCCTTCTGCTGTGCTGTCTGACCTGGGCTCACTTGTGTGACCACGGGACCACCTGAACCTGCAACGCTCCGAGTTTCGGGTCAATCAGTCAAGGTCAAGGTCGACCCTTTCGGCCAGGTATGCCAATTTGAGCGGCAAAGAGCATTGGCTTCGGCCATGTGATCTGGTCTGGGCTCGCGTGACAGACCAGGGGACCACCCCTACCTGCAATGCCCAGAGTTCCGGGTCGATAGGTCAAGCCTAAGGGGTAGAAAAACTACGTACCAAGTGGCCCAAAAGTGAAGAAATAAGGCTTGTTTTGGTCTTTTCAAACGCGAACTGCATACCTTTCTGCTGTGCTGCCTGACCTGGGCTCCCGCGAGTGACCAGGTGACAATCTGAACCTGCAACGCTCCGAGTTTCGGGTCGATGTGTCAAGGCAAAGGGGTAGAAAACTGCCTACCAAGTTGCCAACAGTCCAGGCCTTTGGGTTTGTTAGGGTTTTTCAGCAGTGAATCACATGCCCTTGGGCTAAGCAATCTGACCTGGGCTCGCGTGAGTGACCAGGAGACAACTCGAACCTGAAACATTCTGAGTTTCGGGTCGATTGGTCAAGCCAAAAGGGTAGAAAACTGCGTACCAAGTTGCCAACAGTGAAGGCCTTTGGGCTTGTTTTGGCTTTTTCAAGCGCAAACTGCATACCCTTCTGCTGTGCGGTCTGACCTGGGCTCGCGTGTGTGACCACGGGACCACCTGAACCTGCAACGCTCCGAGTTTCAGGTCGATCAAACAAGGTCAAGGTCGACCCGTTCGGCCAGGTATGCCAATTTGAGCGGCATAGAGCATTGGCTTTGGCCGTGCGATCTGGTCTGGGCTCACGCGACAGACCAGAGGGCCACCCCAACCTGCAATGCCCAGAGTTCCGGGTCGATAGGTCAAACCTAAGGGGTAGAAAAACTGCGTACCAAGTGGCCCAAAAGTGAAGAAATTGGGCTTGTTTTGGTCTTTTCAAACGCGAACCGCATACCTTTCTGCTGTGCTGCCTGACCTGGGCTTGCGCGAGTGACCGGGTGACCATCTGAACCTGCAACACTCCGAGTTTCCAGTCGATGGGTCAAGGCAAAGGGGTAGAAAACTGCCTACCAAGTTGCCAACAGTCCAGGCCTTTGGGTTTGTTAGGGTTTTTCAGGAGTGAACCGCATGCCCTTGGGCTGAGCGATCTGACCTGGGGTTGTGCGAGTGACCAGGGGACCACCTGAACCTGCAACATTCCGAGTTTCGGGTCGATCGGTCAAGCCAAAGGGGTAGAAAACTGCGTACCAAGTTAACAACAGTGAAGGGCTTTGGGCTTGTTTTGGCCTTTTCAAGCGCGAACCGCATACCCTTCTGCTGTGCGGTCTGACCTGGGCTCGCGCGTGTGACCACGGGACCGCCTGAACCTGCAACACTCCTAGTTTCGGGTAGATCAGTCACGGTCAAGGTCGACCCATTCGGCCAGGTATGCCAATTTGAGCAGATTAGAGCATTGTTTTGGCCGTGCGATCTGGTCTGGGCTCGCGCGACAGACCTACGGGACCACCCCTTTCTGCAATGCCCAGAGTTCCGGGTTGATAGGTCAAGCCTAAGGGGTAGAAAAACTGCGTACCAAGTTGCAAACAGTCGAGGCCTTTGGGTTTGTTAGAGTTTTTCAGCAGTGAACTGCATATCCTTGGGCTAAGCCTTCTGACCTGGGCTTGTGCGAGTGACCAGGGAACTACCCGAACATGCAACATTCCAAGTTTCAGGTCGATCGGTCAAGCTAAAGGGGTAGAAAACTGCGTACCAAGTTGCCAACAGTCCAGGCCTTTGGGTTTGTTAGGGTTTTTCAGTAGTGAACCACATGCCCTTGGGCTGAGCGATCTGACCTGGACTAGCGCGAGTGACCAGGGGACCACTGGAACCTGCAACATTCAGAATTTCGGGTCGATCGGTCAAGCCAAAGGGGTAGAAAACTGCGAACCAAGTTGCCAACAGTGAAGGCCTTTGGGCTTGTTTTGGCCTTTTCAAGGGCGAACCACATACCCTTCTGCTGTGCGGTCTGACCTGGGCTCGCGCGTGTGACTACGGGACCACCTGAACCTGCAAAGTTCCGAGTTTCGGGTCGATCAGTCAAGGTCAAGGTCGACCCGTTCGGCCAGGTATGCCAATTTGAGCGACATAGAGCATTGGCTTCGGCCGTGCGATCTGGTCTGGGCTCGCGCGACAGACCAGGGGACCACCCCAATCTGCAATGCCCAGAGTTCCGGGTTGATAGGTCAAGCCTAAAGGGTAGAAAAACTGCGTACCAAGTGGCCCAAAAGTGAAGAAATTGGGCTTGTTTTGGTTTTTTCAAACGCGAACCGCATACTTTTCTGCTGTGCTGCCTGACCTGAGCTCGCGCGAGTGATGGGGTGACCATCTGAACCTGCAACGCTCCGAGTTTCGGGTTGATGGGTCAAGGAAAAGGGGTAGAAAACTGCCTACCAAGTTGCCAACAGTCCAGGCCTTTGGGTTTGTTAGGGTTTTTCAGCAGTGAACCGCATGCCCTTGGGCTGAGCGATCTGACCTCCGCTCGCGCCAGTGACCAGGGGACCACCCGAACCTGAAACATTCCGAGTTTCGGGTCGAATGGTCAAGCCAAAGGTGTAGAAAACTGCGTACCAAGTTGCCAACAGTGAAGGCCTTTGGGCTTGATTTGGCCTTTTCAAGCCCCACCCGCATACCCTTCTGCTGTGCAGTCTGACCTGGGCTCGCGCCTGTGACCACGGGACCACCTGAACATGCAACGCTCCAAGTTTTGGGTCAATCAGTCAAGGTCAAGGTCGACCCGTTCGGCCAGGTATGCCAATTTGAGCGGCATAGAGCATAGGCTTCGGCCGTGCGATCTGATCTGGGCTCGCGCGACAGACCAGGGGACCACCCCAACCTGCAATGCCCAGAGTTCCAGGTTGATAGGTCAAGCCTAAGGGGTAGAAAAACTGCGTACCAAGTGGCCCAAAAGTGAAGAAATTGGGCTTGTTTTGGTCTTCTCAAACATGAACCACATACCTTTCTGCTGTGATGCCTGACATGGGCTTGCGCAAGTGACGGGGTGACCATCTGAACCTGCAACACTCCAAGTTTCGGGTTGATGGGTCAAGGCAAAGGGGTAGAAAACTGCCTACCAAGTTGCCAACAGTCCAGGGCTTTGGGTTTGATAGGGTTTTTCAGCTGTGAACTGCATGCCCTTGGGCTGAGCGATCTGACCTGGGCTTGCGCGAGTGACCAGGGGACCACCCGAACCTGCAACATTCCGAGTTTCGGGTCGATCGGTCAAGCCAAAGAGGTAGAAAACTGCGTACCAAGTTGCCAACAGTGAAGGCCTTTGGGCTTGTTTTGGCCTTTTGAAGTGCGAACCGCATACCCTTCTGCTCTGCGGTCTGACCTGGGCTCACACGTGTGACCACGGGACCACCTGAACCTGCAATGCTCCTAGTTTCAGGTCAATCAGTCAAGGTCAAGGTCGACCCGTTCGGCCAGGTATGCCAATTTGAGCGGCATAGAGCATTAGCTTCGGCCGTGCGATCTGGTCTTGGCTCGTGCGACAGACCAGAGGACCACCCCAACCTGCAATGCCCAGAGTTCCGGGTCGATAGGTCAAGTCTAAGGGGTAGAAAAACTGCCTACCAAGTGGCCCAAAAGTGAAGAAATTGGGCTTGTTTTGGTCTTTTCAAACGCGAACCGCATACCTTTCTGCTGTGCTGCCTGACCTGGGCTCGCGTGAGTGACCGGGTGACCATCTGAACCTGCAACGCTCCGAGTTTCTGGTCGATGGGTCAAGGCAAAGGGGTAGAAAACTGCCTACCAATTTGCCAACAGTCCAGGCCTTTGGGTTTGTTAGGGTTTTTCACCAGTGAACCGCATGCCCTTGGGCTGAGCCATCTGACCTGGGCTCTCGCGAGTGACCAGGGGACCACCTGAACCTGCAACATTCCGAGTTTTGGGTCGATCGGTCAAGCCAAAGGGGTAGAAAACTGCGTACCAAGTTGCCAACAGTGGAGGCCTTCGGGCTTGTTTTGGCCTTTTCAAGCGCGAACCGCATACCCTTCTGCTGTGCGGTCTGACCTGGGCTCGCGCGTGTGACCACGGGACCACTTGAACCTGCAAAGCTCCGAGTTCCGGGTCGATCAGTCAAGGTCAAGGTCGACCAGTTCGGCCAGGTATGCCAATTTGAGTGGCATAGAGCATTGGCTTCGGCCGTGCGATCTGGTCTGGGCTCGCGCGTCAGACCAGGGGACCACCCCAACCTGCAATGCCCAGAGTTCCAGGTTGATAGGTCAAGCCTAAGGGGTTGAAAAACTGCATACCAAGTGGCCCAAAAGTGAAGAAATTGTGCTTGTTTTGGTCTTTTCAAACGCGAAGCGCATCCCTTTCTGCTGTGCTGCCTGACATGGGCTCGCGCAAGTGACGGGGTGACCATCTGAACCTGCAACGCTCCAAGTTTCGGGTCGATGGGTCAAGGCAAAGGGGTAGAAAACTGCCTACCAAGTTGCCAACAGTCCAGGCCTTTGGGTTTGTTAGGGTTTTTCACCAGTGAACCGCATGCCCTTGGGCTGAGCGATCTGACCTGGGTTTGCGCGAGTGACCAGGGGACGACCCGAACCTGCAACATAATGAGTTTCGGGTTGATCGGTCAAGCCAAAGGGGTAGAAAACTGCGTACCAAGTTGCCAACAGTGAAGGCCTTTGGGCTTGTTTTGGCCTTTTCAAGCGCGAACCACATACCCTTCTGCTGTGCGGTCTGACCTGGGCTCGCGCGTGTGACCACGGGACCACCTGAACCTGCAATGCTCCGAGTTTGGGGTCGATCAGTCAAGGTCAAGGTTGACCCGTTCGGCGAGGTATGCCAATTTGAGCGGCATAGAGCATTGGCTTTGGCCGTGCGATCTGGTCTGGGCTCACGCGACAGACCAGGGGACCACCCCAACCTGCAATGCCCAGAGTTCCGGGTCGATAGGTCAAGCCTAAGGGGTAGAAAAACTGCGTACCAAGTGGCCCAAAAGTGAAGAAATTGGGCTTGTTTTGGTCTTTTCAAACGCGAACCGCATACCTTTCTGCTGTGCTGCCTAACCTGGTCTCGCGCGAGTGACCGGGTGACCATTTGAACCTGCAACGCTATGAGTTTCGGGTCGATGGGTCAAGGCAAAGGGGTAGAAAACTGCCTACCAAGTTGCCAACAGTCCAGGCCTTTGGGTTTGTTAGGGTTTTTCAGCAGTGAACCGCATGCCCTTACTCTGAGCGTTCTGACCTGGGCTCGTGCGAGTGACCAGGGGACCACCTGAACCTGCAACATTCCGAGTTTCGGGTCGATCAGTCAAGCCAAAGGGGTAGAAAACTGCGTACCAAGTTGCCAACAGTGAAGGCCTTTGGGCTTGTTTTGGCCTTTTCAAGCGCGAACCGCATACCCTTCTGCTGTGCGGTCTGACCTGGGCTCGCGCGTGTGACCACGGGACCACCTGAACCTGCAACGCTCCGAGTATCGGGTGGATCAGTCAAGGTCAAGGTCGACCCGTTGGCCAGGTATGCCAATTTGAGCGGCATAGAGCATTGGCTTCGGCTGTGCGATCTGGTCTGGGCTTGCACGACAGACCAGGAGACCACCCCAACCTGCAATGCCCAGAGTTCCGGGTCGACAGGTCAAGCCTAAGGGGTAGAAAAACTGCGTACAAAGTGGCCCAAAAGTGAAGAAATTGGGCTTGTTTTGGTCTGTTCAAACGCGAACTGCATACCTTTCTGCTGTGCTGCCTGACCTGGGCTCGCGCGAGTGACCGGGTGACCATCTGAACCTGCAACGCTCCGAGTTTCGGGTCGATGGGTCAAGGCAAAGGGGTAGAAAACTGCCTACAAAGTTGCCAACAGTCCAGGCCTTTGGGTTTGTTAGGGTTTTTCAGCAGTGAACCGCATGCCCTTGGGCTGAGCTATCTGACCTGAGCTAGCGCGAGTGACCAGCAGACCTCCCGAACCTTCAACATTCCTAGTTTCGGGTCGATCGGTCAAACCAAAGGGGTAGAAAACTGCGTACCAAGTTGCCAACAGTGAAGGCCTTTGGGCTTGTTTTGGCCTTTTCAAGCGCGAACCGCATACCCTTCTGCTGTGCAGTCTAACCTGGGCTCGCGCCTGTGACCAGGGGACCACCTGAACCTGCAACGCTCCGTGTTTCGGGTCAATCAGTCAAGGTCAAGGTTGACCCGTTCGGCCAGGTATGCCAATTTAAGCGGCATAGAGCATTGGCTTTGGCCGTGCGATCTGGTCTGGGCTCACGCGACAGACCAGGGGACCACCCCAACCTGCAATGCCCAGAGTTCCGGGTCGATAGGTCAAGCCTAAGGGGTAGAAAAACTGCGTACCAAGTGGCCCAAAAGTGAAGAAATTGGGCTTGTTTTGGTCTTCTCAAACATGAACCACATACCTTTCTGCTGTGATGCCTGACATGGGCTTGCGCAAGTGACGGGGTGACCATCTGAACCTGCAACACTCCAAGTTTCGGGTTGATGGGTCAAGGCAAAGGGGTAGAAAACTGCCTACCAAGTTGCCAACAGTCCAGGGCTTTGGGTTTGATAGGGTTTTTCAGCTGTGAACTGCATGCCCTTGGGCTGAGCGATCTGACCTGGGCTTGCGCGAGTGACCAGGGGACCACCCGAACCTGCAACATTCCGAGTTTCGGGTCGATCGGTCAAGCCAAAGAGGTAGAAAACTGCGTACCAAGTTGCCAACAGTGAAGGCCTTTGGGCTTGTTTTGGCCTTTTGAAGTGCGAACCGCATACCCTTCTGCTCTGCGGTCTGACCTGGGCTCACACGTGTGACCACGGGACCACCTGAACCTGCAATGCTCCTAGTTTCAGGTCAATCAGTCAAGGTCAAGGTCGACCCGTTCGGCCAGGTATGCCAATTTGAGCGGCATAGAGCATTAGCTTCGGCCGTGCGATCTGGTCTTGGCTCGTGCGACAGACCAGAGGACCACCCCAACCTGCAATGCCCAGAGTTCCGGGTCGATAGGTCAAGTCTAAGGGGTAGAAAAACTGCCTACCAAGTGGCCCAAAAGTGAAGAAATTGGGCTTGTTTTGGTCTTTTCAAACGCGAACCGCATACCTTTCTGCTGTGCTGCCTGACCTGGGCTCGCGTGAGTGACCGGGTGACCATCTGAACCTGCAACGCTCCGAGTTTCTGGTCGATGGGTCAAGGCAAAGGGGTAGAAAACTGCCTACCAATTTGCCAACAGTCCAGGCCTTTGGGTTTGTTAGGGTTTTTCAGCAGTGAACCGCATGCCCTTGGGCTGAGCCATCTGACCTGGGCTCTCGCGAGTGACCAGGGGACCACCTGAACCTGCAACATTCCGAGTTTTGGGTCGATCGGTCAAGCCAAAGGGGTAGAAAACTGCGTACCAAGTTGCCAACAGTGGAGGCCTTCGGGCTTGTTTTGGCCTTTTCAAGCGCGAACCGCATACCCTTCTGCTGTGCGGTCTGACCTGGGCTCGCGCGTGTGACCAGGGACCACTTGAACCTGCAAAGCTCCGAGTTCCGGGTCGATCAGTCAAGGTCAAGGTCGACCAGTTCGGCCAGGTATGCCAATTTGAGTGGCATAGAGCATTGGCTTCGGCCGTGCGATCTGGTCTGGGCTCGCGCGTCAGACCAGGGGACCACCCCAACCTGCAATGCCCAGAGTTCCAGGTTGATAGGTCAAGCCTAAGGGGTTGAAAAACTGCATACCAAGTGGCCCAAAAGTGAAGAAATTGTGCTTGTTTTGGTCTTTTCAAACGCGAAGCGCATCCCTTTCTGCCACGCTGCCTGACATGGGCTCGCGCAAGTGACGGGGTGACCATCTGAACCTGCAACGCTCCAAGTTTCGGGTCGATGGGTCAAGGCAAAGGGGTAGAAAACTGCCTACCAAGTTGCCAACAGTCCAGGCCTTTGGGTTTGTTAGGGTTTTTCACCAGTGAACCGCATGCCCTTGGGCTGAGCGATCTGACCTGGGTTTGCGCGAGTGACCAGGGGACGACCCGAACCTGCAACATAATGAGTTTCGGGTTGATCGGTCAAGCCAAAGGGGTAGAAAACTGCGTACCAAGTTGCCAACAGTGAAGGCCTTTGGGCTTGTTTTGGCCTTTTCAAGCGCGAACCACATACCCTTCTGCTGTGCGGTCTGACCTGGGCTCGCGCGACAGACCAAGGGACCACCCCAACCTGCAACGCTCCGAGTTTCGGGTCGATCAGTCAAGGTCAAGGTCGACCCGTTCGGCCAGGTATGCCAATTTGAGCGGCATAGAGCATTGGCTTCGGCTGTGCGATCTGGTCTGGGCTCGCTTGAAAGACCAGGGGACCACCCCAACCTGCAATGCCCAGATTTCTGGGTCGATAGGTCAAGCCTAAGGGGTAGAAAAACTGCGTACCAAGTGGCCCAAAAGTGAAGAAATTGGGCTTGTTTTGGTCTGTTCAAACGCGAACCGCATACCTTTCTGCTGTGCTGCCTGACCTGGGCTCACGCGAGTGACCGGGTGACCATCTGAACCTGCAACGCTCCGAGTTTCGGGTCGATTGGTCAAGGCAAAGGGGTAGAAAACTGCCTACCAAGTTGCCAACAGTCCAGGCCTTTGGGTTTGTTAGGGTTTTTCAGCAGTGAACGACATGCCCTTGGGTTGAGCGATCTGACCTGGGCTTGCGGGAGTGACCAGGGGGCCACCCGAACCTGCAACATTCTGAGTTTCGGGTCGATCGGTCAAGCCAAAGGGATAGAAAACTGCGTACTCAGTTGCCAACAGTGAAGGCCTTTGGGCTTATTTTGGCCTTTTCAAGCGCGAACCGCATACCCTTCTGCTGTGCGGTTTGACCTGGGCTCGCGTGTGTGATCACGGGACCACCTGAACCTGCAACGCTCCGAGTTTCGGGTCGATCAGTCAAGGTCAAGGTCGACCCGTTCGGCCAGGTAATCCAATTTGAGCGGCATAGAGCATTGGCTTCGGCTGTGTGATCTGCTCTGGGCACGCGCAAAAGACCAGGGGACCACTCCAACCTGCAATGCCCAGAGTTCCGGGTCGATAGGTCAAGCCTAAGGGGTAGAAAAACCCCGTACCAAGTGGCCAAAAAGTGAAGAAATTGGGCTTGTTTTAGTCTTTTCAAACGCGAACCGCATACCTTTCTGCTGTGCTGCCTGATCTGGGCTCGCGCGAGTGACCGGGTGACCATCTGAACCTGCAACGCTTCGAGTTTCGGGTTGATGGGTCAATGCAAAGGGGTAGAACACTGCCTACCAAGTTGCCAACAGTCCAGGCCTTTGGGTTTGTTAGGGTTTTTCAGCAGTGAACCGCATGCCCTTGGGCTGAGCGATCTGACCTGGGCTCGCGCGTGTGACCACGGGACCACCTGAACCTGCAACGCTCCGAGTTTCAGGTCGATCAGTCAAGGTCAAGATCGACCTGTTCGTTAAGGTATGCCAATTTGAGCGGCATAGAGCATCGGCTTCGGCCGTGCGATCTGGTCTGGGCTCGCGCGACAGACCAGGGGACCACCCCAACCTGCAATGCCCAGAGTTCTGGGTCGATAGGTCAAGCCTAAGGGGTAGAAAAACTGCGTACCAAGTGGCCCAAAAGTGAAGAAATTGGGCTTGTTTTGGTCTTTTCAAACGCGAACCGCATACCTTTCTGCTGTGCTGCCTGACCTGGGCTCGCGCGAGTGACCGAGTGACAATCTGAACCTGCAACGCTCCAAATTTCGGGTCGATGGGTCAAGGCAAAGGGGTAGAAAACTGCCTACCAAGTTGCAAACAGTTCAGACCTTTGGGTTTGTTAGGGTTTTTCAGCAGTGAACCACATGCCATTGGGCTGAGCGATCTGACCTGGACTCGCGCAAGTGACCTTGGGACCACCCGAACCTGCAACAATTCGAGTTTAGGGTCTATCGGTCAAGCCAAAGGGGTAGAAAACAGCGTACAAAGTTGCCAACAATGAAGGCCTTTGGGCTTGTTTTGGCCTTTTCAAGCGCGAACTGCATACCCTTCTGCTGTGCGGTCTGACCTGGGATCGCGTGTGTGACCACGGGACCACCTGAACCTGCAACGCTCCGAGTTTCGGGTCGATCAGTCAAGGTCAAGGTCGACCCATTCGGCCAGGTATGCCAATTTGAGCGGCATAGAGCATTGGCTTTGGCCGTGCGATCTGGTCTGGGCTCGCGCAACAGACCAGGGGACCACCCCAACCTGCAATGCCCAGAGTTCCGAATCGATAGGTCAAGCCTAAGGGGTAGAAAAACTGCGTACCAAGTGGCCCTAAAGTAAAGAAATTGGGCTTGTTTTGGTCTTTTCAAACGCAAACTGAATACCTTTCTGCTGTGCTGCCTGACCTGGGCTCGCGCGAGTGAGGGGGTGACCATCTGAACCTGCAACGCTCCGAGTTTCAGGTCGATGGGTCAAGGCAAAGGGGTAGAAAACTGCCTACCAAGTTGCCAACAGTCAAGGCCTTTGGGTTTGTTAGGGTTTTTCAGCAGTGAACCGCATGCCCTTGGGCTGAGCGATCTGACCTAGCCTAGCGCGAGTGACCAGGGGACCGCCAGAACCTCCAACATTCCAAGTTTCGGGTAGATCGGTCAAGCCAAAGGGGTAGAAAACTACATACCAAGTTGCCAACAGTGAAGGCCTTTAGGCTTGTTTTGGCCTTTTCAAGCGCGAACCGCTTACCCTTCTGCTGTGCGGTCTGACCTGGGCTCGCGCGTGTGACCAGGGGACCACCTAAACCTGCAACGCTCAGAGTTTCAGGTCGATCAGTCAAGGTCAAGGTCGACCCGTTTGGCCAGGTATGCCAATTTGAGTGGCATAGAGCAATGGCTTCGGCCGTGCGATCTGGTCTTGGCTCGCGCAACAGACCAGGGGACCACCCCAACATGCAATGCCTAGAGTTCCGGGTGGATAGGTCAAACCTAAGGGGTAGAAAAACTGCGTACCAAGTAGCCCAAAAGTAAAGAAATTGGGCTTGTTTTGGTCTTTTCAAACGTGAACTGCATACCTTTCTGCTGTGCTGCCTGACCTGGGCTCGCGCGAGTGACGGGGTGACCATCTGAACCTGCAACCCTCCAAGTTTTGGGTCGATGGGTCAAGGCAAAGGGGTAGAAAACTGCCTACCAAGTTGCCAACAGTCCAGGCCTTTGGGTTTGTTAGGGTTTTTCAGCAGTGAACCGCATGCCCTTGGGCTGAGCGATCTGACATGGGCTAGCGCAAGTGACAAGGGGACCGCCCGTACCTCCAACAATCCGAGTTTCGGGTAGATCAGTCAAGCCAAAGGGGTAGAAAACTACATACCAAGTTGCCAACAGTGAAGTCCTTTGGGCTTGTTTTGGCCTTTTCAAGCGCGAACCGCATACCCTTCTGCTGCGCGGTCTGACCTGGTATCGCGCGTGTGACCAGGGGACCACCTGAACCTGCAACGCTCAGAGTTTCGGGTCGATCAGTCAAGGTCAAGGTCGACCCGTTTGGCCAGGTATGCCAATTTGAGTGGCAAAGAGCAATGGCTTCGGCCGTGCGATCTGGTCTTGACTCGCGCAACAGACCAGGGGACCACCCCAACATGCAATGCCCAGAGTTCCGGGTCGATAGGTCAAACCTAAGGGGAAGAAAAACTGCGTACCAAGTAGCCCAAAAGTGAAGAAATTGGGCTTGTTTTGGTCTTTTCAAACGTGAACTGCATACCTTTCTGCTGTGCTGCCTGCCCTGGACTCGCGCGAGTGACGGGGTGACCATCTGAACCTGCAACCCTCCAAGTTTTGGGTCGATGGGTCAAGGCAAAGGGGTAGAAAACTGCCTACCAAGTTGCCAACAGTCCAGGCCTTTGGGTTTGTTAGGGTTTTTCAGCAGTGAACAGCATGCCCTTGGGCTGAGCGATCTGACCTGGGCTCGTGCGAGTGACCAGGAACCACCCGAACCTGCAACATTCCGAGTTTTGGGTTGATCGGTCAAGCTAAAGGGGTAGAAAACTGCGTACCAAGTTGCCAACAGTGAAGGCTTTTGGGCTTGTTTTGGCCTTTTCAAGCGGAAACCACATAACCTTCTGCTGTGCAGTCTGACCTGGGCTCGCGCGTATGACCACAAGACCACCTGAACCTGCAACGCTCCGAGTTTCAGGTCAATTAGTCAAGGTCAAGGTCAACCCGTTCGGCCAGGTATGCCAATTTGAGCGGCATAGAGCATTGGCTTCGGCCGTGCAATCTGGTCTGGGATCGGGCGACAGACAAGGGGACCACCCCAACCTGCAATGCCCAGAGTTCCGGGTTGATAGGTCAAGCCTAAGGGGTAGAAAAACTGCGTACCAAGTTGCCCTAAAGTGAAGAAATTGGGCTTGTTTTGGTCTTTTCAAACGCGAACCGCATACCTTTCTGCTGTGCTGCCTGACCTGGGCTCGCGCGAGTGACGGGGTGACCATCTGAACCTGCAACGCTCCTAGTTTCAGGTCGATGGGTCAAGGCAAAGGGGTAGAAAACTGCCTACCAAGTTGCCAACAGTCCAGGCCTTTGGGTTTGTTAGGGTTTTTCAGCAGTGAACCGCATGCCCTTGGGCTGAGTGATCTGACATGGGCTAGCGCAAGTGACAAGGGGACCATCCGAACCTGCAACATTCCGAGTTTCGGGTCAATTAGTCAAGCCAAAGGGGTAGAAAACTGCGTACCAAGTTGCCAACAGTGAAGTCCTTTGGGCTTGTTTTGGCCTTTTCAAGCGCGAACCACATACCCTTCTGCTGCGCGGTCTGACCTGGTATCGCGCGTGTGACCACGGTACCACCTGAACCTGCAACGCTCCGAGTTTCAGGTCGATCAGTCAAGGTCAAGGTCGACCCGTTGGGCCAGGTATGCCAATTTGAGCGGCAAAGAGCATTGGCTTCGGCCGTGCAATCTGGTCTGGGCTTGTGCGACAGACCAGGGAACCACCCCAACCTGCAATGCCCAGAGTTCCGGGTCGATAGGTCAAGCCTAAGAGGTAGAAAAACTGCGTACCAAGTTGCCCTAAAGTGAAGAAATTGGGCTTGTTTTGGTCTTTTCAAACGCGAACCGCATACCTTTCTGCTGTGCTGCCTGACCTGGGCTCGCGCGAGTGACGGGGTGACCATCTGAACCTGCAACGCTCCGAGTTTCAGGTCGATGGGTCAAGGCAAAGGGGTAGAAAACTGCCTACCAAGTTGCCAACAGTCCAGGCCTTTGGGTTTGTTAGGGTTTTTCAGCAGTGAACCGCATGCCCTTGGGCTGAGCGATCTGACCTGGGCTCATGCGAGTGACCAGGAACCACCCGAACCTGCAACATTCCGAGTTTCGGGTTGATCGGTCAAGCTAAAGGGGTAGAAAACTGCGTACCAAGTTGCCAACAGTGAAGGCCTTTGGGCTTGTTTTGGCCTTTCAAGCGGAAACCACATAACCTTCTGCTGTGCAGTCTGACCTGGGCTCGCGCGTATGACCACAAGACCACCTGAACCTGCAACGCTCCGAGTTTCAGGTCAATCAGTCAAGGTCAAGGTAGACTCGTTCGGCCAGGTATGCCAATTTGAGCGGCATAGAGCATTGGCTTCGGCCATGCGATCTGGTCTGGGCTCCCGCCACAGACCAGGGGACCACCCCAACCTGCAATGCCCAGAGTTCCGGGTTGATAGGTCAAGCCTAAGGGCTAGAAAACCTGCGTACCAAGTGGCCCTAAAGTGAAGAAATTGGGATTCTTTTGGTCTTTTCAAACGCGAACCGCATACCTTTCTGCTGTGCTGCCTGACCTGGGCTCGCGCGAGTGACGGGGTGACCATCTGAACCTGCAACGCTCCGAGTCGATGGGCAAAGGGGTTGAAAACTTCCTACCAAGTATAACATAGTGACCTATGTGACTAAGTAATTAATCTGTAAACTAATTAAGTAATAAGGGATTTTAACTTCTCTTTTATAAAGTTTAATATTCTGTTATAATACATTATCTCTAACATGCAGTACGTGCAGTATTATACATGGATGTTTATATTGGACAGTGTTCAAGTCAAATTTGACATTTAAACACGTGTTCATTGTTTAATGTCAATATGTTTGTTACCTTGGGGATTGTCCAGAATGCATGACGTAGCTAATTGTTTAAGGTCAACGTGTTTACTGTCTTCATTGTTATGGGTTATTTAGTATTGTTTAAAGTCAAGTTGTTTACTGACATTTTAATGTTTATAATTGAAACTCAAGTTTTGATAGATAGTTTAGAGTTAATGCTATAATTAGTAACATGTATCTAAACAGTTCATTAGTTTGTAAATAACAGATGTTGGCATCCATGAGAGTGCCAAGTCTGGAGAATTCCAAAAGGTCACTAAAAACGTATAAATAATGCATGCTGGAGAGAGAGGGAGGATTGCAGTCTAGTCTTGGAGAGCAGTCGTGTTTGAGAATCTGAACATTCAACTTGTTCTTTTCTAATAAACTCATTATGCTATACTGACTGTGTTGATTTATTATTGCGAAGTACTAACCACTACAACTACTACGTTACACTGGCTTTATTTTGGTGACCGTGACAATGGATTCGAAAATGGTACAACAGGTAGGTGCTGTTTATTTTCATCTTTTCTATGGGTTTAATCATTAGTTGACGAATACCAACAGAATTCAGAAAATAACAATTTTAATTTTGTTTTAGGATAAGAAAAAGATAATATATATATGATATGTCGCAACAACAAGAAACTCAAAATGACTTTTTGATTCACGCTTTTCAAAATTTAAAAGATGAATTGTCAAATGTAACTCAAGCTTTGGCAACTCAAGGGATTACGAATGCAGTTCTTAAATTTGACGGGAATCCGAAACAATACAAAGAATGGATTAAATCAATAGAGAAATATTCTGTTTTGGCAGGGTCAAATGACGATAAAAAGAAATTAATAGCTTTTCAAACTGCTGGAGGTGCTGTTTCTGGCTTTATACAAAGATATTTAAACGCAAATGCAGCATGTACTTGGGACAATTTAAAACAACAAATCGCAGTTAGGTTTTTAGATGTGACAGATGCACAAATGGCTTTGTCATTACTAAGGAAAGTTAGGCAAAAACAGGGCGAAACTATTCACAATAATGCAGATAGAATTTTATCTTTGGCAGATGATGCCTATGGCAATCAAGGAGGCAATGCCGCAGAAAGACATTTAATTGACATATTTTCAGATGGGTTATTAAATGAACAACTAAGGATGAAAATTTTAAGGGATCAACCTGCTACGCTTCAGGGCGCTATAGCGATAGCCGTCAATGAACAAAACTTAAGGAATAGAGTACAAATAGCTTCACATTATCAGACTAGTAGAATAAACTTTAAAACCAATGAGCATCAACCAATGGAGGTTGATTTGTTAAGAAGTCAGCGATATAGACATAGGCCAACGCATGTCACTAGCGCACAGGTTAGGACAATTAGATGTTGGAACTGTGGTAACTTAGGTCATATAAGCAGAGAATGTAGGTTAAATGATTTCAAACAGCCAATGGGTCATGGTGTAACAAATCCAGACCGCAGGGTAAAAGATATGAAATCTGCAATGGGTCATGGAAAACCACTTAATCAGGGAAACTAGAATGCTCTTTGTATAATGAGGTCGATACAGAGAGTAACAACAAAGAAAACTTGTCTCAACAAAATTTTCAAATTAATATCTCAGGCAGTCCAAATTCTTGCTTAGTCAAAATAGGAAAACAAAAATTTAGAACTCTTGTTGACACTGGAGCAGAATGCTCATTGATGCATCGTCGTGTGTATGATCAATTAAAAAACAAACCTAAATTGCAAAATAAAAGCGTGTCTCTGCAAACTGCAAGTGGATCTCAATTACAATGCGATGGTTGTGTCAATGTACAATTTCGTATCGGTGGAACCGACATGTCTCAAGATTTCTATATTATCAGAGACTTAAACAGGAATTTAATACTTGGGCTTGACTGGCTAAAGAAAAATAACGTTAGAATTTACATGGATTTGAAATGCATTAGGATAGATGGTAAACATTATGTCAATTTAGAAGAAGATATTCATATAGCTGCTACCGTAAGGACAAAAAGAGATTGTTTAATTAAACCTAAAACTGCAATTGTCTGCTATGGTAAGGTTAGAGAAAATCCAAATTTACCAGTACATGAAATTTATGAAGTATCACAAATTGACAAGGGATTTATTGTTAATTATCCAGGGTTACAAGTAATCAACACTGTTTCAAAATTAAGTAAAAATAGAACACTTCCACTTTTAGTTGTGAATAATACAAATAAGTTTATTAAAATTTATAGACATGGATTATTGGCAAAGATTTCTCCAATTCAAAATAAAGTTTTAGGCATAAACTCCATAAAACAAACAACTGAAAATGAAATTAATTAAAAGGATTTAGATGTTCCAAGTCAATTTAGACCCAAAATCGAAAAATTAATTTTGGAAAATCAAGATTTATTTGCAAATAAAGACTCTGAGTTAGGACATACCGATGTAGTAAAGATGGAAGTAGATGTTGGTGATCATAAACCAATTAAATTAAGACCTTATAGGACACCACTTAAAAATAGGGAAGTTATTGACAAGGCAGTCGATGAAATGTTGGATGCGAATATCATTAAAAGATCAAGATCACCTTGGTCATTTCCAGTAGTTATTGTTGATAAAAAAGACGGAAGTAAAAGATTTTGTGTTGATTTTAGGAAGTTAAATCAAATAACTAAGAAAAATTCATACCCTTTACCTTTAATTGATGATATCTTAGCTCTACTTGGGAAAGCAAAGTACTTTTCATCTTTAGATCTTAAAAGTGGATATTGGCAGGTAGCCATGTCAGTAAAAGATAAAGAAAAAACTGCATTCGCTTGTCATAGGGGTTTATTTGAATTCAATGTTATGCCTTTTGGACTTTCAAATGCTCCGGCTATCTTCCAAGAACTTATGTCAGTTGTTTTACAAGACTGTGGTGACTTTGCTACCGCATATCTTGATGATTTGCTAATTTTTAGTGAGAATCTTGAAGAACACCTAAAACACATAAATATAATATTTAATAAGTTAAGGCAACATAGTTTAAAGCTGAAATTAAAGAAATGTGGATTTCTTAAAACAGAAACAAATTATCTTGGTTTTATTGTAAGTAAAGAAGGTATCAAAGCTGACCCTAAGAAAGTGACAGCAATTCAATCTTTACCCATTCCAACCTGTGTTAGAGAGGTTAGATCTTTCGTTGGAATGTGCTCATATTACCGTCGATTCATACCGAATTTTAGTGAAATTGCTGAACCAATTATAGCTCTAACAAGAAAATATGCTCACTTTAAATGGACAGATACACACCAAAAAGCATTTCAATATCTGAAACATAATTTAACTACTGTCCCATATTTGGTTTATCCAGATCCAAATAAACCATACATATTATATACAGATGCAAGTGATTTGTGTGTAGGCGCGTGCCTCACTCAAGAATCTGAGGGAGATGAAAAACCAATTTATTATTTATCTCACAAACTGAGCAAGTCTCAATGCAAATGGTCTGTTGTTGAAAAAGAAGCTTTTGCAATTCACTATGCACTTCAAAAACTTGATTACTACTTACACAATGCACAATTTATTATCAGAACTGACCACAAACCGTTAAAATATCTATTAGAAAGTCCTATGCAGAATAAGAAGATACAACTCTGGGCCTTAAGTATGTCAGGATATAATTGCACAGTCGAGTATATTGCAGGAAATACTAACACCTGTGCTGATCTTCTTTCGAGACATCCAGATAATCTCAAAGAAAGAACAGAAAATCAAAATTCAGAAGGCATTGACAGTATGGTGTGTCCAGATGTCAATGACAATTTATTTGAAATCAATGTTCTTGACTCGAGTCAGTTTGACCCGAAAAGTTTTGCATCTTGTCAAAGTAAAGATGATGACTCATTTCAAAAGTGTGACTGTTCAGACTTTACAAAAACTAATATTGATATGAAAGAGGAACAAAATAAAGATGATGCCATTTCTAAAATTAGATCAATGATTTTAAATGGGGAAGGAAGCAAAGATGTGCAAAAGCACTATCTTTTAGTAGATGATTTAGTTTATTACATTTCAAATATTGATGATAATCCTTACCTAAGATTGGTTATTCCCAGTCACATTAGGAAATTTGTTTTGACACAATTTCATGACGAAAATGGACATATGGGTGTGCAGAAAACCTTTGACTCAATTCGTCAAAAGTATTTTTGGATGAATTTGTTCAAAGATGTGTATAAATATGTATCTGAATGCACAATTTGTCAGACAAGATCGTTGCAAAAAGTTAAGCAACCTTTGCAAGAAACCGATATTCCACCTTATCCTATGGCGAAACTTAGTCTTGATCTCTCGGGTCCTTATCCTACAACATTATCTGGAAATAAATATATAATTGCTTTTGTCGATTGGTATAGCGGATGGCCAGAGGCATTTGCTGTACCAGATAAAACTGCGGAAACAGTCGCCGACTTAATCATTGATCAAATTTTTCCACGATTCGGATCTTGCTTACAGCTTGTTACAGACAATGGCTCTGAAAACGTTAATAAGATTGTTAGAGAAACTCTAGAAAGACTTAAGATTGATCATGTACTAACAAGTGTTTATCATCCTCAAAGTAATGCTAAAGTTGAAAGATTTCATAGAACTTTACATGACATCTTAGCTAAAAAGATTGAAGGCAATCAACAAACTTGGGATTTACACTTAAATCAAGCTTTGGCAGCAATTAGATTCAATGTCAGTGAATCTACAAAATTTACTCCTTTCTTTTTACTCTATAATAGGGATGTTGTATTACCTGTAGATAATCTTCTAAAACCAAGACGTAAATACACAGGTGAAGAGTATCACAAAATAGCTTTACAAGAACAACATAAATCATTTTCAATCATGAGAAACCATTTAAAAAAATCAAAGAAAAGGCAAGCTAAGTATGCAGACAAGGGTGCTAAAAATATAAATTTTGAAGTAGGTGATCCAGTATATTACAAAAATAATAGGAGAAAAGGAAAACTGGATTTAAAATGGAAACCTTATTACAGAATAATTGAAAAGAAAACCCCAGTTACATATGTTATCAGAAATCAATTAGATGGTTCTACATGCAAGGTGCATGCAGAATTATTAAGGTTAGCAAATATAGATGATTGGGAAATTCCTAAACAAAACGGTAGACATTTGAGAGATGCAGCATATGTCATCCCGCCTTCAGCTTCTGAGTCTGAGTCTTCAAATGACTCCGATTCTGAGGACAATATACCTTTGGCTGAACTAGCCAAAAGGCATAGACATGAAAGGGCAACCTCGGAGGATGAAGATGACATTCCTTTGATGGAACTTAGAAAGCGTCTTAAGTATAGAGAAAATAGGCAAAATCAAGATGATCAAGATGAAAAAAGAAATTTAGAGCAACGTCAGGAAATAATAAACTATAATAATAACGGAAGTTCAGGCGAATCTGAACCAAGCGAATCAGAGCAAGAAATGGAAATAAATGAGATCCACGGGCAAAAGCGAAAACATGCTAAAAAGAAATCTCAATCAGGTAGCGATGTAAAGAAACTGTTGAGACTGGTCGCTAAAATGTTGTAAAATGACCTCAGAATAAGAATATTCTGTTGAAAAGTAAATTAAGCTTACATGAGCTTTATTAAGTTTAAGAGGTGAAGTAATAAGAAATCCTCTTTAAAATCAAGAATATGGCAATTGGAAATTGCACATACTCATTTTTTTTATTGTTTGTTATATATATTTTAGGTTGGTGTCGTAAGAATTTCATTCACCTTAGGGTTATTGTTCACTAGCCAAATACATGGACTATTTTTGTCAGAGAACGTCGTTTTTAGGAGGATAAACGAAATATATATCAATGATAATCATTGGTCAGTAACATTTGTACATGATTTAACCTCTTTTGGAACATTAATTGGTCAAATTGAGAATGATTTGGTGATTACAGACAGGGTTATGTCAGAAATTTCTGGTTTTTATGTACGATCAAATCTTACTGGTTATACAGAGACCATAAATAGTTTGCATGTAGAAATAGAGATGTTAAGAGATGCTTATAATGCGGTGTATGAAGGTTTTGATAACTACCATACTATCGCATTCCAACATCACAAAAACAAGAGATCTGTATTACCATTTGTAGGACAATTAATGAATACGTTGTTTGGAACTGTATCTGAGTCTGACCTTTCAAATATAAAACGAAATGTTAATATTTTGGCTAGAAATCAAAAACGTGTGATACATGATGTAAAAACATGTATTTCAGTACTGAATATTACTAGAACCCAAGTAGTAGAAAATAGGCGATCAATAATGGACCTTATTATAGTTGTACAGCGTCTTGATTCAAAGATACAGGAGTTGGCGTATCGTTTTGATAAGAAACTCGTTAGATTAGAACAATTTGTACATACTTACTTCCAGTTAAAATTAATTCTTGATGAAATTAGACTAATGACGCAAGATGCTATGTTTTATCTTGAAAATTTGAAAATTGAACTGAGTATGTTGTCACTACAACATATCTCCATAAATACAATATCTCCTAAAAATCTAAGGGGATTACTAATAGAAATTGAGTCTAAGCTTCCAAGTAACTTCGAATTACCAGCTAGTCCTCGTGATGACATTTGGTATTTTTACACTCACATCCGTAACCTACTGGGAAGATAATGAAATAAGGATAATTCTCAAAATACCACTTCTGAATACTGAACAAAAGTTTGACATTTATGAATTATATAATTTGCCAGTTCCAAAGCCGGTTAAAAATAATCATGTTTTGATCAGATATAACTTAGAGTCCAACACGCTGATGATATCTAAAGATAGAGAAAAATTTACATTTCTATCTGGAAACATGTTGGAAGTATGTAAAAATAATCATATACAATTCTGTAATTCACAATCAGCCTTCTATCAAACAAATGTAAACAAATTTTGTGTGGTTGCCTTGTTTATGAAAAATAAGCTTGACATTCAAAAGTTTTGTAAGCAAATTGTTGTTTTGAATCAAAATCTGCCATACGCTAAATATTTGTCAGCTGGGTTGTGGGCAGTCATAACAAACACTCCACTGACCTTTACAATGAATTGTTTATCACATTCAAGCAATTACAAATTAGTACAACCGTATTTTGACATTATAAAATTAAACAACACTTGCAGAGCATCTAGCAACTATCTACAGTTACCAATTTATTTTGAAAGAGGAACAGGTTTTGACACTAAGGATCCTTTGGGCACACTACTAAAAACTCATAACATATCCCAATTGTCATTAGTAAATGACTCGCATAATAATTTTGTGAAATTGCAATCAGTTGAATTACCGCCACAATTATCACATTTAAAAGAAATTCCTTTGCAAAACTTTTTGCACGAAATGAGTCAATATGAAAATTTGAATAATTTGACTCCTGAAAAACATTCCCATTGGATTTCATACATAATAATCATTTGCGTTTCAGTTGTAGCGACATTCTTAATCATTTGGTTATTGCACAAATATAGAGTCTTAATTCGATCTGTTGGTAAACGCATGGCTAATGATCATGACCTTGAGGGGGTGAATGAAAAACAGTTACCTTCCACCACTTTGGAGGATATTGAGATGTCCGTTGTCAACACGAAAACTGTCAACAACAGTGGTGAAGGCCAATCCTTCAAACGGACTGATGCCATGATGGCATGGGCGCAATAATGAGAAAAATTGCTGAACATTAAACGTGTGCACTATAAAAATGGATGTCATGTATATATGAACTATGAACTTTTGTAATAAGATGTTGACTGATGTGAATAATATTTTCCAGCTCAGTTATTTCAATACAACGTAATAATATTACCAAATGGACTTCAGCTTTTATCAAAAGTGACCTGTCTAATTATAGGCAGATGATGTTCCTGTAATGAAAAAACACTACTCGGTAGACAAATCAACAACATCGTCACCATTACCCTACTAGATCCATGGTTAACAAACATACGCGGAGGAGTGAACAACATAAGATCGATCTTTCTGAAGTACCGCCACAAACACTGAAGGGGAAACTAGGAGCCGCCACATACGAGCTAAAGAAGTTAATAGATGGACTTAAGAAATAGACATTAAAAGAAACATTCCATGGAGTTAATATTTACTTTGATTTTATTTGTTATGATTTGCATGAATTTATTATAAATCTTCATAATTTATGTTAAGTTTCAAATAGTCAATATGTGTGTGAAAGAGTGAAAGAATAATTTTGGAAATTAATTTAATAATAAATTAATCTTATATGTAAGGGAGGGATATAACATAGTGACCTATGTGACTAAGTAATTAATCTGTAAACTAATTAAGTAATAAGGGATTTTAACTTCTCTTTTATAAAGTTTAATATTCTGTTATAATACATTATCTCTAACATGCAGTACGTGCAGTATTATACATGGATGTTTATATTGAACAGTGTTCAAGTCAAATTTGACATTTAAACACGTGTTCATTGTTTAATGTCAATATGTTTGTTACCTTGGGGATTGTCCAGAATGCATGACGTAGCTAATTGTTTAAGGTCAACGTGTTTACTGTCTTCATTGTTATGGGTTATTTAGTATTGTTTAAAGTCAAGTTGTTTACTGACATTTTAATGTTTATAATTGAAACTCAAGTTTTGATAGATAGTTTAGAGTTAATGCTATAATTAGTAACATGTATCTAAACAGTTCATTAGTTTGTAAATAACAGATGTTGGCATCCATGAGAGTGCCAAGTCTGGAGAATTCCAAAAGGTCACTAAAAACGTATAAATAATGCATGCTGGAGAGAGAGGGAGGATTGCAGTCTAGTCTTGGAGAGCAGTCGTGTTTGAGAATCTGAACATTCAACTTGTTCTTTTCTAATAAACTCATTATGCTATACTGACTGTGTTGATTTATTATTGCAAAGTACTAACCACTACAACTACTACGTTACACAAGTCGCCAACAGTCCAGGCCTTTGGATTTGTTAGGGTTTTTCAGCAGTGAACCGCATGCCCTTGGGCTGAGCGATCTGACCTGGGCTCGCGCGAGTGACCAGGGGACCACCCGAACCTGCAACATTCCGAGTCTCAGGTCGATCGGTCAAGCCAAAGGGGTAGAAAACTGCGTACCAAGTTGCCAACAGTGAAGGGCTTTGGGCTTGTTTTGGCCTTTTCAAGCGCGAACCACATACCCTTCTGCTGTGCGGTCTGACCTGGGCTCGTGCGTGTGACCACTGGACCACCTGAACCTGCAACGCTCCGAGTTTCGAGGTCGATCAGTCAAGGTCAAGGTCGACCCGTTCGGCCAGGTATGCCAATTTGAGCGGCATAGAGCATTGGCTTCGGCCGTGTGATCTGGTCTGGGCTCGCGCGACAGACCAGGGGACCACCCCAACCTGCAATGCCCAGAGTTCTGGGTCGATAGGTCAAGCCTAAGGGGTAGAAAAACTGCGTACCAAGTGGCCCAAAAGTGAAGAAATTGGGCTTGTTTTTGTCTATTCAAACGCAAACCACATACTTTCTGCTGTGCTGCCTGACCTGGGCTCGCGCGAGTGACGGGGTGACCATCTGAAACTGCAACGCTCCGAGTTTCATGTCGATGGGTCAAGGCAAAGGGGTAGAAAACTGCCTACCAAGTTGCCAACTGTCCAGGCCTTTGGGTTTGTTAGGGTTTTTCAGCAGTGAACCGCATGACCTTGGGCTGAGCCATCTGACCTGGACTAGTGCCAGTGACCAGGGGACCACCCGAACCTGCAACATTCTGAGTTTCGGGTCGATCGGTCAAGCCAAAGGGGTAGAAAACTGCGTACCAAGTTGCCAACAGTGAAGGCCTTTGGTCTTGTTTTGGCCTTTTCAAACGCCAACCCCATACCCTTCTGCTGTGCGGTCTGACCTGGGCTCGCGCGTGTGACCATGGGACCATCTGAACCTGCAAGGCTCTGAGTTTCGGGTCGATCAGTCAAGGTCAAGGTCGACCCGTTTGGCCAGGTATGCCAATTTGAGTGCAATGCCCAGCGTTCCGGGTCGATAGGTTAAGCCTAAGGGGTAGAAAAACTGCGTACCAAGTGGCCCAAAAGTGAAGAAATTGGGCTTGTTTTGGTCTTTTCAAACGCGAACCGCATACCTTTCTGCTGTGCTGCCTGACCTGGGCTCGCGCAAGTGACCGGGTGACCATCTGAACCTGCAACGCTCCAAGTTTTGGGTCGATGGGTCAAGGCAAAGGGGTAGAAAACTGCCTACCAGGTTGCCAACAGTGCAGGCCTTTGGGTTTGTTAGGGTTTTTCAGCAGTGAACCGCATGCCCTTGGGCTGAGCGATCTGACCTGGGCTCGTGCAAGTTACCAGGGGACCACCCGAACCTGCAACATTCCGAGTTTCGGGTTGATCGCTCAAGCTAAAGGGGTAGAAAACTGCGTACCAAGTTGCCAATAGTGAAGGCCTTTTGGCTTGTTTTGGCCTTTTCAAGCACGAACCACATACCCTTCTGCTGTGCACTCTGACCTGGGCTCGCGCGTGTGACCACGGGACCACCTGAACCTCCAAGCTCCGAGTTTCAGGTCGATCAGTCAAGGTCAAGGTCGACCCGTTCGGCCAGGTATGCCAATTTGAGCGGCATAGAGCATTGGCTACGGCCTTGCGATCTGGTCTGGGCTCGGGCGACAGACCAGGGGACCACCCCAACCTGCAATGCCCAGAGTTCCGGGTCGATAGGTCAAGCCTAAGGGGTAGAAAAACTGCGTACCAAGTGGCCCAAAAGTGAAGAAATTGGGCTTGTTTTGGTCTTTTCAAATGCAAACCGCATACCTTTCTGCTGTGCTGCCTGACCTGGGCTCGCGCAAGTGACCCGGTGACCATCTGAACCTGCAACGCTCCGAGTTTTCGGTCGATGGGTCAAGGCAAAGGGGTAGAAAACTGCCTACCAGGTTGCCAACAGTCCAGGCCTTTGGGTTTGTTAGGGTTTTTCAGCAGTGAACTGCATGCCCTTGGGCTGAGTGATCTGACCTGGGCTCATGCGAGTGACCAGGGGACCACCCGAACCTGCAACATTCCGAGTTTCGGGTTGATCGCTCAAGCTAAAGGGGTAGAAAACTGCGTACCAAGTTGCCAACAGTGAAGTCCTTTGGGCTTGTTTTGGCCTTTTCAAGCGCGAACAGCATACCCTTCTGCTGTGCGGTCTGACCTGGGCTCGCGCCTGTGACCAAGGGACCACCTGAACCTGCAACGCTCCGAGTTTTGGGTCGATCAGTCAAGGTCAAGGTCGACCTGTTCGGCCAGGTATGCCAATTTGAGCGGCATAGAGCATTGGCTTCGGCCGTTCGATCTGGTCTGGGCTTGTGCGAAAGACCAGGGGACCACCCCAACCTGCAATGCCCAGAGTTCCGGGTTAATAGGTCAAGCCTAAGGGGTAGAAAAACTGCGTACCAAGTGGCCCTAAAGTGAAGAAATTGGGTTTGTTTTGGTCTTTTCAAACGCGAACCGCATACCTTTCTGCTTTGCTGCCTGACCTTGGCTCGCGCGAGTGACGGGGTGACCATCTGAACCTGCAACGCTCCAAGTGTCGGGTTGATGGATCAAGGCAAAGGGGAAGAAAACTGCCTACCAGGTTGCCAACAGTCGAGGCCTTTGGGTTTGTTAAGGTTTTTCAGCAGTGAACCACATGCCCTTGGGCTGAGCGATCTGACCTGGGCTCGCGCGATTGACCATGGAACCACCCGAACCTGCAACGCTCCGAGTTTCGGGTCGATCAGTCAAGGTCAAGGTTGACCCGTTCGTCCAGGATGCCAATTTGAGCGACATAGAGCATTGGCTTCGACCGAGCGTTCTGGTCTGGGCTGGCACGACAGACCAGGGGACCACCCCAACCTGCAATGCCCAGAGTTCTGGGTCAATAGGTCAAGCCTAAGGGGTAGAAAAACTGCGTACCAAGTTGCCAACAGTCCAGGCCTTTGGGTTTGTTAGGTTTTTTTAGCAGTGAACTGCATGCCTTTGGGCTGAGCGATCTGACCTTGGCTCGCAAGAGTGACCAGGGGACGACCCCAACCTGCATTATTCCAAGTTTCAGGTCGATCGGTCTAGCCTAAGGGGTAGAAAAACTGCGTACCAAGTGGCCCAAAAGTGTAGAAATTTGGCTTGTTTTGGTCTTTTCAAACGTGAACCGCATATCTTTCTGCTGTGCTGTTTGACCTGGGCTTGCGTGAGAGACCGGGTGACCATCTGAACCTGCAACGCTCCGAGTTTCGGGTCGATCAGTCGAGCCAAAGGGGTAGAAAACTGCGTACCAAGTTGCCAACAGTGAAGGCCTTTGTGTTTGTTTTGGCCTTTTCAAGCGCAAACTGCATACCCTTCTGCTGTGCCGTCTGACCTGGGCTCGCGTGTGTGACCACGGGACCACCTGAACCTGCAACGCTCGGAGTCGGGTCGATCAGTCAAGGTCAAGGTCAACCCGTTCGGCCAGTTATGCCAATTTGAGCGGCATAGAGCATTGGCTTCAGCCGTGCAATCTGGTCTGGGCTCGCGGGAAAGACCAGGGGACCACCCCAACCTGCAATGCCCAGAGTTCCGGGTCGATAGGTTAAGCCTAAGGGGTAGAAAAACTGCGTACCAAGTGGCCCAAATGTGAAGAAATTGGGCTTGTTTTGGTCTTTTCAAACACGAACCGCATACCTTTCTGCCGTGCTGCCTGACCTGGGCTCAAGCGAGTGACTGGGTGAGCATCTGAACCTGCAACGCTCCCAGTTTCGGGTCAATGGGTCAAGGCAAAGGGGTAGAAAACTGCCTGCCAAGTTGCCAACAGTCCAGGCCTTTGGGTTTGTTAGGGTTTTTCAGCAGTGAACCGCATTCACTTGGGCTGAGCGATCTGACCTGGCCTCGCGCGTGTGACCAGGGGACCACCCGAACCTGCAACATTCCGAGTTTCGGGTCGATCGGTCAAGCCAAAGGGGTAGAAGACTGCGTACCAAGTGGCCCAAAAGTGAAGAAATTGGGCTTGTTTTGGTCTTTTCAAACGCGAACCGCATACCTTTCTGCTGTGCTGCCTGACCTGGGCTTGTGTGAGTGACCGGGTGACCATCTGAACCTGCAATGCTCCGAGTTTCGGGTCGATGGGTCAAGGCAAAGGGGTAGAAAACTGCCTACCAAGTTGCCAACAGTCCAGGCCTTTGGGTTTGTTAGGGTTTTTCAGCATTGAACCGCATGCCCTTGGGCTAAGCGATCTGACCTGAGCTAGTGCGAGTGACCAGGGGACCACCCGAACCTGCAACATTCTAAGTTTCGGGTCGATCGGTCAAGCCAAAGGGGTAGAAAACTGTGTTCCAAGTTGCCAACAGTGAAGGCTTTTTGGCTTGTTTTGGCCTTTTCAAGCGCGAACCCCATACCCTTCTGCTGTGCGGTCTGACCCGGGCTCGTGAGTGTGACCACGGGACCACCTGAACCTGCAACTCTCGGGGTTTCGGGTCGATCAGTCAAGGTCAAGGTCGACCCGTTCAGCCAGGTATGCCAATTTGAGCGATATAGAGCATTGGCTTCGGCCGTGCAATCTGGTCTGGGCTTGCGCGACAGACCAGGGGACCACCCAAACCTGCAATGCCCAGAGTTCCGGGTCCATAAGTCAAGCCTAAGGGGTAGAAAAACTGCTTACCAAGTGGCCCAAAAGTGAAGAAATTGGGCTTGTTTTGGTCTTTTCAAACGCGAACCGCATACCCTTCTGCTGTGCTGCCTGACCTGGGCTCACGCGAGTGACGGGGTGACCATCTGAACCTGCAACGCTCTGAGTTTTGGGGCGATGGGTCAAGGCAAAGGGGTAGAAAACTGCCTACCAAGTTGCCAACAGTCCAGGCCTTTGGGTTTGTTAGGGTTTTTCAGCAGTGAACCGCATGCCCTTGGGCTGAGCGATCTGACCTGGGCTCGCGCGAGTGACCAGGGGACAACCCAAACCTGCAACATCTAGTTTCAGGTCGATCAGTCAAGCCAAAGGGGTAGGAAACTGCGTACCAAGTTGCCAACAGTGAAGGCCTTTGGGCTTGTTTTGGCCTTTTCAAGTGCGAACCGCATACCCTTCTGCTGTGCGGTCTGACCTGGACTCGCGCGTGTGACCACGGGACCACCTGAACCTGCAATGCTCCGAGTTTTGGGTCGATCAGTCAAGGTCAAGGTCGACCCATTCGGCCAGGTATGCCAATTTGAGCAGCATAGAGCATTGGCTTCGGCTGTGCGATCTGGTCTGGGCTTGTGCGACAGACCAGGGGACCACCCAAACCTGCAATGCCCAGAGTTCCGGGTCGATAGGTCAAGCCTAAGGGGTAGAAAACTGTGTACCAAGTGGCCCAAAAGTAAAGAAATTGGGCTTGTTTTGGTCTTTTCAAACGCAAACCGCATACCTTTCTGCTGTGCTGCCTGACCTGGGTTAGCGCAAGTGACCAGGTGACTATCTGAACCTGCAACATTCCGAGCTTTGGGTATTGGAAAAGCCAAAGGGGTAGAAAACTGCGTACCAAGTTGCCAACAATGAAGGCCTTTGGGCTTGTTTTGGCCTTTTCAAGCGCGAACCGCATACCCTTCTGCTTTGTGGTTTGACCTGGGCTCGCGCCTGAGACCAAGGGACCACCTGAACCTGCAACGCTCCGAGTTTCGGGTCGATCAGTCAAGGTCAAGGTTGACCCGTTTGGCCAGGTATGCCAATTTGAGCGGCATAGAGCATTGGCTTCGGCTGTGCGATCTGGTCTGGGCTCGCGCGACAGACCAGGGGACCACCCCAACCTGCAATGCCCAGAGTTACGGTTAGATAGGTCAAGCCTAAGGGGTAGAAAAACTGCGTACAAAGTGGCCCAAGAGTGAAGAAATTGGGCTTGTTTTGGTCTTTTCAAACGCAAAACGCATACCTTTCTGCTGTGCTGCCTGACCTGGGCTTGCACGAGTGACGATGTGACCATCTGAACCTGCAACGCTCCGAGTTTCGTGTCGATGGGTCAAGGCAAAGGGGTAGAAAACTGCCTACCAAGTTGCCAACAGTCCAGGCCTTTGGGATTGTTAGGATTTTTAGGCAGTAAACCGCATGCCCTTGGGCTAAGCGATCTGACCTGGGCTCGCTTGAGTGACCAGGGGACCACCCGAACCTGCAACATTCCTAGTTTCGGGTCGATCGGTCAAGCCAAAGGGGTAGAAAACTGCGTACCAAGTTGCCAACAGTGAAGGCCTTTGGGCTTGTTATGGCCTTTTCAAGCGCGAACCGCATGCCCTAGCGCTGAGCGATCTGACCTGGGCTCATGCGTGTGACCACGGGACCATCTGAACCCACAACGCTCTGAGTTTCGGGTCGATCAGTCAAGGTCAAGGTCGACCCGTTCGGCCAGGTATGCCAATTTGAGCGGCATAGAGCATTGGCTTCGGCTGTGCAATCTGGTCTGGGTTTGCGCGACAGACCAGGGGACCACCCCAACCTGCAATGCCCAGAATTCCGGGTCGATAGGTCAAGCCTAACGGGTAGAAAAACTGCGTACCAAGTGGCCCAAAAGTGAAGAAATTGGGCTTGTTTTGGTCTTTTCAAACGCAAACCACATACCTTTCTGCTGTGCTGCCTGACCTGGGCTCGCGCGAGTGACCGGGTGACCATCTGAACCTGCAACACTCCGAGTTTCGGGTCGATGGGTCAAGGCAAAGGGGTAGAAAACTGCCTACCAAGTTGCCAACAGTCCAGGCCTTTGGGTTTGTTAGGGTTTTTCAGCAGTGAACCGCATGCCCTTGGGCTGAGCGATCTGACCTGGGCTAGCGCGAGTGACCGGGGGACCAACTTAACCTGCAACATTCCGAGCTTCGGGTCGATTGGAAAAGCCAAAGGGGTAGAAAACTGCGTACCAAGTTGCCAACAATGAAGGCCTTTGGGCTTGTTTTGGCCTTTTCAAGCGCGAACCGCATACCCTTCTGCTTTGCGGTCTGACCTGGGCTCGAGTGTGTGACCACGGGACCACCTGAACCTGCAACGCTCTGAGTTTCGGGTCGATCAGCCAATGTCAAGGTCGACTTTTCGGCCAGGTATGCCAATTTTAGCAGCATAGAGCATTGGCTTCGGCCGTGCGATATGGTCTGGGCTCGCACTACAGACCAGGGGACCACCCCAACCTGCAATGCCCAGAGTTCCGGGTCGATAGGTCAAGCCTAAGAGGTAGAATAACTGCGTACCAAGTGGCCCAAAAGTGAAGAAATTGGGCTTGTTTTGGTCTTTTCAAACGTGAACCGCATACCTTTCTGCTGTGCTGCCTGACCTGGGCTCGCGTGAGTGATGGGGTGACCATTCGAACCTGCAACGCTCTGAGTTTCGGGTCGATGGGTCAAGGCAAAGGGGTAGAAAACTGCCTACCAAGTTGCCAACAGTCCAGGCCTTTTGGTTTGTTAGGGTTTTTCAGCAGTGAACCACATGCCCTTGGGCTGAGCCATCTGAACTGGGCTAGTAACCAGGGGACCACCCGAACCTCCAACATTCCTAGTTTCGGGTCCATCGGTCAAGCCAAACGGGTAGAAAACTGCGTACCAAGTTGCCAACAGTGAAGGCCTTTGGGCTTGTTTTGGCCTTTTCAAGCCCGAAACGCATACCCTTCTGCTCTGCGGTCTGACCTGGACTCGCGCGTGTGACCACGGGACCACCTAAACCTGCAACGCTCCGAGTTTCGGGTCGATCAGTCAAGGTCAAGGTCGACCCGTTCGGCCAGGTATGCCAATTTGAGCGGCATTGAGCATTGGCTTCGGCCGTGCAATCTGGTCTGGGCTTACACGACAGACCAGGGGACCACCCCAACCTGCAATGCCCAGAGTTCTGGGTCGATAGGTCAAGCCTAAGGGGTAGAAAAACTGTGTACCAAGAGGCCCAAAATTAAGAAATTGGGCTTGTTTTGGTCTTTTCAAATGCGAAACGCATACCTTTCTGCTGTGCTGCCTGACCTGGGCTCGCGCAAGTGACTGGGTGACCATCTTAACCTGCAACGCCCCGAATTTCGGGTCGATGGGTCAAGGTAAAAGAGTAGAAAACTGCGTACCAAGTTGCCAACAGTCCAGGCCTTTGGGTTTGTTAGGGTTTTTCAGCAGTGAACCGCATGCCCTTGGGCTGAGCGATCTGACCTGGGCCTGGGCGAGTGACCAGGGGACCAACTTAACCTGCAACATTCCGAGTTTCGGGTCGATTGGAAAAGCCAAAGGGGTAGAAAACTGCGTACCAAGTTGCCAACAATGAAGGCCTTTGGGCTTGTTTTGGCCTTTTCAAGCGCGAACCGCATACCCTTCTGCTTTGCGGTCTGACCTGGGCTCGAGTGTGTGACCACGGGACCACCTGAACCTGCAACGCTCTGAGTTTCGGGTCGATCAGCCAATGTCAAGGTCGACCTTTCGGCCAGGTATGCCAATTTTAGCAGCATAGAGCATTGGCTTCGGCCGTGCGATCTGGTCTGGGCTCGCACTACAGACCAGGGGACCACCCCAACCTGCAATGCCCAGAGTTCTGGGTCGTTAGGTCAAGCCTAAGGGTTAGAAAAACTGCGTACCAAGTGGCCCAAAAGTGAAGAAATTGGGCTTGTTTTGGTCTTATTAAACGCGAACCGCATACCTTTCTGCTGTGCTGCCTGACCTGGGCTGGCGCAAGTGACGGGGTGACCATCTGAACCTGCAACGCACCAAGTTTTGGGTGGATGGATCAAGGCAAAGGGGTAGAAAACTGCCTACCAAGTTGCCAACAGTCAAGGCCTTTGGGTTTGTTAGGGTTTTTCAGCAGTGAACCACATGCCCTTGGGCTGAGCGATCTGACCTGGGCTCGCGTAAGCGTCCAGGGGACCACCCAAACCTGCAACATTCCGAGTTTCTGGTCGATCGGTCAAGCCATAGGGGTAGAAAACTGCGTACCAAGTTGCCAACAGTGAAGGCCTTTGGGGTTGTTTTGGCCTTTTCCAGCGCAAACCGCATACCCTTCTGCTGTGCGGTCTGACCTGGGCTCGAGTGTGTGACCACAGGACCACCTGAACCTGCAACGCTCCGAGTTTCGGTGGATCAGTCAAGGTCAAGGTCGACCCGTTCGGCCAGGTATGCCAATTTGAGCGGCATAGAGCATAGGCTTCAGCTGTCCGATCTGGTCTGGGCTCGCGCGACAGACCAGGGGACCACTCCAACCTGCAATGCCCAGAGTTCCGGGTCAATAGGTCAAGCCTAAGGGATAGAAAAACTGCGTACCAAGTGGCCCAAAAGTGAAGAAATTGGGCTTGTTTTGGTCTTTTCAAACCCGAACCGCATACCTTTCTGCTGTGCTGCCTGACCTGGGCTAAAGCAAGTGACCGGGTGACCATCTTAACCTGCAACGCTCCGAGTTTCGGGTCGATGGGTCAAGGTAAAGGGGTAGAAAACTGCCTACCAAGTTGCCAACAGTCCAGGCCTTTGGGTTTGTTAGGGTTTTTCAGCAGTGAACCGCATGCCCTTGGGCTGAGCGATCTGACCTGGGCACGGGCAAGTGACCAGGGGACCAACTTAACCTGCAACATTCCGAGTTTCGGGTCGATTGGAAAAGCCAAAGGGGTAGAAAACTGTGTACCAAGTTGCCAACAGTGAAGGCCTTTGGGCTTGTTTTGGTCTTTTCAAGCGCGAACCGCATACCCTTCTGCTTTGCGGTCTGACCTGGGCTCGAGTGTGTGACCACGGGACCACCTGAACCTGCAACGCTCCGAGTTTCGAGTCGATCAGCAAAGGTCAAGGTCGACCCGTTCAGCCAGGTATGCCAATTTGAGCGGCATAGAGCATTGGCTTCGGCCGTGCGATCTGGTCTGGGCTCGCACTACAGACCAGGAGACCACCCCAACCTGCAATGCCCAGAGTTCCGGGTCGATAGGTCAAGCCTAAGGGGTAGAAAAACTGTGTACAATTGGCCCAAAATTAAGAAATTGGGCTTGTTTTGGTCTTTTCAAACGCGAACCGCATACCTTTCTGCTGTGCTGCCTGACCTGGGCTTAATTGAGTGACTGGGTGACCATCTGAACCTGCAAGGCTCCGAGTTTCGGGTTGATGGGTCAAGGTAAAGGGGTAGAAAACTGCCTACCAAGTTGCAAACAGTCCAGGCCTTTGGGGTTGTTAGGGTTTTTCAGCAGTGAACCGCATGCCCTTGGGCTGAGCGATCTGACCTGGACTCGCGTGAGTGACCAGGGGACCACCCGAACCTGCAACATTCCGAGTTTCGGGTCGATTGGAAAAGCCAAAGGGGTAGAAAACTGCGTACCAAGTTGCCAACAGTGAAGGCCTTTGGGCTTGTTTGGGCCTTTTCAAGCCCGAACCGCATACCCTTCTGCTTTGCAGTCTGACCTGGGCTCGAGTGTGTGACCACGGGACCACCTGAACCTGCAACTCTCCGAGTTTCGGGTCGATCAGTCAAGGTCAAGGTCGACCCGTTCGGCCAGGTATGCCAATTTGAGCAGCATAGAGCATTGGCTTCGGCCGTGCGATCTGGTCTGGGCTTGCACGACAGACCAGGGGACCACCCCAACCTGCAATGCCCAGAGTTCCGGGTCGATAGGTCAAGCCTAAGGGGTAGAAAAACTGCGTACCAAGTGGCCCAAAAGTGAAGAAATTGGGCTTGTTTGGTCTTTTCAAATGCGAACCGCATACCTTTCTGCTGTGCTGCCTGACCTGGGCTCGCGCGAGTGACGGGGTGATCATCTAAACCTGCAATGCTCCGAGTTTTGGGTGGATGGATCAAGGCAAAGGGGTAGAAAACTACCTACCAAGTTGCCAACAGTCAAATCCTTTTGGTTTGTTAGGGTTTTTCAGCAGTGAACCACATGCTTTGGGCTGAGCGATCTGACCTGGGCTAGCGCGAGTGTCCAGGGGACCACTTGAACCTGCAACATTCCGTGTTTCAGGTCGATCGGTCAAGTCAAGCCAAAGGGGTAGAAAACTGTGTACCAAGTTGCCAACAGTGAAGGCCTTTGGGCTTGTTTTGGCCTTTTCAAGCGCGAACCGCATACCCTTCTGCTCTGCGGTCTGACCTGTGCTCGTGCTTGTGACCACAGGATCACCTGAACCTGCAACGCTCCGAGTTTCGGGTCGATCAGTCAAGGTCAAGTTCTACCCGTTCGGCCAGGTATGCCAATTTGAGCGGCATAGAGCATTGGCTTCGGCCGTGCGATCTGGTCTGGGCTCCCGCGAAAGACCAGGGGACCACCCTAACCTGCAATGCCCAGAGTTCCGGGTCGATAGGTCAAGCCTAAGGGGTAGAAAAACTGCGTACCAAGTGGCCCAAAAGTGAAGAAATTGGGCTTGTTTTGGTCTTTTCAAACGCAAACCGCATACCTTTCTGCTGTGCTGCCTGACCTGGGCTCACGCGAGTGACGGGGTGACCATCTGAACCTGCAACGCATCAAGTTTTGGGTCGAAGGGTCAAGGCAAAGGGGTAGAAAACTGCCTACCAAGTTGCCAACAGTCCAGGCCTTTGGGTTTGTTAGGGTTTTTCAGCAGTGAACCGCATGCCCTTGGGCTGAGCGATCTGACCTGGGCTAGCGCAAGTGACCAGGGGACCACCCGAACCTGCAATATTCCAATTTCGGGTCAATCAGTCAAGCCAAAGGGGTAGAAAACTGTGTACCAAGTTGCCAACAGTGAAGTCCTTTGGGCTTGTTTTGGCCTCTTCAAGCGCGAACCGCATACCCTTCTGCTGTGCGGTCTGACCTGGTATCCTGTGTGTGACCACGGGACCACCTGAACCTGCAACGCTCCGAGTTTCGGGTTGATCAGTCAAGGTCAAGGTCGACCCATTTCGGCCAGGTATGCCAATTTGAGCGGCATAGAGCATTGGCTTCAGCCGTGCGATCTAGTCTGGACTCGCGCGACAGACCAGGGGACCACCCCAACCTGCAATGCCCAGAGTTCCGGGTCAATAGGTCAAGCCTAAGGGGTAGAAAAACTGCGTACCAAGTGGCCAAAAAGTGAAGAAATTGGGCTTGTTTTGGTCTTTTCAAACGCGAACCGCGTACCTTTCTGCTGTGCTGCCTGACTTTGGCTCACGCGAGTGACGGGGTGACCATCTGAACCTGCAACGCGCTGAGTTTCGGGTCGATGGGTCAAGGCAAAGGGGAAGAAAACTGCCTACCAAGTTGCCAACAGTCCAGGCCTTTGGGTTTGTTAGGGTTTTTCAGCAGTGAACCGCATGCCCTTGGGCTGAGCGATCTGACATGGGCTAGCGCAAGTCACCAGAGGACCACCCGAACCTGCAACATTCCGAGTTTCGGGTCAATCAGTCAAGCCAAAGGGGTAGAAAACTGTGTACCAAGTTGCAAACAGTGAAGTCCTTTGGGCTTGTTTTGGCCTTTTCAAGCGCGAACCGCATACCCTTCTGCTGCGCGGTCTGACCTGGTATTGCGCGTATGACCACAGGACCACCTGAACCTGCAACGCTTCGAGTTTCAGGTCCATAAGTCAAGGTCAAGGTCGACCCGTTCTGCTAGGTATGCCAATTTGATCGGCATAGAGCATTGGCCTCGGCCGTTTGATCTGGTCTGGGCTTGCGCGACAGACCAGGGGACCACCCCAACCTGCAATGCCCAGAGTTCCGTGTCAATAGGTCAAGCCTAAGGGGTAGAAAAACTGCATACCAAGTGGCCCAAAAGTGAAGAAATTGGGCTTGTTTTGGTCTTTTCAAACGCGAACCGCATACCTTTCTGCTGTGCTGCCTGACCTGGGCTCGCAGGAGTGACGGGGTGACCATTTGAACCTGCAACGCTCCGAGTTTCGGGTCGATGGGTCAAGGCAAAGGGGTAGAAAACTGCCTACCAAGTTGCCAACAGTCCAGGCCTTTGGGTTTGTTAGGGTTTTTCAGCAGTGTACCGCATGCCCTTGGGCTGAGCGATCTGACCTGGTCTAGTGGGAGTGACCAGGGGACCACCCGAACCTGCAACATTCCGAGTTTCGGGTCGATCGGCCAAGCCAAAGGTGTAGGAAACTGCGTACCAAGTTGTCAACAGTGAAGGCCTTTGGGCTTGTTTTGGCCTTTTCAAGCCCGAACCCCATACCCTTCTGCTGTGCGGTCTGACCTGGGCTCGCGGGTGTGACCACCGGACCATCTGAACCTGCAATGCTCCGAGTTTGGGGTCGATCAGTCAAGGTCAAGGTCGACCCGTTTGGCCAGGTATGCCAATTTGAGCGGCATAGAGCATTGGCTTCGGCCGTGCAATCTGGTCTGGGCTCATGCAACAGACCAGGGGACCACCCCAACCTGCAATGCCCAGAGTTCAGGGTCGATAGGTCAAGCCTAAGGGGTAGAAAAACTGCATACCAAGTGGCCAAAAAGTGAAGAAATTGGGCTTGTTTTGGTCTTTTCAAACGCGAACCGAATACCTTTCTGCTGTGCTGCCTGACCTGGGCTCGCGCGAGTGATGGGGTGACCATCTGAACCTGCAACGCTCTGAGTTTTGGGTCGATGGGTCAAGGCAAAGGGGTAGAAAACTGCCTACCAAGTTGCCAACAGTCCAGGCCTTTGGGTTTGTAAGGTTTTTTCAGCAGTGAACCGCATGCCCTTGGGCTGAGCGATCTGACCTGGGCTAGTGGGAGTGACCAGGGGACCACCCGAACCTGCAACATTCCGAGTTTCGGGTCCATCGGTCAAGCCAAAGGGGTAAAAAACTGCGTACCAAGTGGCCCAAAAGTGAAGAAATTGGGCTTGTTTTGGCCTTTTCAAGCGCGAACCACATACCCTTCTGCTGTGCGGTCTGACCTGGACTCGCGCGTGTGATTACTGGACCACCTGAACTTGCAACGCTCCGAGTTTTGGGTCGATCAGTCAAGGTCAAGGTCGACCCGTTCGGCCAGGTATGCCAATTTGAGCAGCATAGAGCATTGCCTTCGGCGGTGCGATCTGGTCTGGGCTGGCGCGAAAGACCAGGGGACCACCCCCACCTGCAATGCCCAGAGTTCCGGGTCGATAGGTCAAGCCTATAGGGTAGAAAAACTGCATACCAAGTGGCCCAAAAGTGAAGAAATTGTGCTTGTTTTGGTCTTTTCAAACGCGAACCGCATACCTTTCTGCTGTGCTGCCTGACCTGGGCTCGCGTGAGTGACCGGGTGACTATCTGAACCTGCAACGCTCCGAGTTTCGGGTCGATGGGTCAAGGCAAAGGGGTAGAAAACTGCCTACCAAGTTGCCAACAGTCCAGGCATTTGGGTTTGTTAGGGTTTTTCAGCAGTGAACCGCATGCCCTTGGGCTGAGTGATCTGACCTGGGCTCGTGCGAGTGACCAGGGGACCACCCGAACCTGCAACATTCCAAGTTTCGGGTTGATCGGTTAAGCCTAAGGGGTAGAAAAACTGCGTACCAAGTTGCCAACAGTGAAGGCCTTTGGGCTTGTTTTGGCCTTTTCAAGCGCGAACCCCATACCCTTCTGCTGTGCGGTCTGACCTGGGTTCGCGCGTGTGACCATGGGACCATCTGAATCGCAACACTCCGAGTTTAGGGTTGATCAGTCAAGGTCAAGGTCGACCTGTTCGGCCAGGTATGCCAATTTGAGCGGCATAGAGCATTGGCTTTGGCTGTGCATTCTGGTCTGGGCACGCGCGACAGACCAGGGGACCACCCCAACCTGCAATGCCCAGAGTTCCGGGTCGATAGGTCAAGCCTAAGGGGTAGAAAAACTGCGTACCAAGTGGCCCAAAAGTGAAGAAATTGGGCTTGTTTTGGTCTTTTCAAACGCGAACTGCATACCTTTCTGCTGTGCTGCCTGACCTGGGCTCGCGCAAGTGACCGGGTGAACATCTGAACCTGCAAAGCTCCGAGTTTCGTGTCGAGGGGTCAAGGCAAAGGGGTAGAAAACTGCCTACCAAGTTGCCAACAGTCCAGGCCTTGGGGTTTTTTAGGGTTTTTCAGCAGTGAACCGCATGCCCTTGGGCTGAGCGATCTGACCTGGGCTCGTGCGAGTGACCAGGGGACCACCCGAACCTGCAACATTCCAAGTTTCGGGTCGATCGGTCAAGCCAAAGGGGTAGAAAAAAGCGTACCAAGTTGCCAACAGTGAAGGTCTTTGGTCTGTTTTGGCCTTTTCAAGAGCGAACCGCATACCCTTCTGCTGTGCGGTCTGACCTGGGCTAGCGCGTGTGACCACGGGACCACCTGAACCTGCAACACTCCGAGTTTCGGGTCGATCAGTCAAGTTCAAGGTCGACCTGTTCGGCCAGGTATGCCAATTTGAGTGGCACAGAGCATTGGCTTCGGCCGTGCGATCTGGTCTGGGCTTGCGCTACAGACCAGGGGACCACCCCAACCTGCAATGCCCAGAGTTCCCGGTCGATAGGTCAAGCCTAAGGGGTAGAAAAACTGCGTACCAAGTGGCCCAAAAGTGAAGAAATTGGGCTTGTTTTGGTCTTTTCAAACGCGAACTGCATACCTTTCTGCTGTGCTGCCTGACCTGGGCTCGCGTGAGTGACCGGGTGACTATGTGAACCTACAACGCTTCGAGTTTCGGGTCGATGGGTCAAGGCAAAGGGGTAGAAAACTGCCTACCAAGTTGCCAACAGTCCAGGTATTTGGGTTTGTTAGGGTTTTTCAGCAGTGAACCGCATGCCCTTGGGCTGAGTGATCTGACCCGGGCTAGTGCGAGTGACCAGGGGACCACCCGAACCTGCAACGTTCCAAGTTTCGGGTTGATCGGTTAAGCCAAAGGGGTAGAAAACTGCGTACCAAGTTGCCAACAGTGAAGGCCTTTGGGCTTGTTTTGGCCTTTTCAAGCGCGAACCCCATACCTTTCTGCTGTGCGGTCTGACCTGGGCTCGCGCGTGTGACCATGGGACCATCTGAATCGCAACACTCCGAGTTTCGGGTTGATCAGTCAAGGTCATGGCGACCCGTTCGGCCAGGTATGCCAATTTGAGCGGCATAGAGCATTGGCTTTGGCCGTGCATTCTGGTCTGGGCACGCGCGACAGACCAGGGGACCACCCCAACCTGCAATGCCCAGAGTTACCGGTCGATAGGTCAAGCCTAAGGGGTAGAAAAAACTGCGTACCAAGTGGCCCAAAAGTGAACAAATTGGGCTTGTTTTGGTCTTTTCAAACGCGAACTGCATACCTTTCTGCTGTGCTGCCTGACCTGGGCTCGCGCGAGTCACCGGGTTAACATCTGAACCTGCAAAGCTTGGAGTTTCGTGTCGATGGGTCAAGACAAAGGGGTAAAAAATGCCTACCAAGTTGCCAACAGTCCAGGCCTTTGGGTTTTTTAGGGTTTTTCAGCAGTGAACCGCAAGCCCTTGGGCTGAGCGATCTGACCTGGGCTCGTGTGAGTGACCAAAAGACCACTCGAACCTGCAACATTCCGAGTTTCGGGTCGATCGGTCAAGCCAAAGGGGTAGAAAAATGCGTACCAAGTTGCCAACAGTGAAGGTCTTTGGTCTGTTTTGGCCTTTTCAAGAGCGAATCGCATACCCTTCTGCTGTGCGGTCTGACCTGGGCTCGCATGTGTGACCACGGGACCACCTGAACCTGCAACACTCCGAGTTTCGGGTCGATCAGTCAAGTTCAAGGTCGACCCGTTCGGCCAGGTATGCCAATTTGAGTGGCATAGAGCATTGGCTTCGGCCGTGCGATCTGGTCTGGGCTTGCGCTACAGACCAGGGGACCACCCCAACCTGCAATGCCCAGAGTTCCCGGTCGATAGGTCAAGCCTAAGGGGTAGAAAAACTGCGTACCAAGTGGCCCAAAAGTGAAGAAATTGGGCTTGTTTTGGTCTTTTCAAACAGGAACCGCATACCTTTCTGCTGTGCTGCCTGACCTGGGCTCGCGCAAGTGACCGGGAGACTATCTGAACCTGCAACGCTCCGAGTTTCGGGTCGATGGGTCAAGGCAAAGGGGTAGAAAACTGCCTACCAAGTTGCCAACAGTCCAGGCCTTTGGGTTTGTTAGGGTTTTTCAGCAGTGAACCGCATGCCCTTGGGCTGAGCGATCTGACCTCGGCTAGCGCGAGTGACCAGGGGACCACCCGAACCTGCAACATTCCAAATTTCGGGTCGATCAGTCAAGCCAAAGGGGTAGAAAACTGCGTACCAAGTTGCCAACAGTGAAGGTCTTTGGTCTGTTTTGGCCTTTTCAAGCGCGAACCCCATACCCTTCTGCTGTGCGGTCTGACCTGGACTCCCGCGTGTGATTACTGGACCATCTGAACCTGGAATGCTCCGAGTTTCGGGTCGATCAGTCAAGGTCATGGTCGACCCGTGACGCCAGGTATGCCAATTTGAGCGGCATAGAGCATTGGCTTCGGCCGTGCGATCTGGTCTGGGCTCGCGCGACAGACCAGGGGACCACCCCAACCTGCAATGCCCAGAATTCCGGGTTGATAGGTCAAGCCTAAGGGGTAGAAAAACTGCGTACCAAGTGGCCCAAAAGTGAAGAAATTGGGCTTGTTTTGGTCTTTTCAAACGCGAACCGCATACCTTTCTGCTGTGCTACCTGACCTGTTCTCGTGCGAGTGACTGGGTGACCATCTGAACCTGCAACATTCTGAGTTTCGGTTCGATGGGTCAAGGCAAAGGGGTAGAAAACTGCCTACCAAGTTGCCAACAGTCCAGGCCTTGGGGTTTGTTAGGGTTTTTCAGCTCTGAACCGCATGCCCTTGGGCTGAGCGATCTGACCTGGGCTAGCGCGAGTGACCAGGGGACCACCCGAACCTGCAACATTCCGAGTTTTGGGTCGATTGGTCAAGCCAAAGGGGTAGAAAACTGCGTACCAAGTTGCCAACAGTGAAGGCCTTTGGGCTTGTTTTGGCCTTTTCAAGCGCGAATCGCATACCCTTCTGCTGTGCGGTCTGACCTGGGCTCGCGCTTGTGACCACGGGACCACCTGAACCTGCAACGCTTCCAGTTTCGGGTCGATCAGTCAAGGTCAAGGTCGACCTGTTCGGCCAGGTATGCCAATTTGAGCAGCATAGAGCATTAGCATCGGCCGTGCAATCTGGTCTGGGCTCGCGCGACAAACCAGGGGACCACCCCAACCTGCAATGCCCAGAGTTCCGGATTGATACGTCAAGCCTTAGGGGTAGAAAAACTGCCTACCAAGTGGCTCAAAAGTGAAGAACTTGGGCTTGTTTTGGTCTTTTCAAATGCAAACCGCATACCCTTCTGCTGTGTGGTCTGACCTGGGCTAGCGCGTGTGACAACCGGACCACCTGAACCTGCAACGCTCCGAGTTTCAGGTCGATCAGTCAAGGTCAAGGTCGACCCGTTCGGCCAGGTATGCCAATTTGAGCGGCATAAAGCATTGGCTTCGGCCGTGCGATCTGGTCTTGGCTGGCGCGAAAGACCAGGGGACCACCCCAACCTGCAATGCCCAGAGTTCCGGGTCGATAGGTCAAGCCTAAGGGGTAGAAAAACTGCGTACCAAGTGGCCCAAAAGTGAAGAAATTGGGCTTGTTTTGGTCTTTTCAAACGCGAACCCCATACCTTTCTGCTGTGCTGCCTGACCTGGGCTCGCGCGAGTGACCAGGTGACCATCTGAACCTGCAACGCTCTGAGTTTCGGGTCCATGGGTCAAGGCAAAGGGGTAGAAAACTGCCTACCAAGTTGCCAACAGTCCAGGAATTTGGGTTTGTTAGGGTTTTTTAGGAGTGAACCGCATGCCCTTGGGCTGAGTGATCTGACCTGGGCTCACGCGAGTGACCAGGGGACCACCTGAACCTGCAACATTCTGAGTTTCGGGTTGATCGGTCAAGCCTAAGGGGTAGAAAAACTGCGTACTAAGTGGCCCAAAAGTGAAGAAATTGGGCTTGTTTTGCTCTTTTCAAACACGAACCGCATACCTTTCTGCAGTGCTGCCTGACCTGGGCTCGAGCGAGTGACTTGGTGACCATCTGAACCTGCAACGCTCCAAGTTTCGGGTCGATGGGTAAAGGCAAAGGGGTAGAAAACTGCCTACCAAGTTGCCAACAGTCCAGGCCTTTGGGTTTGTTAGGGTTTTTCAGCAGTGAACCGCATGCACTTGGGCTGAGCGATCTGACCTGGGCTCGCGCGTGTGACCACGGGACCACCTCAACCTGCAACGCTCCGAGTTTCGGGTCGATCAGTCAAGGTAAAGATCGACCCATTCGGCCAGGTATGCCAATTTGAGCGGCAAAGAGCATTGGCTTTGGCCGTGTGATCTGGTCTGGGCTCGCGCGACAGACCAGGGGACCACCCGAACCTGCAATGCCCAGAGTTCCGGGTCGATAGGTCAAGCCTAAGGGGTAGAAAATCTGCGTACCAAGTGGCCCAAAAGTGAAGAAATTGGGCTTGTTTTGGTCTTTTCAAACGCAAACCGCATACCTTTCTGCTGTGCTGCCTGACTTGGGCTCGCGCGAGTGACCGGGTGACTATCTGAACCTGCAATGCTCCGAGTTTTGGGTCGATGGGTCAAGGCAAAGGGGTAGAAAACTGCCTACCAAGTTGCCAACAGTCCAGGCCTTTGGGTTTGTTAGGGTTTTTCAGCAGTGAACCGCATGCCCTTGGGCTGAGCAATCTGAGCTGGGCTAGCGCGAGTGACCAGGGGACCACCCGAACCTGCAACATTTCGAGTTTCGGGTCGATTGGTCAAGCCAAAGGGGTAGAAAACTGTGTACCAAGTTGCCAACAGTGAAGGCCTTCGGGCTTGTTTTGGCCTTTTCAAGCGCGAACTGCAAACCCTTCTGCTGTGCGGTCTGACCTGGGCTCGCGCGTATGACCACGGGACCACCTGAACCTGCAACGCTCCGAGTTTCGGGTCGATCAGTCAAGGTCAAGGTGCACCCGTTCGGCCAGGTATGCCAATTTGAGCGGCATAGAGCATTGGCTTTGGCTGTGCGATCTGGTCTGGGCTTGCGCGACAGACCAGGGGACCACCCCAACCTGCAATGCCCAGAGTTCCGGGTCGATAGGTCAAGCCTAAGGGGTAGAAAACTGCGTACTAAGTGGTCCAAAAGTGAAGAAATTAGGCTTGTTTTGGTCTTTTCAAACGCGAACCGCATACCTTTCTGCTGTGCTGCCTGATCTGGGCTGGCACGAGTGACCGGGTGACCATCTGAACCTGCAACGCTCTGTGTTTTGGGTCGATGGGTCAAGGCAAAGGGGTAGAAAACTGCCTACCAAGTTGCCAACAGTCCAGGCCTTTGGGTTTGTTAGGGTTTTTCAGCAGTGAACCGCATGCCCTTGGGCTGAGCGATCTGACCTGGGCTAGCCCAAGTGACCTGGGGACCACCCGAACCTGCAACATTCTGAATTTCGGGTCTATTGGTCAAGCCAAAGGGGTAGAAAACTGCGTACCAAGTTGCCAACAGTGAAGGCCTTTGGGCTTATTTTGGCCTTTTCAAGCGCGAACCACATACCCTTCCGCTGTGCGGTCTGACCTGGGCTCGCATGTGTGACCACGGGACCCCCTAAACCTGCAACGCTCTGAGTTTCGGGTCGATCAGTCAAGGTCAAGGTCGACCCGTTCGGCCAGGTATGCCAATTTGAGCGGCAGAGAGCATTGGCTTTGGCCGTGCGATCTGGTCAGGACTCACGCGACAGACCAGGGGACCACCCCAACCTGCAATGCCCAGAGTTCTGGGTCGAAGGGTCAAGCATAAGGGGTAGAAAAACTGCGTACCAAGTGGCCCAAAAGTGAAGAAATTGGGCTTGTTTTGGTCTTTTCAAACGCGAACCGCACATCTCTCTGCTGTGCTGCCTGATCTGGGCTGGCACGAGTGACCGGTGACCATCTGAACCTGCAACGCTCTGAGTTTCGGGTCGATGGGTCAAGGCAAAGGGGTAGAAAACTGCCTACCAAGTTGCCAACTTTCCAGGCCTTTGGGTTTGTTAGGGTTTTTCAGCAGTGAACCACATGCCCTTGGGCTGAGCGATCTGACCTGGGCTAGCCCGAGTGACCTGGGGACCACCCGAACCTGCAACATTCCGAGTTTCGGGTCGATTGGTCAAGCCAAAGGGGTAGAAAACTGCGTACCAAGTTGCCAACAGTGAAGGCCTTTGGGCTTGTTTTGGCCTTTCAAGCGCGAACCGCATACCCTTCTGCTGAGCAGTCTGACCTGGGCTCGCGCGTGTGACCACGGGACCACCTGAACCTGCAACGCTCCGAGTTTCGGGTGGATCAGTCAAGGTCAAGGTCGACCTGTTCGGCCAGGTATGCCAATTTGAGCGGCATAGAGCATTGGCTTCGGCCGTGCGATCTGGTCTGGGCTCACGCGACAGACCAGGTGACCACCCTAACCTGCAATGCCCACAGTTCCGGTGTCCCGGGGTAACCTGTCCCCTGGGTAACGTGTCCCCGGGGACAGGTTACCCCGGGGTAACCTGTCCCCGGGGACACATTACCCTAGAAATCAGCCGGGGTAACCTGTCCTCCCCCTGAACCTGTCCCCCCCTACAGATATTATTAAGCAATATTTAGTCACATTTCTTTTACTAAGAAATTTTTATTCTGTGTGTTACAAGTCTCTTTCTTTGATCTGTATGTGATTTTAATCTGTTTTGCGAACTGTTTCAGTTCTGAAGGATTTTTATATTTTTCATGATAAGTATTATAATAGTTAAACTTGTTTTTTTTTAGAAAAAAAATGTTTAATGTCATCATGACTATGGACATATCTAAGAATGATCTTGTCTTTAGTAAAAATATTCAAAGGCATGATTTTTTTTCGTGTGTGTGTGGGGGGTGGGGACAGGCCTTGGTAACCTGTCCCACCCCCAAAAATGCTGTCAGCAATGTAATATGCAAAAATTTACTCATATGTTTTCAATTATTAATAGTATTACAAATTGTTTGGGGGTAAGGTTTCCGAGGCTGTGGTCACTTGTCTCTGAAACATGTTACCAAGGCCTGTTAACCCAAAACACACAAAAAAGGTTGTTAATGAGGATTTTTTTAACAAAACTTGCAAATACATATTTTTTTTTATTTTAAAACTGTGTGCTAGTCTCATTTATATCAAAACTGTTTTACAAAGTAGTTATTCACTTATTAGAAAATTTATTGTGAGTGTATGTGTATGTATGGGGGGAACATGTTACCCAAGCTGGGGTAACCTGTCCCCAGGGACACGTTACCCAGGCCTGGGTAACCTGTCCCACCTCTTGAAAGGTTAGCATCAATGTTCTGTGCACAAATTTACCAAAACATTTTCTATTTCTTATTTATTCTAAATTGTTTTGGTACATGTAATATTTTCCAATCTGTGGTCACTTGTCTCTGAAAAAAGTTACTCAAGCCTGGGAAAACATTGTTAACATGTTAACCAGGAATTTTCACATAAGATTACAAAAACAATTTCTTTTCTTTTAAAAATATGTAATAGTCTTAATTATATCACAACTGTTTTTACTACAAAAATTATTCATTTATGAGAAAATTTATGGTGACTGTGTGTGTGTATTGGGGGGGGGGACACATTACCCAAGCTGGGGTAACCTGTTCCCGGGGACACGTTACCCAGGCCTGGGTAACCTGTCCCCCCCCCCCAAAAAATGCTGTCGGCAATGTAATATGCAAAAATTTACTCATATGTTTTCAATTATTAATATTACAAATTGTTTGGGGGTAAGGTTTCCGAAGCTGTGGTCACTTGTCTCTGAAACATGTTACCCAGGCCTTTTAACCCAAAACACACAAAAAAGGTTGTTTATGAGGATTTATTCAACTCAACAAAACTTGCAAATACATTTTTTTTTATTTTAAGACTGTGTGCTAGTCTCATTTATATCAAAACTGTTTTACATAGTAGTTATTCACTTATTAGAAAATTTATTGTGAGTGTATGTGTATGTATGGGGGGGACATGTTACCCAAGCTGGGGTAACCTGTCCCCGGGGACACGTTACCCAGGCCTGGGTAACCTGTCTCACCTCTTGAAAGGTTGTCAACAATGATCTGTGCACAAATTTACCAAAATATTTTCAATTTCTTAATTATTCTAATAATAAAAAATATTCAAGTGCTATGAACCTTTCTTAAAGAAGGAACAAAAAAAGAAATATAAACATACATATCACCTAAAAAAACTTTTTGAAAAAGGAACACATTTCAAAATATATTTTTACATAGATATTCTTTGAGGGAATGTTCAAAGTTTATCAAACCATACATTCTTAATAAAAAAGATTAAATGGAAGGTAATATCTTTAATGAAAAAAAAGCATTTGGAATAGGGGCCCGGCGGGACAGGTTACCCTGGCTTGGGTTACCTGTCCCCCTTTCAAAAGATGAAGTACATTTGTGTATTGAATGAATTTGTCATGTTGCTTTCTTATGAAGACTGCAATATTAACATGATATGTTAATAAATGCTATTAAACAATCTTACTATGGAATTGGAAAAAATTTAGATATTGCAAAAGTAATATTGCAAAAAATTAAAAAGTGCAAGTGCTAAGATTTTTCTTTAAAAAAGCATCAATTTTAAAAAAGAAATGAATGAAATATTTTTCAATGAATATCATATGATAATTTCATAATATGAAAAATGAATGACTGGAAGGTGAAATCAAATGAATAAAAGCATTTTGAATAGGGGGACAGGTTACCCCGGGGTAACGTGTCCCCCCACTAAAGTTTTATTTTCTTATATTTTTTTCATCAAACTTTCAAATATTTGCATAAAAATACCAAGATTGACAATTATAGTAAAAAAACAAAAAAAAAACAAAAACAAAAAATTGGAAAACTGATTTCATTAGAAAATCATAGTAAGCAAATTATATTTTGGTTTGAAGAATTGCAAACCACTCAATAAAGCAGATAAACTTCTTATATGTTTTTTTTTTTAAATTGATTCAGAGTTATACAAAAAAGCATCTATGAAAAATTGAAATTTAATAAGAAATAATGTTTTCCATGGGGGGACAGGTTACCCAGGGGGGGACACGTTACCCCGGGGTAACCTGTCCCCGGGGACACGTTACCCAGGGGGACACGTTACACTGTTACACCGGTTCGATAGGTCAAGCCTAAGGGATTGAAAAACTGCGTACCAAGTGGCCCAAAAGTGAAGGAATTGGGCTTGTTTCCGTCTTTTCAAACGCGAAACGCATACCTTTCTGCTGTGCTGCCTGACCAGGGCTTGCGCGAGTGACGGGGTGACCATCTGAACCTGCAACGCTCCGAGTTTCGTGTCCATGGGTCAAGGCAAAGGGGTAGAAAACTGCCTACCAAGTTGCCAACAGTCCAGGCCTTTGGGTTTGTTAGGGTTTTTCAGCAGTGAACCGCATGCCCTTGGGCTGAGCGATCTGACCTGGGCTCGCGCGAGTGACCAGGGGACCACCCGAACCTGCAACATTCTGAGTTTCGGGTCGATCGGTCAAGCCAAAGGGGTAGAAAACTGCGTACCAAGTTACCAACAGTGAAGGCCTTTGGGCTTATTTTGGCCTTTTCGAGCGCGAACCACATACCCTTCCGCTGTGCAGTCTGACCTGGGCTAGCGCGTGTGACCACGGGACCACCTGAACCTGCAACGCTCCGAGTTTCGGGTCGATCAGTCAAGGTCAAGGTCGACCCGTTCGGCCAGGTATGCCAATTTGAGCGGCAAAGAGCATTGGTTTCGACCGTGAGATCTGGTCTGGGCTTGCGCGACATACCAGGTGACCACCCCAACCTGCAATGCCCAGAGTTCCGGGTCAATAGGTCAAGCCAAAGGGGTAGAAAAACTGCGTACCAAGTGGCCCAAAAGTGAAGAAATTGGGCTTGTTTTGGTCTTTTCAAACGCGAACCGCATACCTTTCTGCTGTGCTGCCTGACCTTGGCTCGCGCGAGTGTCCGGGTGACCATCTGAACCTGCAACACTCCAAGTTTCGGGTCAATGGGTCAAGGCAAAGGGGTAGAAAACTGCCTACCAAGTTGCCAACAGTCCAAGCCTTTGGGTTTGTTAGGTTTTTTTTAGCAGTGAACCGCATGCCCTTGGGCTGAGCGATCTGACCTGGTCTCGTGGAGTGACCAGGGGACCACCCGAACCTGCACCATTCCGAATTTCGGGTCGATCGGTCAAGCCAAAGGGGTAGAAAACTGCGTACCAAGTTGCCAACAGTGAAGGCCTTTGGGCTTGTTTTGGCCTTTTCAAGCGCAAACCGCATACCCTTCTGCTGTGCGGTCTGACCTGGGCTCGCGCGTGTGACCACGGGACCACCTCAACCTGCAACGCTCCGAGTTTCGGGTCGATCAGTCAAGGTCAAGGTCGACCCGTTCGGCCAGGTATGCCAATTTGAGCGGCAAAGAGCATTGGTTTCGACCGTGAGATCTGGTCTGGGCTTGCGCGACATACCAGGTGACCACCCCAACCTGCAATGCCCAGAGTTCCGGGTCGATAGGTCAAGCCAAAGGGGTAGAAAAACTGCGTACCAAGTGGCCCAAAAGTGAAGAAATTGGGCTTGTTTTGGTCTTTTCAAACGCGAACCGCATACCTTTCTGCTGTGCTGCCTGACCTGGGCTCGCGCGAGTGACCGGGTGACCATCTGAACCTGCAACGCTCTGAGTTTCGGGTCGATGGGTCAAGGCAAAGGGGTAGAAAACTGCCTACCAAGTTGCCAACAGTCCAGGCCTTTGGGTTTGTTAGGGTTTTTCAGCAGTGAACCGCATGCCCTTGGGCTGAACGATCTGACCTGGGCTCGCGCAAGTGACCAGGGGACCACCCGAACCTGCAACATTCCGAGTTTCGGGTCGATCGGTCAAGCCAAAGGGGAAGAAAACTGCGTACCAAATTGCCAACAGTGAAGGCCTTTGGGCTTGTTTTGGCCTTTTTAAGCGCGAACCGCATACCCTTCTGCTGTGCAGTCTGACCTGGGCTCGCGCGTGTGACCACGGGACCACCTAAACCTGCAACGCTCCGATTTTCGGGTCGATCAGTCAAGGTCAAGGTCAACCTGTTCGGCCAGGTATGCCAATTTGAGCGGCATAGAGCATTGGCTTCGGCCGTGCGATCTGGTCTGGGCTCGCGCGACAGACCAGGGGAACACCCCAACCTGCAATGCACAGAGTTCTGGGTCCATAGGTCAAGCCTAAGGGGTAGAAAAACTGCGTACCAAGTGGCCCAAAAGTGAAGAAATTGGGCTTGTTTTCGTCTTTTTATACGCGAACCGCATACCTTTCTGCTGTGCTGCCTGACCTGGGCTCGCGTGAGTGACCGGGTGACCATCTGGCCCTGCAACGCTTCGAGTTTCGGGTCGATGGGTCAAGGCAACGGGGTAGAAAACTGCCTACTAAGTTGCCAACAGTCCAGGCCTTTGGGTTTGTTAGGGTTTTTCAGCAGTGAACCGCATGCCCTTGGGCTGAGCAATCTGACCTTGGCTCGCGCGAGTCACCAGGGGACCACCTGAACCTGCAACATTCCACGTTTCGGGTTGATGGGTCAAGCCAAAGGGGTAGAAAACTGCATACCAAGTTGCCAACAGTGAAGGCCGTTGGGCTTGTTTTGGCCTTTTCAAGTGCGAACCGCATACCCTTCTGCTGTGCGGTCTGACCTGGGCTCGCGCATGTGACCACAGGACCACCTGAAAACGCAACACTCCGAGTTTTGGGTCGATCAGTCAAGGTCAAGGTTGACCCGTTAGGCCAGGCATGCCAATTTGAGCGGCATAGAGCATTGGCTTCGGCCGTGTGATCTGGTCTGGGCTCGCGCGACTGACCAGGGGACCACCCCAACCTGCAATGCCCAGAGTTCCGGGTCAATAGGTCAAGCCTAAGGGGTAGAAAAACTGCGTACCAAGTGGCCCAAAAGTGAAGAAATTGTGCTTGTTTTGGTCTTTACAAACGCAAACCGCATACCTTTCTGCTGTGCTGCCTGACCTGGGCTCGCGCGAGTGACCGGTTGACCATCTGAACCTGCAACGCTCCGAGTTTCGGGTCGATGGGTCAAGGCAAAGGGGTAGAAAACTGCCTACCAAGTTGCCAACAGTCCAAGCCTTTGGGTTTGTTAGGGTTTTTCAGCAGTGAACCGCATCCCCTTGGGCTAAGCGATCTGACCTGGGCTTGCGTGAGTGACCAGGGGACAACCCAAACCTGCAACATTCCGAGTTTGGGTCGATCGGTCAAGCCAAAAGGGTAGAAAACTGCGTACCAAGTTGCCAACAGTGAAGGCCTTTGGGCTTGTTTTGTCCTTTTCAAGCACGAACCGCATACCCTTCTGCTGTGCTTTCTGACCTGGGCTCGCGCGTGTGACCACGAGACCACCTGAACCTGCAACGCTCCGAGTTTTGGGTCGATCAGTCAAGGTTAAGGTCGACCCGTTCGGCCAGGTATGCTAATTTGAGCGGCATAGAGCATTGGCTTCGGCCGTGCGATCTGGTCTGGACTCGCGCGACAGACCAGGGGACCACCCCAACCTGCAATGCCCAGAGTTCCGGGTCAATAGGTCAAGCCTAAAGGGTAGAAAAACTGCGTACTAAGTGGCCCAAAAGTGAAGAAATTGGGCTTGTTTTGGTCTTTTCAAACGCGACCCGCATACCTTTCTGCTGTGCTGCCTGATTTGGGCTTGCGCGAGTGACCAGGTGACCATCTGAACCTGCAACGCTCCGAGTTTCGTGTCGAGGGGTCAAGGCAAAGGGGTAGAAAACTGCCTACCAAGTTGCCAACAGTCAAGGCCTTTGTGTTTGTTAGGGTTTTTTCAGCAGTGAACCACATGCCCTTGGGCTGAGCAATTTGACCTGGGCTCGCGCCAGTGACCAGGGGACCACCCGAACCTGCAACATTCCGAGTTTCGGGTCAATCGGTCAAGGCAAAGGGGTAGAAAACTGCGTAGCAAGTTGCCAACAGTGAAGGCCTTTGGGCTTGTTTTGGCCTTTTTAAGCACAAACCACATACCCTTCTGCTGTGCGGTCTGACCTGGGCTCGCACGTGTGACCACGGGACCACCTGAACCTGCAACGCTCCGAGTTTCGGGTCGATCAGTCAAGGTCAAGGTCGACCCGTTCAGCCAGGTATGCCAATTTGAGCGGCATAGAGCATTGGCTTCGGCCGTGCATTCTGGTCTGGGCTCGCGCGACAGACCAGGGGACCACCCCAACCTGCAATGCCCAGAGTTCCGGGTCGATAGGTCAAGCGTAAGGGGTAGAAAAACTGCGTACCAAGTGGCCCAAAAGTGAAGAAATTGGGCTTGTTTTGGTCTTTTCAAACGCGAACCGCAAACCTTTCTGCTGTGCTGCCTGACCTGGGCTCGCGCGAGTGACGGGTTGACCATCTGAACCTGCAACGCCCCGAGTTTCGGGTTGATTGGTCAAGGCAAAGGGGTAGAAAACTCCCTACCAAGTTGCCAACAGTCCATGCCTTTGGGCTTGTTAGGCTTTTTCAGCAGTGAACCGCATGCCCGCAGACCGCACATGGGGACCTGGTACACAGTTTTCTAGCCCTTTGCCTTGACCCATCGACCTGAAAATCGGCGAATTGCAAGTTCAGATGGTCCCCAGGTCACTAGCACTAGGCCAGGTCAGGCAGCACAGCAGAAAGGTATGCGGTTTGCGTTTGAAAAGACCAAATGAAGCCCAATTTCTTCACTTAAGGGCCACTTTGTACGCAGTTTTTCTACCCCTTAGGCTTGACATATCGAACCAGAACTCTGGGCATTGCAGGTTGGGGTGGTCCCCTGGTCTGTCGCGCCAGCCCAGACCAAGTGGCACAGTCGAAGCCAATGCTCAATGCCGCTCAAATTGGCATACCTGGCCAAACGGGTCAACCTTGACCTTGACTGATCGATCCGAAGAGAGTTGCAGGTTCAGGGGGTCACACCAGGAGCCCAGATCAGACCGCACAGCAGAAGGGTATGCAGTTCGCGCTTGAAAATGCCAAAACAAGCCCAAAGGCCTTCACTGTTGGCAACTTGGTATGCCGTTTTCTACCCTTTTTGCTTGATCGATCGACCCGAAACTCGGAATGTTGCAGGTTCGGGTGGTCCCCTGGTCACTCGCGCGAGTCCAGGTTAGGCAGCATAGCAGCAAGGTATGAGGTTCGTGTTTGAAAAGACCAAAACAAGCCCAATTTCTTCACTTTTGGGCCACTTGGTACACAGTTTTTCTACCCCTTAGGCTTGACCTATCGACCCGGAACTCTGGGCATTGCGGGTTGGGGTGGTCCCCTGGTCCGTTGTGCAAGCCCAGTCCAGACGGCACGGCCGAAGCCAATGCTCTTTGCTGCTCAAATTGGCATACCTGGCCGAACAGGTAGACCTTGACCTTGATTGATCAACCCGAAACTCGGAGCGTTGCAGGTTCAGGTGGTCCCGTGGTCACAAGCGCGAGCCCAGGTCAGACCGCACAGCAGAAGGGTATGAGGTTCGCGCTTGAAAAGGCCAAAACAAGCCCAAAGGCCTTCACTGTTGGCAACTTGGTACGCAGTTTTCTACCCCTTTGGCTTGACCGATCAACCTGAAACTCGGAATGTTGCAGGTTCAGGTGATTCCCTGGTCAGTCGCACGAGCCCATGTCCGATTGCTCAGCACAAGGGCATACGGTTCTATGCTGAAAAACCCTAACAAAACCAAAGGCCTTGACTGTTGGCAACTTGGTAGTCAGTTTTCTACCCCCTTGCCTTGACCCATCAACCCGAAACTCGGAGCGTTGCTGGTTCAGATGGTCCCCCGGTCACTCGCGCGAGCCCAGGTCAGGCAGCTCAGCAGAAAGTATGTGGTTGGTGTTTGAAAAGACCAAAACAAGCCCAATTTCTTCACTTTTGGGCCACTTGGTACGCATTTTTTCTACCCCTTAGGCTTGACCTATCGACCCGGAATTCTGGGCATTGCAGGTTGGGGTGATCCCCTGGTCTGTTCCGAGAGCCCAGACCAGACCGCACAACCAAAGCCCATGCTCTATGGCCGTTAAATTGGCATACCTGGCCAAACGGGTCGACCTTGACTTTGACTGATCGACCTGAAACTATGAGAAGGTTCAGGTGGTCCCATGGTCACAAGCGCTGCCCAGGTCAGACCGCACAGCAGACAGGTATCCGGTTCGCGCTTGAAAAGGCCAAAACAAGCCCAAAGGCCTTAACTGTTGGCAACTTGGTAGCAGTTTTCTTCCCCTTTGGCTTGACCGATCGACAGGAAACTCGGAATGTTGCAGGTTCGGGTGGTCCCCTGGTCACTCATGCGAGCCTAGGTCAGATCGCTCAGCCCAATGGCATGCTGTTCACTGCTGAAAAACCCTAACAAAACCAAATGCCTGGACTGTTGGCAACTTGGTAGGCAGTTTTCTACCAATTTGCATTGACCCATTGACCCGAAACTCGGAGCGTTGCAGGTTGGGATGGTCCCCCAGTCACTCGCTCGAGCCCAGGTCAGGCAGCACAGAAGAAAGGTATGCAGTTTGCGTTTGAAAAGACCAAAACAAGCCCAATTTCTTCACTTTTGGGCCACTTGGTACGCAGTATTTCTACCCCTTAGGCTTGACCTATCGACCTGGAACTCTTGGCATTGCAGGTTGGGGTGGTCTCCTGATCTGTCGCGCGAGCCCAGAATAGACCCCATGGCCGAAGCCAATGCTCTTTGCCGCTCAAATTGGCATACCATGCCTAACGGGTCGACCTTGACCTTGACTGATCGACCCGAAACTCAGAGCGTTGCAGGTTCAGGTCGTCCCATGGTCACATGCACGAGCTCAGGTCAGACCGCACAGGAGAAGGGTATGTGGATTGCGCTTGAAAGGCCAAAACAAGCCCCAAGGCCTTCACTGTTGGCAACTTGGTACGCAGTTTTCTACCCATTTGGCTTGACCAATTGACCTGAAACTCGAAATGTTGCAAGTTCTGGTGGTCCCCTGGTCACTCGCGTGAGCCCAGTTTAGATCGCTCAGCCCAAGGGCATATGGTTCACTGCTGAAAAACCCTAACAAAACCAAAGGCCTTGACTGTTGGCAACTTTGTAGGCAGTTTTCTACCCCTTTGCCTTGACCCATCGACCTAAAACTCAGAGCGTTGCAGGTTTCAGATGGTCCCCCAGTCACTCACACGAGCCCATGTCAGGCAGCACAGCAGAAAGGTATGCGGTTTGCGTTTGAAAAGACCAAAAGAAGCCCAATTTCTTCATTTTGGGCCACTTGGTATGCAGTTTTTCTACCCCTTACGCTTGACCTATCGACCAGGAACACTGGGCATTGCAGGTTGGGGTGGTCCCCTGGTCTGTAGCGCGAGCCCAGACCAGACTGCATGGCTGAAGCCAATGCTCTCTGCTGCTCAAATTGGCATACCTGGCCAAACGGGTCGAACTTGACCTTGTTTGATCGACCTGAAACTCGGAGCGTTGCAGGTTCAGGTGGTTCCATGGTCACACACACTAGCCCAGGTCAGACCGCACAATAGAAGGGTATGCGGTTCGCGCTTGAAAAGGCCAAAACAAGCCCAAAGGCCTTCACTGTTGGCAACTTGGTATTCAGTTTTCTACCCCTTTGGCTTGACCCATCGACCCGAAACTCGGAATGTTGCAGGTTCGAGTGGTAACCTGGTCACTCTTGCAAGCCCAGGTCAGATTGCTCAGCCACAGGGCATGCGGTTCACTGCTGAAAAACCCTAACAAAACCAAAGGCCTGGACTGTTGGCAACTTGGTAGGCAGTTTTCTACCCCTTTGCCTTGACCCATCAATCCGAAACTCAGAGTGTTGCAGGTTAAGATAGTCCCGCGGTCACACGCGCGAGCCCAGGTCAGGAAGCACAGCAGAAAGGTATGCGGTTTGTGTTTGAAAAGACCAAAAGAAGCCCAATTTCTTCACGTTTGGGCCACTTGGTACACACATTTTCTACCCCTTAGGCTTGACTTATCGACCTGGAACTCTGGGCATTGCAGGTTGGGGTGGTCCCCTGGTCTGTCATGCGAGCCCAGACTAGACCTCACGGCCGAAGCCAATGCTCTATGCCGCTCAAATTGGCATACCTGGCCAAAAGGGTCAACCTTGACCTTGTCTGATCGACCCGAAACTCGGAGCGTTGCAGGTTCAGGTGGTCATACGCGCGAGCCGAAGTCAGACCGCACAGCAGGAGGGTATGCGGTTCGCGCTCAAAAAGGCCAAAACAAGCCCAAAGGCCTTCACTGTTGGCAACTTGGTACGCAGTTTTCTACCCATTTGGCTTGACCAATTGACCTGAAACTCGAAATGTTGCAAGTTCGGGTGGTCCCCTGGTCACTCGCGTGAGCCCAGCTCAGATCGCTCAGCCCAAGGGCATGAGCCCAGCTCAGATCGCTCAGCCCAAGGGCATGCGGTTCACTGCTGAAAAACCCTAACAAAACTAAAGGCCTTGACTGTTGGCAACTTGGTAGGCAGTTTTCTACCCCTTTGCCTTGACCCATCGACCTAAAACTCAGAGAGTTGCAGGTTTCAGATGGTCCCCCAGTCACTCACACGAGCCCATGTCAGACGGCACAGCAGAAAGGTATGCGGTTTGCGTTTGAAAAGACCAAAAGAAGCCCAATTTCTTCATTTTGGGCCACTTGGTACGCAGTTTTTCTACCCCTTAGGCTTGACCTATCGACCAGGAACACTGGGCATTGCAGGTTGGGGTGGTCCCCTGGTCTGTAGCGCGAGCCCAGACCAGACTGCATGGCTGAAGCCAATGCTCTCTGCTGCTCAAATTTGCATACCTGGCCAAACGGGTCGAACTTGACCTTGTCTGATCGACCCGAAACTCGGAGCGTTGCAGGTTCAGGTGGTTCCATGGTCACACACACTAGCCCAGGTCAGACCGCACAATAGAAGGGTATGCTGTTCGCGCTTGAAAAGGCCAAAACAAGCCCAAAGGCTTTCACTGTTGGCAACTTAGTATTCAGTTTTCTACCCCTTTGACTTGACCCATCGACCCGTAACTCGGAATGTTGCAGGTTCGGGTGGTCCCCTGGTCACTCTCGCAAGCCCAGGTCAGATTGCCCAGCCACAGGGCATGCGGTTCACTGCTGAAAAACCCTAACAAAACCAAAGGCCTTGACTGTTGGCAACTTGGTAGGCAGTTTTCTACCCCTTTGCTTTGACCCATCGATCCGAAACTCAGGGCGTTGCAGGTTCAGATAGTCCCGCGGTCACACGCGCGAGCCCAGGTCAGGAAGCACAGCAGAAAGGTATGTGGTTTGCATTTGAAAAGACCAAAACAGGCCCAATTTCTTCACGTTTGGGCCACTTGGTACACACATTTTCTACCCCTTAGGCTTGACTTATCGACCTGGAACTCTGGGCATTGCAGGTTGGGGTGGTCCCCTGGTCTGTCACGCGAGCCCAGACTAGACCTCACGGCCGAAGCCAATGCTCTATGCCGCTCAAATTGGCATACCTGGCCAAAAGGGTCGACCTTGACCTTGTCTGATCGACCCGAAACTCGGAGCATTGCAGGTTCAGGTGGTCATACGCGCGAGCCGAAGTCAGACCGCACAGCAGGAGGGTATGCGGTTCGCGCTTGAAAAGGCCAAAACAAGCCCAAAGGCCTTCACTGTTGGCAACTAGGTACGCAGTTTTCTACCCCTTTGGCTTGACCAATCGTCCCGAAACTCGGAATGTTGCAGGTTCAGGTGGTCCCCTGGTCACTCACGTGAGCCCAGGCCAGATTGCTCAGCCCAAGGGCATGCTGTTCACTGCTGAAAAACCCTAACAAAACCAAAGGCCCTGAGTTTCGGGTTGATTGGTCAAAGCAAAGGGGTAGAAAACTGCCTACCAAGTTGCCAACAGTCAGGCAGCACAGCAGAAAGGTATGCGGTTCGCGTTTAAAAAGACCAAAACAAGCCCAATTTCTTAACTTTTGGACCACTTGGTAGGCAGTTTTTCTACCCCTTAGGCTTGAGCTATCGACCGGAAACTCTGGGCATTGCAGGTTGGGGTGGTCCCCTGGTCTGTCCAGCGAGCCCAGACCAGATCACACGGCCAAAGCCAATGCTCTATGCCGCTCAAATTAGCACACCTGGCCAAATGGGTTGACCTTGAACTTGACTGATCGACCCGAACCTCGGAGCGTTGCAGGTTCAGGTGGTCCCGTGGTCACATGCACAAGCCCAGGTCAGACCGCACAGCAGAAGGGTATGCGGTTCGCGCTTGAAAAGGCCAAAACAAGCCCAAAGGCCTTCTCTATTGGCAACTTGGTATGCAGATTTCTACCCCTTTGGCTTGACCGATCGACCCGATACTCAGAATGTTGCAGGTTCAGGTGGTCCCCTGGTCACTTGCGCGAGCCCAGGTCAGAATGCTCAGCCCAAGGGCATGCGGTTCACGGCTGAAAAAACCCTATCAAAACCAAAGGCCTCGACTGTTGGCAACTTGGTAGGCAGTTTTCTACCCCTTTGCCTTGACCCATCGACCAGAAACTCAGAGCGTTGCAGGTTCAGATGGTCCCCCGGTCACTTGTGCGAGTCCAGGTCAGGGAAAACAGCAGAAAGGTATACGGTTCGCGTTTGAAAAGACAAAAACAAGCCCAATTTCTTCACTTTTGGGCCACTTGGTACACAGTTTTTCTACCCCTTAGGCTTGATCTATCGACCCGGAACTCTGGGCATTGCAGGCCAGGGTGGACCCCTGGTCTGTCGCCCGAGCCCAGACCAAACAGCACGACCGAAGCCAATGCTCAATGCCGCTTAAATTGGCATACCTGGCCAAACGGGTCCACCTTGACCTTGACTGATTCAGGTAGACCCGTGTTCACAAGCGCGAGCCCAGGTCAGTCTGCACAGCAGAAGGGTATGCGGTTCAGGCTTGAAAAGGCCAAAACAAGCCCGAAGGCCTTCACTGTTGGCAACTTGGTACGCAGTTTTCTACCCCTTAGGCTTGACCAATTGACCATGAACTCTGGGCATTGCAGGTTGGGGTGGTCCCCTGGTCTGTCGCACGAGCCAAGACCAGACCGTTCCGCCTAAGCCAATGCTCTATGCCGCTCAAATTGGCATACCTGGCCAAACGGGTCAACCTTGACCTTGACTGATCAACCCGAAACTCGGAGCGTTGCAGGTTCAGGTGGTCCCGTGGTCACATGCACGAGCCCAGTTCAGACCGCACAGCCGAAGGGTATGCGGTTCGCGCTTGAAAAGGCAAAAACAAACCCAAAGGCCTTCACTGTTGGCAACATGGTACACAGTTTTCTACCCCTTAAGCTTGACCGAACAACCCGAAACTCGGAATGTTGCAGGTGGGAGTGGTCCCCTGGTCACTCCCTCGAGCCCAGGTCAGTTTGCTCAGCCCAAGGGCATGCGGTTCACTGCTGAAAAACCCTACCAAAACCAAAGGCATTGACTGTTGGCAACTTGGTAGGCAGTTTTCTACCCCTTTGTCTTGACCAATCTACCCCAAACTGGGAGCGTTGCAGATTCAGATGGTCCCCTGGTCACTCGCGCGAGCCCAGGTCAGGCAGCACAGCAGAAAGGTGTGCGTTTTGCGTTTGAAAAGACCAAAACAAGCCCAATTTCTTCACTTTTGGGCAACTTGGTACGCAGTTTTTCTACCCCTTAGGCTTGACCTATCAACCCGGAACTCTGGGCATTGCAGGTTGGGGTGGTCCCCTGGTCTGTTGCGCGAGCCCTGACCAGACTGCACGGCCGAAGCCAATGCTATATGCTGCTCAAATTGGCATACCTTCCCAAACTAGTCCACCTTGACCTTGACTGATCGACCCGAAACTCAGAGCGTTGCAGGTTCAGATGGTCCCCTGGTCACTCGGGCGAGCCCAGGTCAGCCATCACAGAAGAAAGGTGTGCGTTTTGCGTTTTAAAAGACCAAAACAAGCCCAATTTCTTCACTTTTGGGCCGATTGGTACGCAGTTTTTCTACCCCTTAGGCTTGACCTATCAACCCTGAACTCTGGGCATTGCAGGTTGGGGAGGTCCCCTGGTCTGTTGCGTGAGCCCAGACCAGACTGCACAGCCAAAGCCAATGCTCTATGCTGCTCAAATTGGCATACCTGGCCTAACAGGTCGACCTTGACCTTGACTGATTGACCCGAAATTCGGAGCGTTGCAGGTTCAGGTGGTTCCGTGGGCACAAGTGCGAGCCCAGGTCAGACAGCACAGCAGAAGGGTAAGCAGTTCGCGTTTGAAAAGGCCAAAACAAGCCCAAAGGACTTCACTGTTGGCAACTTGGTACACAGTTTTCTACCCCATTGGCTTGACCGATCAACCCGAAACTCGGAATGTTGCAGGCTCGGGGGGGTCCCCTGGTCACTTGGGCCAGCCCAGGCCAGATCGCTCAGCCCAAGGGCATGCGGTTCACTGCTGAAAAACCCAAACAAAACCGAAGGCCTTGACTGTTGGCAACTTGGTAGGCAGTTTTCTACCCCTTTGCCTTGACCCATTGACCAAAAACTCGGAGCGTTGAAGGTTCAGATGGTCCCACAGTCACTCGCGCGAGTCCAGGTCAGGCAGCACAGCAGAAAGGTATGCGGTTTGCATTTGAAAAGACCAAAACAAGCCCAATTTCTTCACTTTTGGGCCACTTGGTACGCAGTTTTTCTACCTCTGAGGCTTGACCTATCTACCCGGAATTCTGGGCATTGCAGGTTGGGGTGGTCCCCTGGTCTGTCTCACGAGCCCAGACCAGACCGCATGGCCGAAGCCAATGCTCTATGCCGCTCACATTGGCATACCTGACCAAATGGGTCGACCTTGACCTTGACTGATCGACCCGAAACTCGGAGCTTTGCAGGTTCAGGTGGTCTCATGGTCACACGCGCGAGCTCAAGTCAGATCGCACAGCAGAAGGATATGCAGTTCGCGCTTGAAAAGGCCAAAACAAGCCCAAAGGCCTTCACTGTTGGCAACTTGGTACGCAGTTTTCTACCCTCTTGGCATGACCGATCAAAACATAACTCGGAATGTTGCCGGTTCAGGTGGTCCCCTGGTCCCTTGCGTGAGCCCAGGTTAGATCGCTCAGCCCAAGGACATGCAGTTCACTGCTGATAACACACTAACATAACCAAAGGCCTTGACTGTTGACATCTTGGTAGGCAGTTTTCTACCCCTTTGCCTTGACCCATTGACCCAAAACTTGGAGCGTTGCAGGTTCAGATGGTCCCCCGGTCACTCGAGCGAGCCCAGGTCAGGCAGCACAGCAGAAAGGTATGCGGTTGGCGTTTGAAAAGACCAAAACAAGCCCAATTTCTTCACTTTTTGGCAATTTGCTATGCAGTTTTTCTACCCCTTAGGCTTGACCTATCGACCTGGAACTCTGGGCATTGCAGGTTGGGGTGGTCCCTGGTATGTCACCCCAGCCAAGACCAGATCGCACGGCCGAAGCCAATGCTCTATGCCGCTAAAATTGGCATACCTGGCCAAACGGGTCAACCTTGACCTTGACTGATCGACCTGAAACTCGGAGCGTTGCAGGTTCAAGTAGTCCCGTGGTCACATGTGCGAGCCCAGGTCAGACCGCAAAACAGAAGGGTATGCGGTTCGCGATTGAAAAGGCCAACACAAGCTCAAAGGCCTACACTGTTGGCAATTTGGTACGCAGTTTTCTACCCCTTTGGCTTGACCGATCGACCTGAAACTCAGAATGTTGCCGGTTCGGGTGGTCCCCTGGTCACTCGCGCGAGCCCAAGTCAGATCGCTCAGCCCAAGGGCATGCAGTTCACTGCTGAAAAACCCTTACAAAAACAAAGGCCTTGACTGTTGGCAACTTGGTAGGCAGTTTTCTACCCCTTTGCCTTGACCCATCGACCCGCAACTCGGAGCGTTGTAGGTTCAGATGGTCCCCCGGTCACTTGCGTCAGTCTAGGTCAGGCAGCACAGCAGAAAGGTATGCGGTTCGCGTTTGAAAAGACCAAAACAAGCCCAATTTCTTCACTTTTGGGCCACTTGATACATAGTTTTTCAACCCCTTAGGCTTGACCTATCGACCCTGAACTCTGGGCATTGCAGGTTTCGGTGGTCCCCTGGTCTGTCGCGCGAGCCCAGACCAGACCGCACTGATGAAGGCAATGCTCTATGCACCTCAAATTGGCATACCTGGCCAAACGGGTCGACCTTGACCTTGACTGATCGACCCGAAACTCGGAGCGTTGCAGGATCAGGTGGTCCCGTGGTCACAAGTGCGAGCCCAGGTCAGACTGCACAGCAGAAGGGTATGCAGTTCACGCTTTTGAAAGGCCAAAACAAGCCCAAAGACCATCACTGTTGGCAACTTGGTACTCAGTTTTCTACCCCTTTGGCTTGACCGATGGACCCGAAACTGGGAATGTTGCAGGTTTGGGTGGTCCCCTGGTCACTTGTGCGAGCCCAGGTCAGATCGCTCAGCCCAAAAGCATGCAGTTCACTGCTGAAAAACCCTAACAAAACCAAAGGCCTTGACTGTTGGCAACTTGGTAGGCATTTTCTACCCATTTGCCTTGACCCATCGACCCGAAACTCGGAGCTTTGCAGGTTCAGATGGTCCCCCGGTCTTTTGCGCGAGCCCAGGTCAGGCAGCACAGCAGAAAGCTATGCGGTTCGCGTTTGAAAAGACCAAAACAAGCCCAATTTCTTCACTTTTGGGCCAGTTGGTACGCAGTTTTTCTACCCCTTAGGCTTGACCTATCGACCCTGAACTCAGGGCATTGCAGGTTTCGGTGGTCCCCTGGTCTGTCGCGCGAGCCCAGACCAGACTGCACTGATGAAGGCAATGCTCTATGCACCTCAAATTGGCATACCTGGCCAAAGGGGTCGACCTTGACCTTGACTGATCGACCCGAACGCGGAGCGTGGCAGGTTCAGGTAGTCTCGTGGTCACACGCCCGAGCCAAGGTCAGACCGCAAAACAGAAGGGTATTTGGTTCGCGCTTGAAAAGGCCAAAACAAGCTCAAAGGCCTACACTGTTGACAACTTGGAATGCAGTTTTCTACCCCTTTGCCTTGATTAATCGATCCGAAACTCGGAATGTTGCAGGTTTCGGGTGGTCCCCTGGTTACTCGCGTGAGCCCAGGTCAGGCAGCACAGCAGGAAGGTATGTGGTTCGCGTTTGAAAAGACCAAAACAATCCCAATTTCTTCACTTTTGGGCCACTTGGTACGCAGTTTTTCTTCCCCTTAGGCTTGACCTATCGACCCTGAACTCTAGGCATCGCAGGTTGGGGTGGTCCCCTGGTCTGTCCCACGAGCCCAGACCAGACCACACGGCCGAAGCCAATGCTCTATGCCGCTCAAATTGGCATACCTGGCCAAACAGGGCGACCTTCACCTTGACTGATCCACCCGAAATTCAGAGCGTTGCAGGTTCAGGTGGTCCCGTGGTCTCACGCGCAAGCCCATGTCAGACCGCACAGCAGAAGGGTATGCGGTTCGCGCTTGAAAAGGCCAAAACAAGCAGAAAGGCCTTCACTGTTGGCAACTTGTTTCTCAGTTTTCTACCCCTTTGGCTTGACCGTTCAACCCGAAACTCGGAATGTTGTAGGTTCGGGTTGTCCCCTTGTCACTCGCGCAAGCCCAGGTCAGATGGCTCAGCCCAAGGGCATGCGGTTCACTGCTGAAAAACCCTAACACAACCAAAGGCCTGGACTGTTTGCAACTTGGTAGGCAGTTTTCTACCCCTTTGCCTTGACCCATCAACCCGAAACTCAGAGCGTTGCAGGTTCATATGGTCCCCCCAGTCACTTGCACAAGCCCATGTCAGGCAGCACAGCAGAAATGTATATGGTTTGCGTTTGAAAAGACCAAAACAAGCCTAATTTCTTCACTTTTGGGCCACTTGGTACACAGTTTTTCTACCCCTTAGGCTTGACCTATCAACCCTAAACTCTGTGCATTGCAGGTTGGGGCGGTCCCCTGGTCTGTCTTGCGAGTCCAGACCAGTTGGCACGGTTGAAGCCAATGCTCTATGCCCCTCAAATTGGCATACCTGGCCAAAAGAGTAGACTTTGACCTTGACTGATCTACCCGAAACTCGGAATGTTGCAGGTTCAGTTGCTCCTGTGGTTAAATGCACGAGCCCAGGTCAGACCGCACAGCAGAAGGGTAAGCGGTTAGCGCTTGAAAAGGCCAAAACAAGGCCAAAGGCCTTCACTGTTGGCAACTTGGTACGCAGTTTTCTAACCCTTTGGCTTGACTGATTAACCCGAAACTAAGAATGTTGCAGGTTCGGATGGTCCCCTGGTCACTCGAGGAAGCCCAGATCAGATCGCTCAGCCCAAGGGCATGCGGTTCACTGCTGAAAAACCCTAACAAAACCAAAGGCCTTGACTGTTGGCTACTTGGTAGGCAATTTTCTACCCCTTTGCCTTGACCCATTGACCCAAAACTCGGAGCGTTGCAGGTTTAGATGGTCCCTCGGTCGGCGCGAGCCAAGGTCAGGCAGCACAGCAGAAATGTATGCGGATCGCGTTTGAAAAGACAAAAACAAGCCCATTTTTTTCATTTTTGGGCCACTTGGTACTCAGTTTTTCTACCCCTTAGGCTTGACCTATCGACCTTGAACTCTAGGCATTGCAGGTTGGGGTGGTCCCCTGGTCTGTTGTTCGAGCCCAGACCAGACCGCACGGCCGAAGCCAATGCACTATGCCGCTCAAATTGGCATACCTGGCCAAACGGATTGACCTTGACCTTGACTGATCCACCCGAAACTCGGAGCGTTGCAGGTTCAGGTGGTCCCTAGGTCACACAGGCGAGCCCAGGTCAGACCGCACAATAGAAGGGTGTGCGGTTCGCGCTTGAAAAGGCCAAAACAAGTCCAAAGGCCTTCACTGTTGGCAATTTGGTACGCAGTTTTCTACCCCTTTGGCTTGACCGATTGACCTGAAACTCAGAATGTTGCAGGTTTGGGTGGTCCCCTGGTCACACGGGTGAGCCCAGGTCAGATCGCTCAGCCTAAGGGCATGCGGTTCACTGCTGAAAAACCCTAACAACACCAAAGGCCTTGACTGTTGGCTACTTGGTAGACAGTTTTCTACCCCTTTGCCTTGACCCAACAACCCGAAACTCGGAGCGTTGCAGGTTCAGATGGTCCCCCGGTCACCTGCGCGAGCCCAGATCATGCAGCACAGCAGAAAGGTATGCGGTTTGCGTTTGAAAAGACCAAAACAAGCCCAATTTCTTCACTTTTGGGCCACTTGGTATGCAGTTTTTCTACCCCTTAGGCTAGACCTATCGACCTGGAACTCTGGGCATTGAAGGTTGGTGTGGTCCCCTGGTCTGTCGCGTGAGCCCAGACCAGACCACATTGCCGAAGCCAATGCTCAAAATGGCATACCTGGCCAAAAGGGGTCGACCTTGACCTTGACTGATTGACCCTAAACTCGGAGCGTTGCAGGCTCAAATGGTCCCGTGGTCACACGCGCGAGCCCAGGTCAGACCGCACAGCAGAAGGGTATGCGGTTTGCGCTTTAAAAGCCCAAAACAAGCCCAAAGGCCTTCACTGTTGGCAACTTAATACTCAGTTTTCTACCCTTTTGGCTTGACCAATTGACCGGAAACTCGGAATGTTGCAGGTTCGGGTGGTCCCCTGGTCACTTGCGCAAGCCCAGGTCAGATCGCCCAGCCCAAGGGCATGCGGTTCACTGCTGAAAAACCCTAACAAAACCAAAGGCCTTGACTTTTGGCATCTTGTTAGGCAGTTTTCTACCCCTTTGCCTTGACCCATCGACCCGAAACTCGGAGGGTTGCAGGTTCAGATAGTCCCCCGGTCACTCGTGCATGCCCTCTGGTCAGGCAGCACAGCAGAAAGGTATGCGGTTCACGTTTGAAAAGGCCGAAACAAGCCCAATTTCTTCACTTTTGGGCCACTTGGTATGCAGTTTTTCTACCCCTTAGGCTTGACCAATCGACCTAGAACTCTGAGCTTTGCAGGTTAGGGTGATCCCCTGGTCTGTCTGGCGAGCCCAGACAAGACCGCACGGCCGATGCAAATGCTCTATGCCACTTGAATTGGCATACCTTGCCAAAGGGGTCCACCTTGACCTTGACTGAACAACCTGAAACTCAGAATGTTGCAGGTTCAGGTGGTCCTGTTGTGACATGCGCGAGCCCAGGTCAGATGGCACAGCCCAAGGGCATGCATTTCACTGCTGAAAAACCCTAACAAATCCAAAGGCCTTGACTGTTGGCAACTAGGTAGGCGGTTTTCTACCCCTTTGCCTTGACCCATTGACCCGAAACTCGGAGCGTTGCAGGTTAAGATGGTCCCCCAGTCACTTGCACGAGCCCAGGTCAGGCAGCACAGCAGAAAGGTATGCGGTTCGCATTTGAAAAGACCAAAACAAGCCAAATTTCTTCACTTTTGGGCCCCTTGGTACGCAGTTTTCCTACCCCTTAGGCTTGACCTATCGACGTGGAACTCTGAGCATTGGAGGTTGGGGTAATCCCCTAGGTCTGTCTTGCGAGCCCAGACCAGACCACACGGGGGAAGCCAATGCTCAATGCCGCTCAAATTGGCATACCTGGCCAAACAGGTTGACCTTGACCTTGACTGATGGACCCGAAACTCGGAGCGTTGCAGGTTCAGGTGGTTCAGTGGTCACACGTGCGAGCCCAGGTAAGACCGCACAGCAGAAGCGTATGCGGTTCACACTTGAAAAAGCCGAAATAAGCCCAAAGGCCTTCACTGTTGGCAACTTGGTAAGCAGTTATCTACCCCTTTGGCTTGACCGATCGACCCGAAACTTGGCATGTTACAGGTTCGGGTTGTTCCCTGGTCACTCGCGCATGCCCAGGTTAGATCGCTTGGCCCAAGGGCATGCAGTTCACTGCTGAAAAACCCTAACAAAACCAAAGACCTTGACTGTTGGCATCTTGGTAGGCAGTTTTCTACCAATTTGCCTTGACCCATCAACCCGAAACTCGGAGGGTTGCAGGTTCAGATAGTCCCCAGGTCACTGGCTCGAGTCCAGGTCAGGCAGCAGAGCAGAAAAGTATGCGGTTCGCGTTTGAATAGACAAAAACAAGCCGAATTTCTTCACTTTTCGGCCACTTGGTACGCAGTTTTTCTACCCCTTAGGCTTGACCTATGGGCCCTGAACTCTGGGCATTGCATGTTGTGGTGGTCCCCTGGTCTGTTGCGCGAGCCAGACCAGACCGCACAGTCGAAGCCAATGCTCTATGCCGCTCAAATTGGCATACCTTGCCGAACGAGTCGACCTTGACCTTGACTGATAGACCTGAAACTCGGAGCGTTGCAGATTCAGATGGTCCCCCGATCACTCACGCGAGCCCAGGTCAGACAGCACTGCAGAAAGGTATGCGGTTTGTGTTTGAAAAGACCAAAACAAGCCCAATATCTTTAATTTTGGGCCTCTTGGTACGCAGTTTTTCTACCCCTTAGGCTTGACCTATCGACCCGGAACTCTGGGCATTGCAGGTTGGGGTGGTCCCCTGGTCTGTCATGCGAGCCCAGACCAGACCGCACAGCCGAAGCCAATGCTCTATGCCTCTCAAATTGGCATACCTGGCCAAACGGGTCTACCTTGACTTTGACTGATCGCCCTGAAACTCGGAGCGTTGCAGGTTCAGGTGGTCCCGTGGTCACACACGCGAGCCCAGGTCAGACCGCACAGCAGAAGGGTATGCGGTTCGCGCTTGAAAAGACCAAAACAAGCCAAAAGGCCTTCAGTGTTGGCAACTTGGTACACAGTTTTCTACCCCATTGGCTTGACCGATCGACCAGAAACTGGGAATGTTGCAGGTTTGGGTGGTCCCCTGTTCACTCTTAAGAGCCCATGTCAGATCACTCAGCTGAAGGGTATGTGGTTCACTGCTGAAAAACCCTCACAAACCCAAAGGCCTTTACTGTTGGCAACTTGGTAGGCAGTTTTCTACCCCTTTGCCTTGACCCATCTACCTGAAAACTCGGAGCGTTGCAGGTTCAGATTGTCCCCGGGTCACTTGCACAAGCCCAGGTCAGGCAGCAAAACAGAAAGGTATGTAGTTCGCGTTTGAAAAGACCAAAACAAGCCAAGTTCTTCTACCCCTTAGGCTTGACCTATCGACCCCAAACTCTGGGCATTGCAGGTTGGAGTGGTCCCCTGGTCTCTTGCACGAGCCGAGACATGACCACACGGCCAAAGCCAATGCTCTATGCCGCTCAAATTGGCATACCTGGCCAAACAGGTCAACCTTGACCTTGACTGATCGACCTGAAACTTGGAACGTTGCAGGTTCAAGTGGTCCTGTGTTCACATGGCAAGCCCAGGTCAGACCGCACAGCAGAAGGGTATGCTGTTCACACTTGAAAAGACCAAAACAAGCCCAAAGGCCTTCTGTGTTTTCACTTTGGTACGCAATTTTCTACCCCTTTGGCTTGACCGATCGACATGAAACTTGAAATATTGCAGGTTCAAGTGGTCCCCTGGTCACTTGTTTTTAGCCCAGGTCAGATCGCTTAGCCCAAAAGTATGCCGTTCACTGCTGAAAAGCCCTAAACTAGAAAGCCATGAATGGCTTGTGTCGCTCCACAGGCTTGAATTTCTTGTAACAGCAAATCTAAGTTTTGACTAGAGTTTTAGATATTTTGGGTTCTACTGATGTTGAAATGGTTTTCAAAGTTTCCACTTTTATAACATATAGAGAAATGACCTCCGCCCATAAAAGACATATTCTTCATCAAATCACAATAATTTTTGGCTGCATGATTAAAGATCACCCAAGGATCATACAAATGAAATTTGATTGATATCCATCACTTACATTCTGAGAAAATGATTTTCAAAGTTTCCACTATATAACATATCGGGAAATGACCTCCGTCCATAAAATACATATTCTTCATCCGATCACAAAAAAATTTGGTAGACTGATAAACGGTCACCCTAGGATCATACTAATGAAATTTGATTGATATCTATCAGTTAGATTCTGAGAAAATGATTTTCAAAGTTTCCACTATATAACATATAGAGAAATGACCTCCGCCCATAAAATACATATTTTTCATCCGATCACAATAATTCTTGGTAGACTGATAGAGGGTCACCCAAGGATCATTCATGTAAAATTTGGTTGATATCTATCGGTTAGATTCTGAGAAAATGATTTTCAAAGTTTCCACTATATTACATATAGAGAAATGACCTCTGCCCATAAAATACATATTTTGCATCTGATCACAATAATTTTTGGTAGACTGATAAAAGGTCACCCAAGGATCATTTATGTAAAATTTAATTGGTATCCATCTATTAGAACCTGAGAAAAGTCATTTTTACCATATTTGGAAATTAGCCACGCCCATTAAATCCATGTTTTTCATTGGATCAAAAATTCTTGAACAACTTTGAAAGAGGGTCACCCAAGGATCATTTCTGTGAAGTTTGGTTGAAATCCATCCAGTAGTTTCTGAGGAGAAGATTTTTAAAGAAAAAGTTTACGACCGCACGCACGGACGCACGGACGCACGGACGGACGCACGACGGACACAACGCCATGACAATAGCCCCAGTGGCTTTCAGCCAGTGGAGCTAAAAACCCAAAGGCCTTGACTGTTGGCAACTTGGAAGGCAGTTTTCTACCCCTTTGCCTTGACCCATTGACACAAAACTCGGAGTGTTGCAGGTTCAGACGGTCCCCCGGTCACACACACTAGCCCAGGTCAAGCAGCACAACAGAAAGGTATGAGATTTGCGTTTGAAAAGACCAAAACAAGCCCAATTTCTTCACTATTGGGCCACTTGGTATGCAGTTTTTCTACCCATATGGCTTGCTCTATCGACCCGGAACTCTGGGCATTGCAGGTTGGGGGTGGTCCCCTGGTCTGTCGCGCGAGTCCAGACAAGATCGCACGGCCAAAGCCAATGTTCTATGCTGCTCAAATTGACTTACCTGGCCAAAAGGGTCGACCTTGACCTTGACTGATCGACCCGAAACTTGGAGCGTTGCAGGTCCAGGTGGTTCCCTGGTCACACATGTGAGCCCAGGTAAGACCGCACAGCAGAAGCTTATGCGGTTTGCGCTTGAAAAACCAAAGCAAGCCCAAAGGCTTTAAGTGCTGGCAACTTGGTACCCAGTTTTCTACCCCGTTGGCTTGACCGATTGACCCGAAACTGGGAATGTTGCAGGTTCGGGTGGTCCCCTGGTCAGTCGCGCGAGCCCAGGTCAGATCACTCAGCCCAAAGGTATGCGGTTCACTGCTGAAAAACCCTAACAAACCCAAAGGCCTTGACTGTTGGCAACTTGGTAGGCAGTTTTCTACCCCTTTGCCTTGACCCATCAACCCAAAACTGGGAGCTTTGCAGGTTTAGATGGTCCCACTGTAACTCGCTCGAGCCCAGGTCAGGCAGCACAGCAGAAAGGTATGAGATTTGCGTTAGAAAAGACCAAAACAAGCCCAATTTCTTCACTTTTGGGCCACTTGGTACGCAGTTTTTCTACCCCTGAGGCTTGAGCAATCCACCCGGAACTCTGGGCATTGCAGGTAAAGGTGGTCCCCTGGTCTGTTGTGCCAGACCAGACCAGACCACACCTCCAAAGCCAATGCTCTATGCCGCTCAAATTGGCATACCTTGCCGAACGAGTCGACCTTGACCTTGACTGATCGACCTGAAACTCAGAGCGTTGCAGGTACAGGTGGTCTTCTGGTCACAAGCCCGAGCCCAGGTCAGACAGCACAGCAGAAGGGTATGCAGTTCGTGCTTGAAAAGACCAAAACAAGACCAAAGGCCTACAGTGTAGGCAACTTGGTAAGCAGTTTTCTACCCTTTTTGCTTGACCAACCAACCCCAAACTGGAATTGTTGCAGGTTCGGGTGGTCGCCTGGTCACTCGCACAACCCCAGGTCAGATCGCTCAGCCCAAGTTATGCGGTTCGCTGCTGAAAAACCCTAACAAACCCAAAGGCCTTGACTGTTTGCAACTTGGTAGGCAGTATTTTATCCGTTTGCCTTGACCCATTTACCCAAAACTCAGTCATTGCAGGTTCAGATGGTCTGCCGGTCACTCGCGCGAGCCCAGGTCAGGCAGCACAGCAGAAGGGTATGCGGTTCGCGCTTGAAAAACCCAAAACAAGCCCTAAGGCCTTCAGTGTTGGCAACTTGGTATGAAGTTTTCTACCCCTTTTGCTCGACAAACCGACCCCAAACTGGGAATGTTGCAGGTTCGGGTGGTCCCCTGGTCACTCATACGAGCCCAGGTCAGATTGCTCAGCCCAAGCGTATGCGGTTCACTGCTGAAAAACCCTAACAAACCCAAAGGCCTTGACTGTTGGCAACTTGGTAGGCAGTTTTCTTCCCCTTTGCCTTGACCCATCGACCCGAAACTGGGAGCAGTGCAGCTTCAGATGGTCCCCCGGTCACTGGCGCGAGCCCAGGTCAGGCAGCACAGGAGAAATGTATGCAGTTTGTGTTTGAAAAGACCAAAACAAGCCTAATTTCTTTGAAGGGTAGAAAACCGCCTACCACGTTGCCAACAGTGAAGGCCTTTGAGCTTGTTTTGGTAATAGTGAATAGTCAATAGTGATAAGCATACCCTTCTGCTGTGCGGTTTGATATGGGCTTGCGCCAGTGACCACCTGAACCTGCAATGCTCCGAGTTTCGGGTTGATCAGTCAAGGTCACGGTTGACACATTTGGCCAGGTATGCCAATTTGAGCGGCATAGAGCATTGGCTTCAGCCGTGCAGTCTGATCTGGGCTCGCGTGAGAGACCAGGGGACCAACCCAACCTGCAATGCCCAGAGTTCTGGGTTGATAGGTCAAGCCTAAGGGGTAGAAAAACTACATACCAAGTCACCAAAAAGTGAAGAAATTGGGCTTGTTTTTGTTTTTTTAAACGCGAAACGCATACCTTTATGCTGTGCTGCCTGACCTGGGCGCTCAGGAGTGACAGCTTGACCATCTGAACGTGCAACGCTCCGAATTTCTGGTCAATGTGTCAAGGCAAATGGGTTGAAAACTGCCTACCAAAATGCCAACAGTTAAGGCCTTTGTTTTTGTGAGGGTTTTCAGCAGTGAACTGCGGACCCTTTGGCTGAGCCGGCTGACCTGGGATCGAGTGAGTGACCAGTGGACCACCCAAACCTGCAACATTCCCAGTTTTGGGTTGATCTGTCAAGCCCAAGGGGTAGAAAACCGTCTACCGAGTTGCCATCAGTGAAGGCCTTTGGCCTTGGTTTGGTCTTTTCAACAGTGAACAGCATACCCTTCTGCTGTTCGGTCAGACCTGGGCTCGCGCGAGTGACCACGGGACAACCTGAACCTGCAACGCTCAGAGTTTTGGGTTGACCAGTCAAGGTCAAGGTCGCCCCATTTGGCCAGGTATGACTATTTGAGCGGCAAAGAGCATTGGCTTTGGCTGAGCGGTCTGATCTTGGCTCGCGCGAGAGACCAGGGGACCACCTCAACCTGCAATGCCCAGAGTTCTGGGTAGATAGGATGAGCCTAAGGGGTTGAAAAACTGCGTTCCAAGTCGCCAGAAAGTAGAGAAAATGGGCTTGTTTTGGTCTTTTCAAAAACAAACCGCATACCTTTCTGCTGTGCTGCCTGACCTGGGCTTGCGTGAGTGACCAGGGGACCATCAGAACCTGCAACGCTCCGAGTTTCAGGTAAATGGGTCAATGCAAAGGGGTAGAAAACTGCCTACCAAGTTGCCAACAGTGAAGGCGTTAGGGTTTCTTATGGTTTTCCAGCAGTGAACCACAGACCCTTGGGCTGAGTGGGCTGACCTGGGCTTGCGCGAGTGACCAGGGGACCACCCGAACCTGCAACATTCCCAATTTAGGGTTGATGGGTCTAGCCCTAGGGGTAGAAAACCGCCTACCAAGTTGCCAACAGTGAAGGCTTTTGGGCTTGTTTTGGTCTTTTCAACAGTGAATGGCATACCCTTCTGCTGTGCATTCTGACATGGGCTCGCGCGAGAAACCACAGGACCACCTGAACCTGCAATGCATCGAGTTTCGGGTTGATCAGTTAAGGTCAAGGTCGACCCATTTGTCCAGGTATGCCAATTTGAGTGACAAAGAGCATTGGCTTTGGCCGTGCGGTCTGATCTAGACTCACGCAAGAGACCAGGGGACCACTCCAACCTGCAATGCCCAGAGTTCCGGGTCGATAGGTCGAGCCCTGGGGGTAGAAATCTGCAAACCAGGATGCCAAAAAGTGAAGAAATTAGGCTTGTTTTGGTCTTTTCAAACGCAAAAAACATGCCTTTCTGCTGTGCCGCCTGACCTGGACTCGCGAGAGTGACCAGGGGACCACCCCAACCTGCAATGCCCAGAGGTCCAGGTTGATAGGTCGAGCCTTAGGGGTAGAAAAACTGCGTACCAAGTCGCCAAATGGAAGAAAATTGGCCTGTTTTGGTCTTTTCAAACGCGAACAGCATACCTTTCTGGTGTGCGGTCTGACCTGGGCTTGGCGAGTGACCAGGGGACAACCCCAACCTGCAACGCTCCAAATTTTAGGTCGATAAGTCAAGGTCTAGGTCAACCCATTTGGCAAAAATACCAATTTGAGCTGCATAGAGCATTGGCTTCAGCCGTGTGGTCTGATCTGGGCTTGCGCGAGAGACCAGGTGACCACCCCAACCTGCAATGCCCAGAGTTCTTGGTCAATAGGTCAAGCCTAAGGGGTAGAAAAACTGCATACCAAGTCGCAAAAAAATAAAGAAATTTGGCTTGTTTTGGTCTTTTCAAAAACAAACTGCATACCTTTCTGCTGTGCTACCTGACCTGGGCTCGCACGAGTGACCAGGGGATCATCTGAACCTGCAACACTTAGAGTTTCGGGTCAATTGGTCTAGGCAAAGGGGTAGAAAACTGCCTACAAAGTTGCCAACAGTGAAGGCCTTTGGGTTTGTTAGAGTTTTTCAGCAGTGAACTGCAAACCCTTGGGCTAACATTTGAGTTAGTGACCAGGGCACCACCCGAACCTGGATATTCCCCAGTTTCGGGTCGATCGGTCTAGCCCAAGGGGAAGAAAACCTCCTCCCAAGTTGCAAACAGTGAAGGCCTTTGGGCTTGTTTTGGTCTTTTCAACAGCGAACATTATACCCTTCTGCTGTGCAGTCTGACCTGGGCTCGCGCGAGTAACCACGGGACCACCTGATCTTGAAACACTCCAAGTTTTAGGTCATTCAGTAAAGGTCGACCCATTTGGCCAGGTCTGACCTGGACTCGCGAGAGTGACCAGGGGACCACCCCAACCTGCAATGCCCAGAGGTCCAGGTTGATAGGTCGAGCCTTAGGGGTAGAAAAACTGCGTACCAAGTCGCCAAATGGAAGAAAATTGGCCTGTTTTGGTCTTTTCAAACGCGAACGGCATACCTTTCTGGTGTGCGGTCTGACCTGGGCTTGGCGAGTGACCAGGGGACAACCCCAACCTGCAACGCTCCGAGTTTCAGGTCGATAAGTCAAGGTCTAGGTCAACCCATTTGGCAAAAATACCAATTTGAGCTGCATAGAGCATTGGCTTCGGCCGTGCGGTCTGAATTGGTCTTGCGCAAGAGAAAAGGGGACCACCCCAACCTGCAATGCCCAGAATTCCGTGTTGATAGGTCCAGCCTAAGGGGTAGAAAAATTGCGTACCATGTTGCCAAAAAAGGAAGGAATTTGGCTTGTTTTGGTCTTTTTAAATGCGAAACACATACCTTTCTGCTGTGCTGCCTGACCTGGGCTCGCGTGAGTGACCAGGGCACCATCTGAACCTGCAAGCTCCAAGTTTTGGGTCGATGAATCAAGGCAAAGTAGTAGAAAACTGCCTACCAAGTTGCCACCAGTGATGGCCTATGGGTTAGTTAGGGTGTTCCAGCAGTGAACCGAATTCCCGTGGGCTGAGAGGCCTGACCTGGGCTCGCGCGAGTGACCGGGGAATTACCCGAACCTGCAACATTCAAAGTTTCAGGTGGATCGGTCTAGCCAAAGGTGTAGAAAACCGCCTCCCAAGTTGCAAACAGTGAAGGCCTTTGGGCTTGTTTTGGTCTTTTAACAGTGAACGGCATACCCTTCTGCTGTGCCTTCTGACATGGGCTTGCGCGAGTGACCAAAGGACCACCTGAAAATGCAATGCTCTGAGTTTGAGGTCGATCAGTCAAGGTCAAGGTCAGTTGATTTGGTCAGAAATGCAAATTTGAGCGGCAAAGAGCATTGGCTTAGGCCGTGCGGTCTGATCTTGGCTCGCACGAAAGACTAGGGGACCACCCCAACCTGCAACGCTCCGAGTTTCCGGTCGATGAATCAAGGCAAAGGAGTAGAAAACTGCCTACCAAGTTGCCAACAGTGAAGGCCTTTGGTTTTGTAAGGGTTTTTTAAGCATTTAACCGCTGACCCTTGTTGAGAGGCCTGACCTGAAACATTCCCAGTTTCGGGTCAATCGGTCTAGCCCAAGGGGTAGAAAACCTCCTACCAAGTTGCCAACAGTGAAGGCCTTTGGGCTTGTTTTGGTCTTTTCAACAGTTAATGGCATACCCTTCAGCTGTGCAGTCTGACCTGGGCTCGCGAGAGTGACCAGAAGACCACCTAATCTTGAAACGCTCCAAGTTTTGGGTCATTCAGTAAAGGTTGACCCGTTTGGCCAGGTATTCCGATTTGAGCGGTAAAGAGCATTGACTTCAGCCCTACAGTCTGATCTGGGCTCGCGCGAGAGATCAGGGGACCACCCCAACCTGCAATGCCCAGAGTTCCAGGTCGATAGGTCGAGCCTAAAGGGTAGAAAAACTGCGTACCAAGTTGCCAAAAATTGAAAAATTGGGCTTGTTTTGGTCTTTTCAAACACAAACCGCAAACTGTTCTGCTGTGCTGCCTGACCTGGGCTCCCGAGAGTGACCAGGGGACTATCTGAACCTGCAATGCACCGAGTTTCGGGTCGATGGGTCTAGCCCAAGGGGTAGAAAACAGGCTACCAAGTTGCCAACAGTGAAGGCCTTTGGGCTTGTTTTGGTCTTTTCAACAGTGAATGGCATACCCTTCTGCTGTGCGTTCTGACATGGGCTCGCGCGAGTGACCACTGGACCACCTGATCTTGAAACACTCCAAGTTATGGGTCATTCAGTAAAGGTCGACCCAATTTGGCTAGGTATGCCAATTTGAACGACATAAAGGCATTTGCTTTGGCCTTGCGGTCTGATCTGGGCTGGTGCGAGAGACCAGGGGACCACTCCAACCTGCAATGCCTAGAGTTCCGGGTCGATAGGTTTGAGCCTTAGGGGTAGAAAAACTGCATACCAAGTTGCCAAAAAGTGAAGAAATTGCTCTTGTTTTGGTCTTTTCAAACGCAAATTGCAAACCTTTCTGCTGTGCTGCATGACCTGGGCTCGTGCTAGTGGCCAGGGGACCATGTGAACCTGCAACGTTCCTAGATTCAGGTCGATGGGTCAAGGCAAAGGGGTAGAAAACTGCCTACCAAGTTGCCAACAGTGAAGGCCTTTGAGTTTGTTAGGGTTTAACAGCAGTGCAACGCGTTCCCTTGGGCTGAGCCAGCTGACCAGGGCTTGTGCGAGTGACCAGGTGACCACCCGAACCTGCATGATTCCAAGTTTCAGGTCGATCGGTCAAGCCCAAGGGGTAGAAAAGAGCCTACCAAGTTGCCAACAGAGAAGGCTTTTGGGCTTGTTTTGGTCTTTTCAACAGTGAACAGCATACCCTTCTGCTGTGCGTTCTGTCCTGGGCTCGCGCGAGTGACCACGGGACCACCTGAACCTGCAAAGCTTCAAGTTTCAGGTCGATCAGTCAAGGTCAAAGTCACTCTTTTTGGCCAGGTATGCCAATTTGAACGGCATAGTTCATTGGCTTTGGCCATGCGGTCTGATATGGACTCGCACGAGAGACCAGGATACCACCCCAACCTGCAATAACCAGAGTTCCGGTTGGATAGGTCACGCTTAAGGGGTAGAAAAACTGTGTACCAAGTCGCCAAAATGTGAAGAAATTGGGCTTGTTTTGGTCTTTTTCCGCAACCGCATACCTTTCTGCTGTTACCTGACCTTGGCTCTCGCTAGTGACCAGGGGACCATCTGAACCTGCAACGCTCCTAGTTTAGGGTCGATGGGTCAAAGCAAGGGGTTGAAAACTGCCTACCTAGTTGCCAACAGTGAAGGCCTTTGGGTTTGTTAGGCTTTTTCAGCAGTGAACCGCAGACCCTTGGGCTGAGTTGGCTGACCTGGGCTCGTGCAAGAGACCAGGGGACAATCGGAACCTGCAACATTTCCAGTTTGGGTCAATCAGTCTAGCCCAAGGGGTAGAAAACCGCCTACTAAGTTGCCAACAGTGAAGGCCTTTGGGCTTTTTTGTATTTTCAACAGTGAACGGCATACCCTTCTGCTGTGCAGTCAGACCTGGGCTCACACGAGTAACCGCTGGACCACCTGAACCTGCAATGCTCCAAGTTTCGGGTTGATCAGTCTAGGTCAAGGTCGACCCATTTGGCCAGATATACCAATTTTAGTGGCATAGAGCATTGGCTTCAGCCATGCGGTCTGATCTGGGCTCGCGCGAGAGAGCAGGAGACCACCCCAACCTGCAATGCCTAGAGGTCCGGGTCGATAGGTCGAGCCTAAGTGGTAGAAAATCTGCGTACCAAGTCGCCAAAAAGTGAAGAAAATGATCTTGTTTTGGTCTTTTCGAACGCGAACTGCATACCTTTCTGCTGTGCTGCCTGACCTGGCTTCAAGCGAGTGACCAGGGGACTGTCTCAACCTGCAACGCTCCAAGTTTCCAGTCGATGGGTCAAGGAAAAGGGGTAGAAAACTGCCTACCAAGTTGACGACAGTAAAGGCCTTTGGGTTTGTTAGGGTTTGAAGCAGTGAATCGTGGACCCTTGGGCCTAGCGGGCTTACTGTTGGCTAGCGCAAGTTCCCAGGGGACAACCTGAACCTGCAACATTCCCAGTTTCGGGTCGATCGGTCTAGCCCAGGGGGTAGAAAACCTCCTACTAAGTTGCCAACAGTGAAGGCCAGTGAGCTTGTTTTCGTCTTTTCATGAGTGAACAGCATACCCTTCTGCTGTGGGGTCTGACCTGGGCTCGTGCAAGTGACCTCCAGACCACCTGAACCTGCAAAGCTCCGAGTTTCGGGTCAATCATTCAAGGTCAAGGTCGACCTATTTGGCCAGGTATGCCAATTTGAGCGGCATAGAGCATTGGCTTAGGCCCTACAGTCTGATCTGAGCTCGCCCGAGAGACCATTGGACCACCCCAACCTGCAATGCCCAGAGTTCTGCGTCGATAGGTCGAACCTAAGGGGTAGAATAACTGCGTCCCAAGTCACCAAAAAGTGAATAAATTGGGCTTCTTTTGGTCTTTTCAAACGCAAACCGTATATCTTTCTGCTGTGCTGCCTGACCTTGGCTCGCTTGAGTGACCAGGGCACCATCTGAACCTGCAAGCTCCAAGTTTTGGGTCGATGAATCAAGGCAAAGTAGTAGAAAACTGCCTACCAAGTTGCCACCAGTGATGGCCTATGGGTTAGTTAGGGTGTTCCAGCAGTGAACCGAATTCCCGTGGGCTGAGAGGCCTGACCTGGGCTCGCGCGAGTGACCGGGGAATTACCCGAACCTGCAACATTCAAAGTTTCAGGTGGATCGGTCTAGCCAAAGGTGTAGAAAACCGCCTCCCAAGTTGCAAACAGTGAAGGCCTTTGGGCTTGTTTTGGTCTTTTAACAGTGAACGGCATACCCTTCTGCTGTGCCTTCTGACATGGGCTTGCGCGAGTGACCAAAGGACCACCTGAAAATGCAATGCTCTGAGTTTGAGGTCGATCAGTCAAGGTCAAGGTCAGTTGATTTGGTCAGAAATGCAAATTTGAGCGGCAAAGAGCATTGGCTTAGGCCGTGCGGTCTGATCTTGGCTCGCACGAAAGACTAGGGGACCACCCCAACCTGCAACGCTCCGAGTTTCCGGTCGATGAATCAAGGCAAAGGAGTAGAAAACTGCCTACCAAGTTGCCAACAGTGAAGGCCTTTGGTTTTGTAAGGGTTTTTTAAGCATTTAACCGCTGACCCTTGTTGAGAGGCCTGACCTGAAACATTCCCAGTTTCGGGTCAATCGGTCTAGCCCAAGGGGTAGAAAACCTCCTACCAAGTTGCCAACAGTGAAGGCCTTTGGGCTTGTTTTGGTCTTTTCAACAGTTAATGGCATACCCTTCAGCTGTGCAGTCTGACCTGGGCTCGCGAGAGTGACCAGAAGACCACCTAATCTTGAAACGCTCCAAGTTTTGGGTCATTCAGTAAAGGTTGACCCGTTTGGCCAGGTATTCCGATTTGAGCGGTAAAGAGCATTGACTTCAGCCCTACAGTCTGATCTGGGCTCGCGCGAGAGATCAGGGGACCACCCCAACCTGCAATGCCCAGAGTTCCAGGTCGATAGGTCGAGCCTAAAGGGTAGAAAAACTGCGTACCAAGTTGCCAAAAATTGAAAAATTGGGCTTGTTTTGGTCTTTTCAAACACAAACCGCAAACTGTTCTGCTGTGCTGCCTGACCTGGGCTCCCGAGAGTGACCAGGGGACTATCTGAACCTGCAATGCACCGAGTTTCGGGTCGATGGGTCTAGCCCAAGGGGTAGAAAACAGGCTACCAAGTTGCCAACAGTGAAGGCCTTTGGGCTTGTTTTGGTCTTTTCAACAGTGAATGGCATACCCTTCTGCTGTGCGTTCTGACATGGGCTCGCGCGAGTGACCACTGGACCACCTGATCTTGAAACACTCCAAGTTATGGGTCATTCAGTAAAGGTCGACCCAATTTGGCTAGGTATGCCAATTTGAACGACATAAAGGCATTTGCTTTGGCCTTGCGGTCTGATCTGGGCTGGTGCGAGAGACCAGGGGACCACTCCAACCTGCAATGCCTAGAGTTCCGGGTCGATAGGTTTGAGCCTTAGGGGTAGAAAAACTGCATACCAAGTTGCCAAAAAGTGAAGAAATTGCTCTTGTTTTGGTCTTTTCAAACGCAAATTGCAAACCTTTCTGCTGTGCTGCATGACCTGGGCTCGTGCTAGTGGCCAGGGGACCATGTGAACCTGCAACGTTCCTAGATTCAGGTCGATGGGTCAAGGCAAAGGGGTAGAAAACTGCCTACCAAGTTGCCAACAGTGAAGGCCTTTGAGTTTGTTAGGGTTTAACAGCAGTGCAACGCGTTCCCTTGGGCTGAGCCAGCTGACCAGGGCTTGTGCGAGTGACCAGGTGACCACCCGAACCTGCATGATTCCAAGTTTCAGGTCGATCGGTCAAGCCCAAGGGGTAGAAAAGAGCCTACCAAGTTGCCAACAGAGAAGGCTTTTGGGCTTGTTTTGGTCTTTTCAACAGTGAACAGCATACCCTTCTGCTGTGCGTTCTGTCCTGGGCTCGCGCGAGTGACCACGGGACCACCTGAACCTGCAAAGCTCCAAGTTTCAGGTCGATCAGTCAAGGTCAAAGTCACTCTTTTTGGCCAGGTATGCCAATTTGAACGGCATAGTTCATTGGCTTTGGCCATGCGGTCTGATATGGACTCGCACGAGAGACCAGGATACCACCCCAACCTGCAATAACCAGAGTTCCGGTTGGATAGGTCACGCTTAAGGGGTAGAAAAACTGTGTACCAAGTCGCCAAAATGTGAAGAAATTGGGCTTGTTTTGGTCTTTTTCCGCAACCGCATACCTTTCTGCTGTTACCTGACCTTGGCTCTCGCTAGTGACCAGGGGACCATCTGAACCTGCAACGCTCCTAGTTTAGGGTCGATGGGTCAAAGCAAGGGGTTGAAAACTGCCTACCTAGTTGCCAACAGTGAAGGCCTTTGGGTTTGTTAGGCTTTTTCAGCAGTGAACCGCAGACCCTTGGGCTGAGTTGGCTGACCTGGGCTCGTGCAAGAGACCAGGGGACAATCGGAACCTGCAACATTTCCAGTTTGGGTCAATCAGTCTAGCCCAAGGGGTAGAAAACCGCCTACTAAGTTGCCAACAGTGAAGGCCTTTGGGCTTTTTTGTATTTTCAACAGTGAACGGCATACCCTTCTGCTGTGCAGTCAGACCTGGGCTCACACGAGTAACCGCTGGACCACCTGAACCTGCAATGCTCCAAGTTTCGGGTTGATCAGTCTAGGTCAAGGTCGACCCATTTGGCCAGATATACCAATTTTAGTGGCATAGAGCATTGGCTTCAGCCATGCGGTCTGATCTGGGCTCGCGCGAGAGAGCAGGAGACCACCCCAACCTGCAATGCCTAGAGGTCCGGGTCGATAGGTCGAGCCTAAGTGGTAGAAAATCTGCGTACCAAGTCGCCAAAAAGTGAAGAAAATGATCTTGTTTTGGTCTTTTCGAACGCGAACTGCATACCTTTCTGCTGTGCTGCCTGACCTGGCTTCAAGCGAGTGACCAGGGGACTATCTCAACCTGCAACGCTCCAAGTTTCCAGTCGATGGGGCAAGGCAAAGGGGTAGAAAACTGCCTACCAAGTTGACGACAGTAAAGGCCTTTGGGTTTGTTAGGGTTTGAAGCAGTGAATCGTGGACCCTTGGGCCTAGCGGGCTTACTGTTGGCTAGCGCAAGTTCCCAGGGGACAACCTGAACCTGCAACATTCCCAGTTTCGGGTCGATCGGTCTAGCCCAGGGGGTAGAAAACCTCCTACTAAGTTGCCAACAGTGAAGGCCAGTGAGCTTGTTTTCGTCTTTTCATGAGTGAACAGCATACCCTTCTGCTGTGGGGTCTGACCTGGGCTCGTGCAAGTGACCTCCAAACCACCTGAACCTGCAAAGCTCCGAGTTTCGGGTCAATCATTCAAGGTCAAGGTCGACCTATTTGGCCAGGTATGCCAATTTGAGCGGCATAGAGCATTGGCTTAGGCCCTACAGTCTGATCTGAGCTCGCCCGAGAGACCATTGGACCACCCCAACCTGCAATGCCCAGAGTTCTGCGTCGATAGGTCGAACCTAAGGGGTAGAATAACTGCGTCCCAAGTCACCAAAAAGTGAATAAATTGGGCTTCTTTTGGTCTTTTCAAACGCAAACCGTATATCTTTCTGCTGTGCTGCCTGACCTTGGCTCGCTTGAGTGACCAGGGAACCATCTGAACCTGCAACGCTCCAAGTTTCAGGTCTATGGGTCAAGGCAAAGGGGTAGAAAACTGCCTACCAAGTTGCCAACAGAGAAAGCCTTTGGGTTTGTTATGGTTTTTCAGCAGTGAACCGCGGACCCTTGTGCTGAGCAGGCTGACCTGGGCTCGCATGAGTGACCAGGGGACCACCCGAACCTGCAACATTCCCAGTTTAGGGTCGATCGGTCTAGGTTGAGTTGGCTGACCTGGGCTAGTGCAAGTGACCAGGGGACCATCCGAACCTGCAAACATTTCCAGTTTCAGGTCGATCGGTCTAGCCCAAGGGGTAGAAAACTGCCTACCAAGTTGCCAACAGTGAAGGCCTTTGGGCTTGTTTTGTCTCTTCAGCGTGAACGACATACCCTTCTGCTGTGTGGTCTGACCTGGGCTTGAGCAAGTGTCCACGGGATCACCTGAACTTGCAACGGTCTGAGTTTCGGGTCATCAGTCAAGGTCAAGGTCGACCCATTTGGCCAGGTATGCCAATTTGAACGGCAAAGAGCACTGGCTTTGGCCGTGCTGTTTGATCTGGGCTCGCGTGAGACACCAGGGGACCACCCCAACCTGCAATGCCTAGAGTTCCGGGTCGATAGGTCAAGCCTAAGGGGTCGAAAAACTACGTACCAAGTCGCCAAAAAGTGAAAAAATTGGGCTTGTTTTGGTCTTTTCAAACGCGAACCGCATACCTTTCTGCTGTGCTGCCTGACCTGGACTCGTGCGAGTGATCAGGGGACCCCTTGAACCTGCAACATTCCCAGTTTCGGGTCGATCGGTCAAGCCTAAGGGGTCGAAAAACTGCGTACCAAGTCGCCAAAAAGTGAGGAAATTGGGCTTGTTTTTGTCTTTTCAAACGCGAACCGCATACCTTTCTGCTGTGCTGCCTAACCTGGACTCGTGCGAGTGACCAGGGGACCCCTTGAACCTGCAACATTCCAAGTTTCAGTTCGATCGGTCAAGCCAAAGGGGTAGAAAACCAAGTTGCCATTATCGAAGGCCTTTGGGTTTGTTAGGGTTTTTATGAATTATTCGACACGTGTTTTAAATGTAAAACCTTTCCTGTACCTTTTGTTTGAATAGGGATGAACACCGCTATTAACATTTTTTTTCTATAAAATCGCAGTGGCTGATAATACTGGCGATCTTTACATAATCTGAGTTTTGCCATATATGTTACTTTAAAATAGACAAAATTTGGATTGTGAATCAGTAGTCTTTGGACTGGAGCATCTAAAAATTGAATCTGGTATTTCTCGCACAAGAACTATTATTAGCATACACCCTTACTTACCGATCGCCCTAATTTTTCAGACAGTGATCGACCGCTATTTCATTTGAAATTCAAAAAATATATTGCATAACCTGACAATCAGCTCGAATAAGTGTGCTACGTGATTTTTTGTCATCTTGGGCGGAGAGATCAAAACAAACCAGACTGTGACGTCATATCTCGTCTGTTGAACGGTCTCGAAGGACCCATAACTTGTAAGATAAGATAAGATAAGATAAGATAAGATAAGATTTATTTAAAGTCGGCAAGACAGCATAACAACAAACATAAGCTAACAATAGCTTTTGAACCGACTAACATATAAAGCATTCTAAGGTTAACATAATATATTAAGCATATATGGGTTAGAAAAACATATGACATATAGTTAAAACCATACATATAAAACAATTTCAACTTACAAGAAGGTAGTGAAATTTAAATGAATAGAAAGCAGGTTATAAATATTAAATAATCACAAATAAGTTTACTAGTGTAACGTGCACCGAGCGGTTAGTGCCTGAAACGTTGGTGGGACGAACACAATGTTCTATGACAAAAAGGGGCTGGTATGGTATGAAACAGGTTTATTAATAAGACTTAATCACACAAGAATCAGAATGGTCCAAACAAGTGTTGAGCCTGACTCCTGTGATGATTTAGTCTGAAAGACCCAGTCCTTAGGAATAGGTCAAGGGTATGTGTTGAGCTGTTCAATACAAGAACTCAAACACGTCAAGGGTTAGAACAGGTTTGGGCCGATACAAGCTGGTCCAATCCAATGCTGACTCCAGAACTACGTCTAAAGCTCAGACCCTAAACAATGAGTTTAACACACGGTTTGATCACCTGCACTTCTGAACCAAGGTTTGGGCCAAGGTTGCAACTCTGAGGTGACAAGCGTATGGAACTCACGATAGAGTCACGACACAATACTGAAAACCTGCAAATATGAGTTCTGGCGTGCCAGATCTGCAAGTATGAGGTTAAAGTAGTGTCGGGCTTTAACAAAGGCTAGAGCGTACAAATATTATTGCTTATATAGCAAAGCAGTGGGTATATCGTCAAATGACTAGTTACCACGAAGCCAGCAGACAAGCGACTGACAAAGATTCATGAAAACCCCGCTTTTTATACCCAAAAGAAATCACGTGACCACCTTAAACAATTGGAATACTCCAATTTTATCATTGTGGCAACAAAACGTTTTACAAACGTTCTCAGTCTTCATAGACTAGAAACGTGATTAGACTTGAGCCTTTCCCATACACTGATGGTCAACCGGGACATTCCGTGACACAACCCACGCCTCCGACTACAGCGTCCTCGCGTGGTACAATAGCTTCAAACCCCATGTTATTATTTAAGGACAATCCTGTCACCTGAGCTCTGTTGCTACCTAGATGTCTTGCCCTCTTTATGTGTCTTGTGAGATACATTTTTCTCTTGTATGAATTCCCACATACACAAACATACTTATTACAAGACTTTGATGAAACTACATCATATCTAGACGCACCCTTTACATGAGCACAGCTAGATGAGTATACATCATTGTCCCCCATACAATTATCAATACGTTCAGAGCTAGGAATTACTTTACTAGAAGCATTATGAGTACTCTGTACCTTACAAAGGTCTACAAAGGACTTGGAACCTACCCCATCATTCATCAAGACGAAACCCTTTTGGTCTAGTACAGGTACCTTCTTCATACTAAGGTTGGACTTAGTTGAAACCTTTGACATATGTTTCTGAGGTTTGACAAAAGTTGCACCTACAAAACCAGTGTCTTGTGTCGTATCATTACAACACCCAATATCACCAGTCAGCATCAAGTCACAAACTACACCCTGCACCTCAAGCTGGTTTGTGTCCAGACACAACTTGCACTTATTCTGCCTCAAGAAATCAAGCCCAATAATTCCATCAAAGTCAATGTCTGCAACAATCACAGCTACAGTACACTGAACACCACTGACGGTCATCGAAACCTGTGTCTTACCCTTGACATCAATTTGGGTTCCAGAAGCAGTCACAACCCTAGTATCACATGGGTTTAGCTTCTTGTCCTTAGGTCTAATACGATGCCAAAACGTCGTGGATAAAATGGAATAGGTCGCCCCAGAATCAATAAGGATATCTATTGGAACTCCATTAACTTTAGCACTGAGATATAGTCCAGATCCGATGGAAGCAACATATTTACTCTGACCTGGTTGCTGTTTAGAGTCTCTCTTTTCCCCTGACTTCGAAAACTTCTGCAGTTTTGGACATTTAGGCCGGACATGACTAGGATCACCACACTCGTAACAATAACGTTTGGAGTCTGATTTCCTCGCTTCAACAGAAGAATTGTTCTTCATAACTGGTGTCTGTGACTTAGACGTTGTTTGAGTCATGGTATTACTCAAGCTATTGAAGGCCTTGCAAAGATCTGATACAGTCTGTTGTAGACTTTCGATCTGTTTGCCGTAATTGTCAGCTTTACTGTCCTGCTCTCGTCCTGAAGTACGTATATATCCCCTATTTTCAGTTAATTTCGCCTCAGCTCGGTTGAACGCCTCCAACTCAACTGCATGGCGGACAGCATCGTTTAAGTCTTTTGGTCTCGATTGTTTTATCCTTAAACGCATGTCCGAGTTTGGTAGCGAATCGATAAACTGTTCCTTAGCCAATGTTTCTCGAACATCAACTGGGGCAGTAGGATAGGCTAAGTTGGTTAGCCTTCGTACATCTTGGGCCATTTCACTAAGTGACTCTGAAACCTTTTGTCGCCTCTCTTTTAATTGTACTCTATACAACTCGGTTTGGTTCGGCGGCGCAAACCGGTCTTGTAGGATTTTCTTGAGTCCGTGATAATCATACAAAGGCCCATCAAAGGACACAGCCAAATTCCGGGCTTGGCCTTGTAAGGACGCAGCGAGGTACAAGCCTTTTTCAGTTTCTGACCAACCATTTATGGTGGCACAGACCTCAAAGTGAGATATATAATCATTCCAAGACCCAACACCATCAAATTTGTCTGGCTTTATGTGAACTCTACCTCTGTTTAAGTTTCCGTCAAATCTAGGGTCATAATCTTTATGAACTGGGTTTAAAACTCTTTGGCACTGACGTTTGCGCTTTGTGACATTATCATCATTTGTCATCGAACCGCTTCCCAATATAGGACTAGACCCATACTCCATGTAAGGCCGGTCTGGACCATGTCCAACGTCAGACGGCACATGCTTAAACGCAGTTGGCGGGGGTGTATCTGGTAAGTGTGGAAGCGTGCGCTTCTGTCTAGTAATTGTATCGTGAACATCAGCTGGAGTTGATGTACTGAACCTAGACCCAGCTTGGTTCAACTCATACTCTTCCACTTGCGATCTTAAACCCAAATTCTCAAGCTTCAGGTCCTGAATCTGCTTAAGCAGGGCCTGTTCAGAACGGCCGAAACTTCGTTCACTAGATGCTTTCATTTCTGCAAACCTTTCATCCATACCCAAAATGTCCCCAGTATCAGACATGGTACTGTGTATGGTCCGAGACAATGGTGATTTTGTCAAACTATCCCACCGCTGCCACCAATTTTTGTAACGTGCACCGAGCGGTTAGTGCCTGAAACGTTGGTGGGACGAACACAATGTTCTATGACAAAAAGGGGCTGGTATGGTATGAAACAGGTTTATTAATAAGACTTAATCACACAAGAATCAGAATGGTCCAAACAAGTGTTGAGCCTGACTCCTGTGATGATTTAGTCTGAAAGACCCAGTCCTCAGGAATAGGTCAAGGGTATGTGTTGAGCTGTTCAATACAAGAACTCAAACACGTCAAGGGTTAGAACAGGTTTGGGCCGATACAAGCTGGTCCAATCCAATGCTGACTCCAGAACTACGTCTAAAGCTCAGACCCTAAACAATGAGTTTAACACACGGTTTGATCACCTGCACTTCTGAACCAAGGTTTGGGCCAAGGTTGCAACTCTGAGGTGACAAGCGTATGGAACTCACGATAGAGTCACGACACAATACTGAAAACCTGCAAATATGAGTTCTGGCGTGCCAGATCTGCAAGTATGAGGTTAAAGTAGTGTCGGGCTTTAACAAAGGCTAGAGCGTACAAATATTATTGCTTATATAGCAAAGCAGTGGGTATATCGTCAAATGACTAGTTACCACGAAGCCAGCAGACAAGCGACTGACAAAGATTCATGAAAACCCCGCTTTTTATACCCAAAAGAAATCACGTGACCACCTTAAACAATTGGAATACTCCAATTTTATCATTGTGGCAACAAAACGTTTTACAAACGTTCTCAGTCTTCATAGACTAGAAACGTGATTAGACTTGAGCCTTTCCCATACACTGATGGTCAACCGGGACATTCCGTGACACTAGTAAAATGGAGATATAAGATACAATAGAATCACCTGAGATTTAAAAATGGTAAATAATTAAAGGAATAAGTTATACCACCCCCTTCCCTTTTCCTGGGTAGTATCAAGTACTACTACCAGCAGGAAACAAACCCTCGATAAAATAATACAGAGGTGTACTTTCATCAAGAGGGGCCCCATTCTCATTTCTGATTAGATATAAAATAGACTTTATCTAATTAAAACTGTAAAGGATTATACAAAATTAAGTGAATAACAAAAATTTCAACAAAAATACGCAAATACACATACACACATATGCAGCAGATATAAGTAAAGCAGACTACAATGAAAAGGTCTGAATATTTTGAGACAACACAGAGCTGGGCACAGAACAGGAAACGATACACAAGGAAATAGTAGTTGCTAATCCTACTCAATGTCAGTCTGAGCAGGCATTGCATCGGCAGTCCTGGCCATTCCAATTGGACATTAGAGCCTTGAATTAGCCAAAACTGCTTGCCTGTCTATATTGTTCTGGCAGACTATTCCAAAGAACAGGGCCCCGTTTTACTAACGATCTTAAGAAAATCTTAAGTTTTGTCGTACTACTACGATAGTTTATGAACGCACGACAATCTTTAAGACCGTTTTACTAAACACATCGCAGGTATAAATTTTATCGCAAGCGTACGACAATCTCCAAGACGCTGGGCATGCGCACCACGCTAAGTTGTTTCGAGTCTATTAGCAATACACAGCTCTCCGCTTCGCGGGAAGATTTGTCAAATAAATACATGTGGCGTTATTTTGACCATCTGTATATATGTTCAGGTTAGTTTATTTTCAGTGCATCCTTCATTTACGCTTACCTCTAAAGTTCTATATTTTTCGATCATTGATGATTTAGATTTTCTAGACCGTTCGGACCAAATCACGTTCGACCCCCTTCCACTTTTTCGTAATTTTTGTTGCCGCGCAGTGGCGGATAAAGAACGTTCGAATTACAAACTATGAGTTTCTTTTTGGTATTATAATACAATGATGATTGAATTTCCCCCAAAAGAATTAAGGGGATGAGGGTTCGAACCCCCTTTATCCGCCACTGCTTTAGGTCTTTTTACCCTACTTTTAATTATTTTTGGTCTGCGTAATTTTAATTTGTTGAAGTAGTGATAACAGAGGAGAGAGAGAGAGAGAGAGAGAGAGAGAGAGAGAGAGAGAGAGAGAGAGAGAGAGAGAGAGAGAGAGAGACTTTGTGTATAAGTTTATATAACCCGCAGTTACAATAAATTTCATAACATGCATGCAGGCAGTTTGAAATTGAGAATATCAGATTGAAAATGATGAAATAAAAAATGCAGAATATTTGTCATAGACTAGCAGCTATTTTCTTCGTGTTATACAGTGGTGGATCCAGGGAGGGGGGGGGTCAAAGAATTTAAAGTAAATCCTCTCTTTTGACAATTTTTTTTTTCATTTACATGCAAAAGCTCAATCAAAAGTGTGTCAAACTAGGAACCCTCTATTTGTATGTTTTAACCCCTCACTTTATAGAAATCTGGGATTTGCAGCTGGTTTTAAGCATTGCAGGTACAGAAAAGTTAATACAGCAGATTGCCCTACACAGTACTTGGTCATTTGCTTAACATTAAGTCAAATTAAAGTTTTCCTAAATATTTTGAAAGATTTCAAGAATAATTTGGCATGATTAGTTAATAGTATTTGAAATCTCGAGTAAATGTGCAATTTGAAAAAATGATACCAGGGCAAAATCAACGCAACTGAGAAATGTGTGTTATTTCATGCTCTTTTGTTATGGTAAAAAAATCCCCACAAATCAAAAAAGATATGGGGGATCTTTGAAAAAAGTTGGGGTGTCACCCAGTCCGCCTATCTACAAAAAACACTGTCCAGACAATGATAGAAAGTAACGCCACATTAGTAGGTATCTGCTGATTAGAAATCATTGTACATAGTAAGGTCAAGGTCCAATTTATGAAAAATTGGCCATTTCATTTTGTTTTTCCGGAGAACTAACATCTTAATTTTATTTCTCTTCTCTTTCAGGTATTTGCTTCCATGTCAGAAGGCTGCTTCATCATTTAAGCATTTGCTGCTAACAATACACAATTAAAAGAACTTGACTATCTCTGAAAAAGAATGGACACACTAGAAGGCTGATTTGATGTAATGATGATTTTATTCCAGTTACATTAACCCTCCCAAAAGTGTAGGAGTATACATCTGGTAAACCACTGGCTGAAAAATAAACAAAGACTCTACCTTCTACCATGCTCAAAAAACTATGTCTGTACTGATCTGACAGAGATGAATCTACTAATATTGCTATACACTCACTGTGATGGCGATGCCTACATACCAGAGAATGTTTGCACACTTCATTTAGAAAGGAGCTTATAATTTTGGAAGATACCGGAAAAATTGGATATTCAAAATGATTTTCTGATAGTTATCAGTATCAGATAATTTCAAACCGATTGAAATGGCTACATGAAAACATAACTAAAAAGTCACAGATAAACTAGTAACATTGACTTACTATTAGATGGACAATTTAACAGTAAATAACAACAGATCATTGACTCTAGAAATTCAAAGGTGATCATAGCATTCAATGTAAGAATTCACCTAGAAATTGTTTAATTTCAAAACAGGATTCTCCTCCACTCTCAAAACTAGTGTCGTTTTGCTACAAAGTAGATATAGAAGATTTCTTCTGCAATTTTGGGGAATATTTCCAAAAAGTGAGGGTCCAAATTCATGAAATCCAGTGTCAAAGCTAAATTTTTTCATGCCAAAGATGTTTGTGTAACACATAACGTAAAATTCCAATAAAGCCCCATGCTTTAAAATACCCTGTCACCCTTTCAAAAGGATGAAATTGACCATTTTTTATTTGATTTTATAGCATCTTGCAGCCTCTTATAATGGTCTATAGACTCCATACCCACAAAATCAAGGTCGCTAAAAATACAACAAAGGCTTTATGCTCCTTTTCCCCAATCAAATGTGTTTTTTATGCAGATTATGTTTATTTTTGGCCATTTTTTCAATGTCTTAACAAATATCTATAACTCAGTTGGAAACGGATGTAACTGCCTATATGTTTTTATGCAGTTACAACGTTTTGCACTGAGCCATTGATATGTAGCATAGCGTCTAATAAAAGCCCATCCCTTTCTAATGGAAATATCTCAGGTTCTATTAGAGCTTTTATGGTATATATTGTGCAAAACATCAGGAACTAGAGATATACATGTATGTCGTCTATTAGGATTATTATATTCAATATGGGTAATACAAGTTTGGCAATCATTAGGTTACTTTCTATCAAGTTGTTGAATAATTATTTTCAGTAATAATGCGACTGTTATTAAGTCATTGCATGAACAGCAGCATGTAATAGCACAGTTGGTAAAACATCAGACTCCAAATTACCTAACATTTAGTAACCGGTCAGTTACCTAACAGCACATAAGGATTTCAACAATTGTATCCAACAATTGGGTGGATAATCCTAAACCCAAGAGAGAAAGTAGACAGGAATTAATTTTAAGGTAGTACTAGAGGGAGAAATACCATGTGCTATGGTCTCAGCAAAAATGTCAACCCATAATATGACCACTTACTTGATTGTTGTTTTTAGCTTTCTCATGCTGTTAACTTATTTTCTTGCTGTACACAAAATTTTAGTAGACAGTATACACCTAAGATTAGCCTGAATGGACATCCAGTCTGATCTTAGCCTAGACTGTCTGTCTGGTTTCCTATTTATTTCTTTGATAAAAACTGGTGAAACTGGTGAAAAATTGGTTCAATCGTCCCAAAAGTTATCAAATTGTTTGAATATATTGAATACAGCAATAAAATGGTTATGTAATCATTTAAGTATAAAATTTTTCATGATGACATTCATTGTGTGTTTCATTATTCTACCCTGTACTGCTACATATTCATGAACAGAATAAATTAAATCTTCCAAAGATTAATAATTCAATTTTGGATGATTCCATCAATTTTCATGCATTCTGATTGGCTAAAAATGAGTTTTTATTAGCTCCACTGGCCGAAGGTTAATGGGGCTAGTATTATCATGGTACTTTGTCCATTGTGCGTCAGGTCGTAAGCTTTTTCTCAAAAAATAATCTGCACAGAAGCTAGTGGATGAATTTCAAAAAAACTTCACAGAAATGATTCTTGGAGGACCCTTTTCAAAGTTGTTCAAGAAATATTGATCCAATTAAAAACATGGATTAATGGGTTGCTGCTAATTTACAAATATGGTAAAAAGTGACATTTCTCAGAACTTCATGGATACCGATTAAATTTTACATGGATGATCCTTGGGTCACCCTTCATCGGTCTACAAAAAATATTGCGATCAGTTGAAAATTGTGTATTTTATGGGTGGAGGTCATTTCTCTATATGATATATAGTTGAAACTTTGAAAATCATTTTATCAGAATCTTACTGATATATATCAATTGAATTTTACTGGAATAATCCTTGAGAGACCCATTATTAGTGGGGTTTTTTTTCCCAAAAAATATTGTAATCAGATAAAAAAAAATATGTCATTTATGGATGGAGGTCATTTCTGTATATGTTATAAAGTGGAAACTTTGAAAATCATTTTATCAGAATCTGATGGATATTAACCAATTTTCAATGAAATGACCCTTTAATGATCCATTATCAGTCTACAAAAACTATATGTGGTTGGATGAAAATTATGTCCTTTATGGGGATAGGTCATTTCTCTGTATGTTATATAGTGGAAACTTTGAAAATCATTTTCTCAGAATCTAACTGATGCATATCAACCAAAATTCACTGAAATGGTTTTTGAGTGACCCTTTATAAGTCTTCAAAAAAATTATTCTGATCAGATGAAAAATATGTCTTTGATGGGCGGAGGTTATTTCGATATATGTTCTATAGTGGAAACTTTGATAATCATATTCTCAGAATTTAACTAATGTATATCAGCCAAATTTCACTGGAATGTTCCTTTTAATGGCCCTTTATTAGGCTGCACAAAATTACTATGATAGGATGAAAAATTCATTCATTCAATGAAATTCTCATCATATCAGTTGATTCAGGTCTGTGGAGCAAATCGGCTGCTCAAGCAGCTCTAGTTTGCAATGAAACAATTTTAAGTATGCATCTAATTTGTGTGGTCCCGTAAGATAGAACAGAACAGAACATATAACATACGTAAGATATCTATTAATTATTGACAAATCTTTACATTCTTTGCTTCATAATATTAAATTATAAGATATGAAGAGAGTATTTGTTGATTTCATGGAGGAACGAAACTAAAACCCTATTCACTCAAGCATATGAGTCTGCTTCATGTGTTCATACAGTTTGTTTAGGTTTTTTGCTTCATACCTCAATGAAATCAACAAAACTCTCTTCATCTATTGAATGCAAATGATTCATTGTATCGGTTTACTTATCCTAGACTAAAAAAAAGAACTCTGTTTGGTGGTAATCCAGTTATGGATAATTTTGAAATGCAGTTACACTGTCAAAGGTTTCCATTACTGCTTGAAAACATATCATTACTGGGTAATACAAACCTTTTTTCTACAGCTAAGTTAAGCCGTAGTTAAACGCTTTGGTAGCCATATGGTGACATAGTTGATAAAAGAAAACTATGATTACGGTAGTTTTCCTGTGACAATCTTCTTGTTGTATTTAGAATCTTATGCCTTAGGTCCCTTTGTCCACCAATAAGCTTGCAGAGTTGACGGCTCAGTTGAGCACAAAGAGATCAAGGTTAGCTATTGCGATCATGCTGTGTCGGTCGTCTGTCGTGCGTTTTGTGTCTTTCTTCTACATCATGTGTGTACAATATAGGCTATATTCATAATGTATAGCTCAACTATATATAAACTTGATCAGCTTTCTTGTCTCTATAAGATCTTTTTTGTCTCTTTAAGATCTTTAACTAAGTCAAAATTTGGTCAGAAATTCGAACACAGGGTCGAATTTTGGACAAACCTTTTGTTTTCACCAGAGGCCACATTTTTTGGTTAAATGTTCCGAGACTCTTGTCAGAAAGATTATCATTATTGTGCTATAAGGAATTTGGTTTAATTTTGCTGTAAGGAATTTGGTTTAAGTCCGAAATTGGCTTATAACTAATTTCCTGAGTCGAAACTTTAAAAACTCTTGTGTACATGCGAGTTCACATTTACGGCTTAAATGGCTTGAAACTTGGTCCGAATGTTGCAACTGATGAAACAATGTCCTTGATGCTTTAGGACCAATGGGCAGTTTACATACCCATATCATCATGTCTAGAAACTTTGTCAAAATACTTGAATGTCTACACGCTATCCTGGACGAGTTCAAATCGGTTTGAGTAATGAACTACATGTAAGTCATGAAGTAAAAATAGGGCATTTGAGTCGTTAAAGTTATAAAAGCCCAACCGTAAGTGCGGTAAACGTGGTGTAATTATGGAGACGTTACGATTCGTAAACCTAATCTAGAATAGAAGTACAAACGCCGTATGGTCTGGATACGATGGCTGAGGATTGACGACCTTGGAATGATGCGAGCTTATCATCGTGCGGTGTTAGGACTACCGCGTTTTTACGGCCTGGAGGTTTTGAAGTTCTTTAAAACTATTCAATGAAAAATATATTGAGTGTCCTCGAAACCATCCATTGATCGGAATTCGAGTGACGCCACTTAAGACTTTAGAGCTAAGGGAATCGTTGATTAATTTGTAATTACAGCTTTCGCGAATCGATCGCTGAATACACGTCTTTACCTCCGACACGCCAGAAAAACCTTTGGTTTGCGATTTATACGTAACCACAGCTTGAATAATCTCAAGTAGTTACGTTTGAGTCTCCGATCTACGAAAATCGACAAAATAGTACAATATGATGAAATTCAACAATGTACGTCAGGTGTTATGAATGGATTGATTGGCCTGTCAATTTTTGATTGACAGCAGCGATCTGTCAATTTAAACGTTACGACGTACGTAAAACCGTTAAATCGAGCATCGTATTCAACTTCCGTTGTATGGAAACGGTGGGGAGAGATATATCAAGTTTATACCCGTCGAAATGGGAACAAGGCTGAACTAAGAGGTACCAAAACTGCTCATTCGTGCGCGTTTTCATTCATTTTCAATTGGGCCTGATTACCTCACATCAGTCAGTAAAGCGTTTGGCTCTGATTTTTGTGTTTCTGATGTCCGTACCTAGAACTACTAAGCTTATATCCATCCGACATGAGACAAAAGTCATTGTGACACACGTCGTAAATTCTCTCCCACAACTTGCAAATAATACGCCTATGAGCGATTGGTAGATGGTTGCTCGGATGAAATGAACCAAGCGTTCAGGATAACTATGCACAATTGAGCGCCACAAGTTTGAACATGCAAAAGATACCATCCACTTGTTAATGAAGGGTACCATCTCCGTGGCGCTCAATTGTCATTTGTACCCTGTGCGAAGAAGCAGTTTTTCTGGTGTTCGAAACGACAGAAACTGTAGGTAGTCGACGCGAGATAATTTGAAAGTGGCGCTAAATTCTATACAAACAAGATATCCAGTGATCTGTCACCTTACAATATCTCATTTGTAATGAGGAAATATGTTTGACCATAACTGCTGACAGGTAATTTGGAAGGCTTAGCACCGCCAAAAATTCTAAAACGTGAATATTGCGGTGGAGGGGGGATAATCTTGAAAAAATCTTTATCACTCACTTATTTTCTTGCTCGAAAAACAAACAATGAATGTATTTCTTATAAGGTGAAAAGGGTACGATAATTTGTGGCAATTTTTCTTATAGCGAGTCATTTTGCACGTGACTGACTTGGCCTCATTATCATGACGCCATAAAAAATTGTTTGTTGGGCTCCGCTCAGATATCAATAAATAATTAAAACGAGGACTATTTTTTTTTTATAATTTCACTGGTTGGGTGGTGAGATTATCAAGTGATTATCTAAAGTTATTTCTCGTTTAACCATACAAGAAAATACGTTCAGCAATTTCCAAAGTAAATGTAAATGTTAAAAACAAAGAAACCCTCTAAATAAAATTTATTTGATAAAAATCCAACCGCGATAGAATACTTGTATTTTCTCTCCAAACTCTTAAAACTTTGAAATGTCAAATCAACCTTTTCAGAACATAGAATATATCATTTATTTAAGAATTTATATTGCTAGATTCATTGCCAAAATATTTTTGAGCGTTCATTGACTTTACGTAGGTTAAATAACTTGTTTTATAAGTTGCGTTTATCGCTTTTCGCCATTTGCGATTGAGCTACGACTGCCCTGACCCAGTCGTACATTTTAGCCTGATTTCTGCGATTATCGCGAGAGATCGCAAGAGAAAAAAAATCTGCGATTTTTAGTTAAACGGAAAAGATATCGTAAGTCGGTCTCACGATAATTCCGCGACAAATCTTGTCGTACGACGTTTAGTAAAACGGGGCCCAGGAGCAGCATAATGAAATGAACTTTTACCTGCTCTACTTGTATTTATGCGGGGAACCTGTAAAAGATTAGAGTATTTAAAATTATAACGACATTCCTTTTTTGACTTTGCTCGTTTTTTAGGTTTGCCATTAATTTTTTGTCAAACAACTTGACTATTCTTCATTGTTTGTGTTTGTCTAAGAGCATTTATGTATCCTCTACACACATTCCAAATTTCTCGGCAAAAGATCCACATAAAGCGAAGATATTCGTACCTTTTATTGGCCTAGGTAGCGAAAAATATGATAACAAGACACCCCCTGAATTTTTTTCGATTGGAAATCGACACCAGAATTTGTGATAGGGGGTGTCTTGTTATCATATTTTCCGCTACCCTAAAAGAAGAACCATTTATCTCGACAGTGATACTAAAAATTGAAATGAAAATGATTATTTCGGTTTATAGATCAGTCAAAAAGTTGCTCCACCGTTAGTTCCGTATCGAAAAAATCGATCAGGTGTCCACGAACCTTCTGGTGTCGGCGTGGCACGTTATACCCTGTGGTTATAGTTCATTTTCTCCGCTGACGCTCCGCTAAGGTTATATTACGTAAATTGTCAGAAATGAACTATAACTATTGCATAACTGCAATCTTCTGTCCTCTTAGGTCCTCGATTATCCACCGATTAGCTGTACAAAATACTTACCTATTTGTTGTTTAATTCTTTTTTACGCAATGGCATCAGGTAATCGTTCTTTCACTGAACTGCATACATGTAATACCAAAAGAGACCATAACCCTGTAATTACAGCGTTTTGGTTGAAGACGAAGCCTCCGTCTTTTATGTCGCAGGATGGATGATCCCATTTAGGTAGTCAAAGTTCCAGAGCCATAGCGGATGACGTTTAATAGTCAAAATGCAGAAAAAACTGCTGTTTGATCTGGTAAAATAAGTCGAAAATGAATTATCTTTCTGACTTTTTTTTCTTTTTTTTTTTTTGAGTAAAGGAAAGAATTATTAGTCTAGACACTATAGTTGCCTGTTTTCTTTTCTCAATTGCTCTCTGTCTGTCGATCTCTCTATCATTCTTTACCTCTCTTTCCTTGAGTTTACAGTGATATTGCAGAATTGCCGAAATTTTGTCGAGACACTTTCCCTTAATTATTTTTTTTTTGAAATTTATAATTTCCCTTTCCTCAACGAATTCAATATACCACTCTAGAATGGCATCAGATTCGTTCACCATCAGTACTTTCAGTGCTTTGATTATTAATACGGTTACTAATTTTACATAAACAAGAGGACCATGATGGTCCTATATCGCTCATCTGAGTAAGTCAACTCATAACTTGTCAACCATGTTATCAATACCAGAATTTGTTTGATGTACATTTAGGGTGGTTAAATTTCATCCTACTGCAATTTGATTTTTTTTTTTAATTTTCGTAAATTTTCGACTTTTCTCTTACCATTGCAAATTCTTTTAACAACTTCAGTAGACCTACACATTAAGGACACCTTTTAAAATTGATTGGCCTTATGGTAAAGGAGGAAAAGAATTTATTCTAAGATTTTTGGCAATTTAGGCTATTTTCAGCCTTTCTGTTACCATGGAAACAAGAGTTTTTGAAAAAATGAAATTCTTTAAACAACATTTGAAGAGCTTCACCCATATACCATCCCTGCCAAGTTTCAGCTTGATTTGCCTAGTGGTTTAGGATGAGAAGATTTTTTCTAAGATTTTCGGCCATTTTCGGTAATTTTTAAGACTTTTGGTTACAATGGAAACAAGAGTTTTTCGAGGAATGAAATTCTTTTACCAAATTTTAAATACCTTCACACAAGGAGCATCCCTGCAAAGTTTCAGCTTAATTGGCTTAGAAGGTTGGGAGGAGAAGATTTTTTTTTTAAATTCATCAGCATCTTTCGGCCATTTTCAGCCTTTCCGTTACCATGGCAACCAGAGTTTTTGATGAAATTAAATACTTTAAACAATTTTTGAAGAGCCTCACCCAAAGGATCATCCCTGGAAAATTTCAGCCTGATTGGCCTTATGGTTTAGGAGGAGAAGATTTTTTTTCTAATATTTACAGAGATTTTTGTCCATTTTTCAGACTTTCCGTTACCATGGAAGCCATACTTTTTATTGAAATTAAAACCTTTTTACAATTTTTGAAAAGCTTCACCCAAGGAACATCCCTGCCAAGTTTTAGTTTGATTGGCCTTGTGGTTTAGGAGGAGATTTTTTTCTAAGATTTTCAGTCATTCTGGGCCTTTATGTAACCATGGCAACAAGAGTTGCCGGATGGACAGACAGACGGACGGACGGACGGATGGACGAACTACGGACGGTGAGTGATCACAATAGCTCACCTTGAGCACATTGTGCTCAGGTGAGCTAATAAATATCTAGCACGTTAACATATCCTGTTTCCTTTCTTTTTTTGTACTCGTCATTGAATTGCACTCAAATGTGTATTTCTATTTTTCTAAATCTAAGCATATGGATGTCGCTAATCAAGTCTCCTTTAATCCGATATAAGATTGTATGGGTTTCTAACACACCTTCTAAACGTGCACCTACGTGCCTTTTTTAAAACAAAACTAATATTGCAAACAAGTTTTCGAGAGTCTAATATCGATGTCTACATGCTTCTTGCTTTTGCATATTGAATCTTGTTTGCGTATTAATTAGTTTTCATGTTATAATGTGAAGAATATGAGTGAGTGAAAGAGAAGGTGGATGTAAGTGTGTGTGTTTTGAGAATGAGTGAGAGGAGAGAGAGAAAGAGAGAAAGAGAGAGAGAGAGAGAGAGAGATAGAGAGATAGAGAGAGAGAGAGAGAGAGAGAGAGACAGAGAGAGAGAGTGAGAGCGAGAGAGAGAGAGAGAGAGAGAGAGAGAGAGAGAGAGAGAGTGTGTGTGTGTTGAACATGTATGTATAAAGAGACGGAATCGGTCCTTTTAATGGTTGTGGAACAAAATAGTCTCCTATAAATCGGTATAAGAATGGTCACATATATTCTTTTATGCTGTAATTTTATGGTGTCAACATATTATTTATTCAATCAACATGAAAGTTGGTCAGATTGATTTCCTTTTTGAAATCTCTGTCAATTTAGCAGTTCGCTTAAACGGCGTCAAACATAAGGTCAAATCTTGTAAAAGAAAAACATTGTAGATAATCTATTGGCCATATTTATTGCTCAATCAACCTGACATTTGGTCAGATTGATTGGCTTGATGATGTCTCGAACAACTCAAACCTAAAGATCGGTAAGATTGATTGTCATGATAAAATACTGGACAAGATTGAAAGGGGTTCATGAACACAGATCTTACATAGTTGCCTCGGGTGAGCAATTTAGAGCAACTATGCCCCTTATGTTATGAATTTTCGAACGTGTCAATGAGGATATTGAATAAGTGGTCATGCAATACCAAATTTATTAAACGCGTCATCTATAAACGGATAAGAACGAGGCTACGCCGAGTTTTTATCTGTTTTAGATAACGAGTTTATTAAATTCTGTATTTATAATTAGATCAAATTTTATCTTATTTATATTCATAATATGGCCCGAATGCGTGTTATAACACCCGTGTTATATCAAAAATATTCAACGAGGTTATTTCACTCCCGCGGCGAAGGTCATATCATAAGGAGAGAATATTGTATAAGTGTTCATAAAAAACAAGAGCAGCGCCTACGGGGGTTAGGCACGGCTGTAGGTGCTGGCAAATGCAAAAATTCTAAGTCGTAAAGGGGCATAACCTTACCGAAATGCTTCCAGGGTTATCCCAATTGATTGCCAGGGTAGCTATTGTTTTTCCGAAAACAGCCGAACAAAAATGTTTTCAAAAAAATTAATGGTCGATTTACCTATAAACAGAGCTAGAGGCTCTTACGAGCTTTTACTTGTTTCGTATAACGAGTTTATAATTGTAGTATATGATTATCACACGCGGGATCAAAATAATGTTGTTATATGTATAAGCTCTGTTTTCATTTGCATCACCATTTCTCGAGTGTTAAAATGTCCCCGTCATATCAAAAATATTTTACGATTTTTTCCCAACTCCCATGACGTACGTGCATTCCTTTTTATTTTCTGGTTCATTTGACAACTCAAGAGGAAAAGTGTCGAATTGACGATGAGATAAACGAACCACAACATCTGAAAAGTATCGAATGGTTCATTACACAATCTTCATTTTTAAGTAAAAACAATTCTTATGGTATAGGCAGTGCTGCACGATGGACTAGGGTTTATAAGGTTGCTCCGAAATATCATTCTTGAATCGATACTTTCGATAACGATACAACTCAACAAACATTTTAGAGCTCTCGCGCCATTCATTATTTCCATACACTCACTCAAACCGTTCAAAAGATCCTTCCATCCATTAAGTTTGTGCTCCTGACAAATATATATATGTATATAATACACTTAATTGAGAAGACATTTGTATCATGCCTCTTCCTAATACTAGTTATCTACTCCCATTGACCTTCGTTATGCCACACTCCCTCAGTATTCAAAACGTCCATTTCTATGTGTCTATTTATTATGTAGTCAAAGACAATAATTGGAATGCTTAAAATCGTCGGGATGTAACCTTAATGTGACTACGCTCCCTCAAAATTAATTTCTTCATTACGGGATTTCCAATCTATTATACATACCAATTGGTTTGACGTTTGTTGGGGGACATAAATTCGATTTTAGAAGACCGAAAAACTAATTTGTTTAGCTAAATTGAGCTATCATTATATCAAAGACGATGCTTTGTTCGACGATTTGGTTAGTTTTGGCATAGCAGTGTACTGTTCAGTCCTCTTTTGTCATTGCATTTTTTACGGTTTATTGATTTAATTAAATTGCAAGTGTCAAGGATACGATGGACACTTGAAAACTGTGAGATTAAATGAAATTAACTCAATTCGAACGACTGGGCAAAGAATCGAGTAGGTCACAAGTGCAATCGATCCATAGAATCGGTGCGTCGTTAATTTTGATTAGCCTAACAAATGATTGATTTATTCCATCCAGGTTTGAAACTCTGTAAGGTAGGATCTTGCCAAAAATATTTTCAGAAGATTGCATGTTTCGAATTCACGTTTGCGTCATGCCGAAACTGCGCTCAAATTTCAAATACAGTCAAAAACGGCATGTCTGCTAAGTTATAGAAAACGTGAATAGACATTGCGTGCAGAATTCACATGGACAACGTTTGTGGCTTTACGGAAGGCATCGAAAACGATTCATTTTTAAAGAAAATATCGTGCTTACAGAAGGGTAATGGAGAAACTCAATTTTGAAGGGTATGTCTCATATTGTCACTGTAACTTTAATATAAGAGAATGTTTAAAAATGGCATAAATGTTGCATTTAAAGGAACTTATAAAGGCTACGAAATAACTACATTTGGTCCGAGTCTGTATACTTTTTTCCGTTTACGTTTCGTTTTTTAGGTATTGCGTTTTTAAGTCGCTAAGTATAATATCTAGTGTTCCACATGTTCTACTTGATAAAAAATCTTCGAGATAAGCAAATAATGTACCAGTTTGTTTCTTTGCAATGTAAACTTAGGATAATAGTCGCTTAAAGTACGGTAAAACGTGTGTACGCGACCACAAAAGTGGCCGTTGAAAAAGTATGGTCGCTTAGTGTACGTTTTGTTTTCAAATGGGGGAAATTTGATTGAATGTGTGAATAATTGGGAAATTCTCAATAATATTTTTTTTCTTTAAACTCACTCTCAACTGATTGATTCGATTCTTTTGTTATTTTTAACAACATGAGATTCATTGAAAATACATTTTATACCAATATAATCTAATTTAAATGTATTTTTCAAAAGAATGTTTTTCATTTTTGAATGGTCGCATAATAAAAGTGGTCGTTCAATAGACGTGGTCGCTCGAGTAAGGCATCATTCAATCTTTTTTATTCAAACATGTGCGTTTTTGTCGAATCCATAGCTATACTATAATTTAAAGCTGCTCTTTCACAGATTGGGTAAATGTAATTTTTGAAAATTTTCGTAAAATCAATCGGAAGTAACGATCTCATCATGTTTAAGCCTTTAGAATAAAAATATTCAATTTGTTAAGCATGGAATGAAAGGCCGATATTTCTGAATTTATCGAAATTCATTCTAAAAAATAAAGCAACTTCTAACGCCTAAAAAATAATTCTTCAATTCCGAGCTAACTATTTATGCATGTGCATCCTGCATGTTTGTCTTATTCAATCAAAGATTAGGATAAAAGTACTTGACAGCTGGAAACTTCATATCAATACAAGCGAAAATGAAAGATAATTCACGAAAAGGAATGATTTTGAAATTTATAGACTGGAAATTAATAGACTGCATCTCTTACTGATCTTGCCTCTTCAAAAAATAAGTTACAAAATTATTGAAATATGTTGTTTTTAGTGTAAATGCCCTTGGGCCATTCTTAAATTCAAGATTCAAGATTCTTTATTGAACAGATTTGATCCATACAGATCTTCATCTCAGTAATTTACAAACAATATGATATGGTATTAGTACAGTCGAAATATTTCTTTGGAGTGTTAGTGAATAAGGTAGTGACAAATTTGAAAGTTAAATATGAAAATTAAATATCGTTGTCGGAAATGCGTAAAATTTTGTCTGATATATAAGGAGAGCGATGCAACAACCAATGAGCATAACTGATCTATCATGCTCATTCCTTGCCTCAACAGCCCCGCTTATACAGGTCACCTATTTGATGTATACTATCTATTGCCGATCGACAACCACACCATCACAGCCACGAAGTATTATCTTCGTGAATGTGTTGCTGCACCAGCCCATCAACATTCTGGTACTTATAATGGTAAAGATACCATTGTAATGCATTGAATATCATTTTGAATAATCGGAGGGTGAACCCACAATGTTTACTTTTCAAACACAGTTCCATAAGATAAGTTTGTTTTATGAATAATTAATTGAGGAACGGCGCAGATTAAACGCTTCAACAACATACTTACTAAGGTTTTTCTGAATAGTACAGTTGTCAGTGCTCATAAGATCAACAAATTTATACATGTTTGGTCGTGTGTAATAGTATTTCTTAATATATTTATTTCTGATACCTGAGTACAGTGGACAGATTACGACAAAATGGTACTCATCCTCTATGTCATTCTTATCACAAAAAGTGCATTTTCTCTCATTTCGACTTAACCGTCGATTCGCATATCGCCCGGTTTCGATAAGAAGTTTGTGTGATGAAAGTCGGAGACGCGATAAAGCCGTTCGTTGTCTAAACGGAAGAATATCGAGGTACCTTTCAATTTCAATTTCTGACTTTATTTCAATATAAAGTCTTAAGCTACTTTTAGATTTAATGCCATTAAACCACGATTGCTTAAATACATCAATAACCCTGTTTTTAAAAACTTGATGAAAACTTTTCAAATTTACGCTTGATGGATTTTGGAATACAATTGAGAAACCGTAATTATCCAATAAACTTTTAACGTCTCTTAACCAATTTTGCTTGCCATTATAATAATGTTTTAGCATATCGGTGCATTGAATAATAAAATTATCTGTTTGTATCAATTTACACCAACACTTGATAATGCGCGTGTAACGATTTACATAAAGCGGGTAGCGTCCAAGTTCGCTATATACGGCCAAGGAACAGGTAGATTGTTTAACATTTAATAATCTTTTGCAAAATTTCAGATGTACTCTCTCTATTTCCTTACACTTGCTAAATCCTGTAACTTCTACGCCATAGTTCATAGTAGAGCTAACAAATGAATCGAATAATTGACACTGAACAGACGGTTTCACATGTAAATTGCGCAACTTATTCATTAAAACATTTAATGCTTTCAAACCCTTGCCTGCTAGAGTCTCATAATTGACAGAGAACGAACCATTAGAACTGAATACAGTCCCTAAATAATTAAAACATTGAACTACTTCAAGTTGTATATTATCATATGACCAAGTATACGTTGACGATGTGTTGGCTCGTTTTTGGAATACCATCACTTTGGTTTTTTCGGTGTTAACTCGTAACCCCCATTTCCTACAATATTCATACAATAAATCAAGACGCCGTTGCAGATCAAATTGACTGTTGCCCAAAATGACCATATCATCCGCAAACAAAAGTATTATCATTTATATATCATCAATGGTTATACCACAATTTGCGTCATCCTGCAAAAACAACTCCAAGTCATCTACAAAGAGTGAAAATAAGATAGGGGAGATAACCTCGCCTTGCTTCAAACCTACCACGCATTCAAAATAATCCGAGTACGAGTTGCATCCCTTGACACATGATTTTACCGAGCTATACATGCTTTTGATAATCTTAAAAATTTTCCCATTTAATCCTTTGTGAAAAATTTTGTAACACATATTGTTCAGGTTAATACTATCGAATGCTTTTTGCAGATCGACAAAACAGCAAAAAAGTTTTTTATTTTCATTTAATATTTTATCCATTATTGATTTGAGAATAAATATCGCATCTACTGTGGATCTTCCTGAACGAAATCCACACTGCGCATCACTTAAAATCTCGCAACTTTCTATCCATTTAGTAATTCTATTATTTAAAATACCGGTAAATATTTTTGAGAAACAACTGACTAATGTGATACCACGATAATTGCTTGCTTCGCAGGGGTCATTTTTCTTATGCTAAGGCACAATTACGCCTCTTGTCCAAGACTCTGGAAAGTGCCCAGAATCTAAAATAGCGTTAAATATATCGACTAAATAAGGGCAAAGGATATCAATCGATTCTACGAAACATTCATTTATAAGACCGTCTTGAGCACAAGATTTATTACTCTTTAGGGATCATACCACTTTAAAAACCTCATCCGCATTTATACGCGTACACACATTTCAAAATCTAAGAACAAGTTTTGTATTTTTCATTGAAAATCTGTGAAAGAGCAGTTTTAACTGATAATTGCATTTAAAGATTGTATTGGTGTTATAAATAATAAAAGTATTTCGTTCTAATCTACAAGTAATTATAAAAAGAAAGGTACATCAATGGAAAAATAATGAGATATTAAGGTTGGACTACCTCAAAATAATTATGTGGAAAACATTTATTAAACAAGAGCTGTCACTGTAAGATGACAATGCCCTCGACACCGCTTTGATAGTAATAAGGAAGTTATGGCCAATGTTAAAGTTTTTGGACGGAATGACGGACGGACGGACAGACGGACGGACAGACGGACAGACGGACGGACAGACGGACGGACGGACAAGTCAAATTTATTATGCCTCCCTATCGGGGGCATAATAAAGAACAGGTTGACAGCTAATAAAATAGGATATATTTGATGATTATTCCAAAAAAAAATCCGAAGATCTGCGTCATTCTCTAATCATATCAAAGTTAATGTTTTTAATTCATCCCGGTATCGTTTCAACAATAATTTATCGGCTGACTTTGCGATCAAAATAAAAACACAGCTTATTTACGCTTCATTTGAATAGTTAAGAAGATCGTGAAAATGACAAGATGAATGGTGTTTGAATAAAAATGAGTGGGTGTTTGGAGCGAGTTTTGAGTGAAATTAAAGGGACTGGGAGGTAATTCAATATCGCTTATTTTGTCCATGATGAACAAATTTAGCGATATTTAATACCTCCCTTTTTATAAAATGTTTACAGGTTCCATGAACAGCTTTCGAAATCTTCGCGAATGCATAATACGTTGACAAAATTGAATTATGTCGGCGAAATCGTTGATTTCTCAACATATCTTTATTTTGAATGTAGTTGTTGATCTCATCAATTTTTTTTTTATGATTTTGGAACGTTTTGAATGGTTATAATGAATATTTGGAAATAATGAATACAGTGCTGAATGAGCAATTTTGAATAGTTTTGATTGAGCAATTTTGAATCGTTTTGATCGGAATGACAGTCAATTCACTATGTTGTTAACTTCATCCCCATTTTCTGATTTTCATCTCGACAAACGTCAGCGACGTATTATACCCCGTTAAGGATAACCACGTTAGCCCCTGACCATAAACCGTGCTGCCGTAAACCCCATTCAGATTAGCACGTTGACAGGCTCCATACCACCAGCCGCCTAGATAGGAAGTCGCACAATTGCTCCCGGCAGCATCATTGTCCCTATCTCGAGTTGTAAATTTCATCCCGTTGTGAACCATGATAAAGTTTTCGCCGGCGTTTCCATGATAATCGTCAATCGTTAATTGGTATTTATCCTGATAATTACCAACATGAAATATGTTATATTCGGCATACGCATTGGTTCCATTCGAGTCTGTCATGTCAATACGCAATTTGTACCAACCTTGTGAAGTAATCATGTGAATTTGCTGGTTTCCGAGCCAAAAGTTTCCCTCCAAGTCTCCAAACCCTCTCATATACTCTTTCCATGTTCTGTAGAAATTCACAGCGTTTGAGACTCGGCGTTGAATGACAGTCCATCCACCAGTTGTGGTGTTCATGTCACATCGAACCTTAAACCCGTTGGTACCGGGCGGGAAAATAGTGTAAACCCCAGTCTGGTTGATCCTTAAACCATCTTGTATTTCCTGACAGTCAATTGGTCCAGAGCAAGTAAATGATTGATGTGATGAAACACTGGTTACTAATATAAACAGTAAATAAACATGCACCTTTAGGCATTCCATACTTTCGAAAGTGATATCGTTTGCTTAAGATGTGAAATCGATCACTCCAGTCCTTTTAAACCTAAAATCATGATCTGTATCCCTGTTTCGAATGGTCGATTGCAAAGAAGGGATTTCCCCTGAAAAAAAAAGAAATAAATTACCTTATTAATTGAAGTAATTAAAATCTTATCTGTGAATGAACTGAAGCACGTCACATAAAAGCTTAGTGGGGAGATCTTTAGATTATGTGATTTAAGGTAGTGCATTCGGCTAAACAGAGAAGGTTATTTATACGCCTGTCGATGCAAACCCCCCAAAAAACGAGATTTACAATATTCGACCATCTAAGGTCTTTGCCAATTGAAACTCTTGCAACCAAATGTAGTCGAAATAGCTTTAGCAATCAAACCTTATACCATTTTGTGAGGAGACCACCTGAACACCATTTTTTCTGAAAATGTATAGGTAGTTCAGGAGATAACATTTGGGCATTTGCGTGAAATTTCCAACAATTTAGTATGTGCGCAATGCAAAGCCTCTGGCCAGCTTTTGCACCCGCACAGTCTGAGCAAATTCCTCACTATGCGTTATTAAGACAGATAACGTCTGGAAGCATCTGTAGACAGTCAGACAACCTCCTAATTACAGCCCCAGGTGACCCAAAGGTGGCCACCAGACGATATAATGCCTCTTTGTCGGTTAGTCGGTCCGTCCGTCGACCATTTTTGTCCGGATGTAGATGACACTCTTTTAATGTAGTGGAATAGGTTTTCTTGTGCTTGTGAAACGTTTTAGAAAGAAATACCTATATCGTCTTCGTCCTCTTGAAAAAATAACTGCACCAATACACCACTTGCGTCAATAGCTAATTTGAAACATTTGTCAAAAACAAGTGTTAAGAGAATAGGTGTGCTCTTAAGTGTAAATTATTTTATTCTTAAGCCCCCCAAGAGTATTGACGATATAATTTAAATCAACATGCTCCTTACAAACAGTATATGAACCATAATCTTACATGTTATGTCTGTTAGGTATTTTCAAAAGGACAATGACCTTGAGCCATGTTACTAAACTTCTTACGAAAGAAATGATCGTATCAGGCCCCTGGTTCTAATTTCCTTTCGACAGTGTGTATTGGTTTGTCATATCTTGCCTTTATTTTGCCCCGAGACGTTATAAGATTAGACATAGCAACCTCACATGCCTTAAATAGTTTAGCAAGAAATTTCTTTTTCAATAGCTATAGTCGCCAGCGTACAAATCTTTTTTAAACAGATTAAAGCCAATAGATTCCTGAACAGATTCCCCGACTGTAAACAGTAGCAAATGTACACTTTCAGCCAATTCTTTCTCGGTATCACAGGAGGCTGAAATTATTATACTCTTATATATCTGATGGAACCTTTCTGAAGTCCGTAAACTCCAAGGCTGATATGCAGATGACCTATATTGATTTGTGCCTAGTTAATGTATAATTTGCTAGAAATGTAAAGAATTTGACAAAAGCCTTAACAATTGACTTTGCCTTTCCGCGTTTTAAAGGAACTGCTTCAAAAAAGCGAGTAGAAGCAAACATAATTGTCAACAAATATCAAGAGCCTACCTTAGTTTTTAGTACATGACCGACACAGTCTATTATCATGTTCATTAGAGACCGGAAAAGGTTGAAAACTCTGTTTATCTGGGATTCTGTTTTGTTGATGATGTTGCAAAAACAACACTGATGACTGTAGGGCAGTGTGCGAAGAAAAGGAGTACCCGTAGTCTCCCTCAAACGCAATTAAACTTCGCAATGGCATGAATAGGTTTATAAATTGGTCCTCCAATTTTGTTAAAAGATCGCAAGGCTGAAGAAAATGGAGAACGTTTTCTACGTACCATAAAAATGTTCTAGGAGCCCCGTGTTACAAAACTTGCTAGTAAAGCGCTGATTGAAAGACAATTCACCAAACGACTAGTTCTACCGGAAGCAGATTGAATGCTGAGCTTACAAAACTAAACTCTCACAAAGCAGAATCATTCCTAAATACAAGTGCTTTTGACAAGTAACAAAATTTAAAATTTGAAAGGGGCCATATGTTGTTGCTTGGCTATTGTTACTATGCCATTTCTACATTACTATGATAATTAGAGTTATATTCCAAGCGTTCGAAATCAAGACATTGTATTGAAAAAAAAGGTGACACTTGAAGTGCGATCTGCATCCATCGCCACATGTCGCTCACAATCTTTATTCATCGTAGCGCTTCGTAGTAATAAAATCAGGACAATATGTATCGAAGTTATTTCGAAGACAGTCGGGAACTGACCGACGGTCATTTAAAACAATTCTGGCCTAAACCGCTCACCTACATTTTCATTGGTCCAGTGGATCTCATCTAAGAAATATTTCAGGCAAAGTTTCATTCACATTTGCCTTTTTGTTGAAGAAGAGATGTTATTCCAAAATTTTCAGTGATAACAGACCCTGCCCACACATTCATAACAGAGGGACTCAAAATAAACCCCACCCATCAAAATTTCGCGAACAATTTATAAAAAAGGGTCAACCAAGGTACGTTCTGGTGAAGGTTCATTCAAATTGGCCCCATGGTTCAGGAGAAGATGTCGTTCAAAGATTTCGGGCTCAAAATAAGCCCCATCCTGACACGCCCATATTTATGGGCCAATCAAAATTTCGCGAACAATATTTGGAGAGGTTCACCCACGGAACATATTGGTAAAGTTTCGTTGAAATCGGCCCAGTGGTTACAGGAGGATATGTAGTTCAAAGATTTTGGGCTCAAAATTAACCGGCCCTGTCACGCCAATATTTATCGGCGTATCAAAATTTCGATGAATAAAGATTGTGAGCGAACAATTCTTAAAAAGGGTCGACCAAAGAACATTCTAGTAAAGTTTCATTGAAATCTGCCCTGTTTTTCGGAAGGAGATATCGTTCAAAGATTTCGGGCTCAAAATAAGCCCCGCCCATATGTATGGACCAATCAAAACGTTGCGGACAATTTTCTGAGAGGGTCACCTAAGGAGCATCCTGGCAAAATTTTATTGAAATCGGCCCAGTTGTTCAGGAGGAGATGCCATTCAAATATTTCGGGCTCAAAATAAGCCCGCCCTGCCACGCCTATATTTATGGGCCAATAAAAATTTCGCGAACATTTTTATATAGTCACCCAACGAACATTCTGGTAAAGTTTCACTGAAATTGGCCCATTGGTTCAGGAGGAGATGTCCATCAAAGATTTTGGGATCAAAATAAGCCCCACCCTGTCACGCCCACATTTATGAATCGATCAGAATCTAGTGAACAATTTTTAAAAAGAGTCATCCTGGGGACATCCTGACAAAAATTCATCGAATCGGCCGAGCGGTCTAGGAGAAGAAGTTTCAAGAAAGTTAACGACGGCCGACAAAGTCAGGGTGATCTTAAAAGCTCCCCTTGGGCACGTTGTGCTCAGTTGTGCTAAAAACGTCATATTGAAGGATGGTTGGAGAAAAACGGTGCGAATTCGTGATATATCGGGAAAATGGAATTTGATTGATATCCACTAAGTTTTACTCCAGGCGGGCTGCCGTCATAGCGCTTTGGACTGTCAATCTAGAGGCCCCGAATTCGATCCCCGACGGCGGTTATCATTCTTTCCGACTATTTGTTTCACACCAATGGGTTGATAATCTTAGAACTATGTGAGATAGCAACTGGACGCTAGGAAAGGATGTGGTGGTTGTACAGGTGAGAGAAATACCAGAAAACCATTGTTAGGTGCTCCAGCCGACGCGATATAACTTATAGATGTTAAGAGCGGCGTTAAGCTCCTTTTAATCAGTTAAATTTACTTCAGGCATCTCTGCGTGATTGGCAAGAATTGTTATGGAAGACCACTCTCACCACTGTCCTGCATAGCATCGGTGGTTTAAATACGTCTGACACCTGTGTCAGGGAAGATCTTCGTTTCAGTGGTAAGCGCATTGGACTTGTAAACGAAACTTTGAATAATACTTGCCCGCGTCGCGGCGTGAGTTCGACACCGGCTCACGTCGGATATTTTTCAGCAATGCTTCGGTTGAGGACAGTTCGTACATAACAAGAATACCCATCATCAGACCAGCACAAATCATTCCGAACAGATGAAAAAATATGTTTTAAGGGCAAAGGTCATTTTTATTAACATTCAACCTTCATTGGCTATAAACCTTAGATGAAAAGCTAATTTGTTCGAGAAACCGGGAGTTCGACCTATAGAAAGAGTTGTAAAAGTAGCAAAAATTCAACATGTTCATGTTTATACACAGTGGTTCTTAAATAAGCGGACAAAGTTTTCAGAGTTTTCGCACAGACAAGCATATTTTCTACCATGAAAATGTTTAGACGTTCTTAAATATCAAAGTAATTCGCCAGATTTACGACATCCAGTATTTTCACAATCGAAGAATATTTTCAAAGGCTGCGGTTGACAAGGCTGTTCGATGTGCAAACCACCCAAATACGATGTTATTGGAAATGCCACACATATGCTGAATTGTGAAAAAGAAGCAAACAGAGATACCTGACGCCAGAGATAAACCAGAAGTACTCCGCAAATACTTGATTCAGATGATAATGATGTTGAAACGGCTATATCTAGAGATTTTAGAATTACTGAAAAATGACGAAGATTAAATCTACACTATCATTGACCAATTTTCCTGTTGAAATACGCGCCCCTGTAGAAGATCTTCAAGGTTTCTCTGAACGTTATTTTGAACTTATTCACGATTTTATTTAGAAAACTATTTTTACCCATTTCCAGATTGGTTGGTGGCCCTAAATCGTCAACCTGAGTATACTGTCTAAACTCTTATCATAACAATATATTTGACACATTTTCTGAATGATTGAAAAAAAAATGGAAAAGTGTCCTTAGTTTTTTCTAAGATTTTATGTATTTACCTAGTTTTGTACCCCAATTGCCCCAATTTAAACCTGTCCCAGATTTGATCAGATATTACCAGTTTTCAGGTTGGTTGAGCCGAAGGTATAGCCCCTATATAGATTTCTACGATTTGACCTCTTCATCCCGTGTGATCCAAGTTGCAGTCGGGATTTCATAAAGACAAAACTGATCAATATTCAGGTTGATTCAGCAGATAATATAGCCTCTTAAGTATCTACTAGACAAAGATCTCTAAAATATTTGACTTCTTAACCTCATTTTTACCCAACTTGACCCAATTTTAAACTTAGTCGAGCTTTCATCAAGATAATCATTCCGACCAAAAGTCAAGTTAATTGAGCCAAATATATGACCTCAAGAGTGTCTTCAAGTTTTAATTTAAAAATTCGACCTTTTGGCCTAAGTGCATGCCAAATTTCATACTTGACATAGATTTCCTCCCGACAATCATTATGACCAATTTTAAGGTTAATCGAGGCGAAAATATGGCATCTAGTGTCTCTACACATTTTTTTCTAATATTTGACGTCTTGGCCTAATTTATTACCTTGGTCAAGATTCCATCAAGACAATAATTCAAACAAAGTTTCAGATTGATTGACACACTAGAGGCAAGACATAGACATAGACATATTTTATTCAAGTATTTAGGCCATCGGCCCATTATACAATACAATAAACATTTCAATTCCTAATTAACAGAGGCAAGCATTGCGTGGTGTCGTTGGTTTTTGGTCTAGAGTGTAGGCCTCTTGACCCAAAGATCCTGATTCGATTCCCGGGAGCGGATATCGATCTTGGTTCTTTCATTGACCCTTTTCGCTAAGTTCTGGTACTGGATTATTTTCTAGAAAGCAGAATCGAGAGGGATAAAACTGAGTTGTAAAACTGAGTTGTAAGAACTTGTTTCCCAATAGTTGTAAAATAAATAGGCTTAAACCAAATATAAGAGCATATTCTTGATCAAATAATCTGTTTGATCCTGGTATGATTGACATAAGCTCCGAATCGCAACACGTATATCTCATAAGTGCAGGATTTGCCATAAATATGTCATTTAACATGACATTTTAAAATATATCCAAGATGTTATGGAGGACCACTCTCACCACTGCCCTGCATAGTTTCTTTGGTTTGAATACAATGTCTGACACCTTCTTTGGCTCAGTAGTTAAGGCATTGGACTTGTAAACTAGTTGTTTCAATATAAACAGTCGGGTTCGACACTAGCTTTCGTCCGTAAATTTCAGCTATGCTTAAGTTACCGACAGGTTGTTCATAAGATGGGGCTTGGCCGGGGTTAGGCCAGTGAGCCATTTATGTCGGCAGTGTACCGAATCTGTTAGTACATTAGGCACATAACCGCCTAAATAGGCTTGGAGTCATCAATATATGATGACTCTTAAGGGGACCTTCGGTATGAAAGGGCACTCTCACCACTGTCCTGCATATCTTCTTTGGTTTAAATACAATGTCTGACGCCTGCGCCAGTGAATATCTTCTTTGGGTCAGTGGTTAGCGCATTGGACTAGTAAACCAAATATTACAGCCTAGGGGCCGCTACCAAGGTAACCATAGGCGCATGGCAAGGGCACGTTTTATTCGAGATATTAGCTTTTGTCCACGATTTGCAGCTAGAAACAAAAACGCTGACGGACTCCATATTACGCTTAATGTCTCAATATACTCCTCGATAGAACCTTGATGCTACAGTTTAAGGTAGTATACCCCTGATGAAAAGTTTTGAGATGTGATTAGTGAGAAATAACATGTGATTATTTCAGCAGTATATGACGACGTTCTCCGAAGCTTCCGACGAGGAGATTTTTTCAATATTGTTTCATTGCCTTACTTAGTATGCCTGTTCAGCTTACTTTTTGCTAAAAGAATACTTTAGTGGTCACCAGTCAATGCCGGATGGGGAAAAATACATCCATAAGCTAATATTAAGAAGCGCTTCCATTTGTGCAGTAAATGTAGATTGCGAAACCCTAGAAAATCAATGTTTTAAAAACATTTAATGCTGTTCATGCTTTGATGAACGAAGAAGGATTATTGCAACCTAAAAAGAACAGGTATATTTAAATACTAGCAAAGGCTAAACTCCCGATTGTTGCCATTCGATTATACGTTGGGTTCCAAATTCTAAAAGATTTGGCTTAAATCATTTATGAACTAAAAAAAAGAACAACAGCGCCGCCTACGGGTGCCTACTCTCGGCTGTAAGTGCTGGATGGTAAAAAACGACAACTAATGGATGGTAAACAAACTAAGTAGAAAAAAGGGGCATTATTAGCAGAAATGCTTCCAAGGCTATCCCCCTTGATAGAAACGATTGCTCTAGTGATGGTGAATTTGTGTGCCAAGTTTCAAGTGAATATGCAGATGTCAACAAGGAGACAATTTCTACATGAGATAAATAGCCTGGAATGTTTACAGCCAAAAGCAAGATGGTTATGAGTTTTCGCTCATTGATTCTATGAAAAATGGATGCACCTGGGTGGAGCCAAAATGTGACCCAAGGGTCGTGATATGAACAAATTTGGTAGAGGTCTACTAGATGATGCTACATACAAAATGTGAAAACTATCTGCCTTCTGGTTTCAGAAAAGAAGATTGTTGAAGATTTTCCTATTTTCTCCCATCGTGCTCACATAAGCCAAAAGTGATGCGCCAGGATGGAGCCCAAAAAAGACCACAGGGTCTTGATATGGACACATTTGGTAGAGGCCCACTAGATGATGCTACCCACCAAATATAAAAGATGGTGCCCTCTGGTTACAGAAAAGACATTTTTAGCTCCACTGGCCGAAGGCCAGCGAGCTAATGTCATGGCGGAGTGTCCGTCGTGCGGCCGTGCATAAACTTTTTCTTTAAACATCTTCTCCTCCCAAACCAATGGGCGGATGTAAACAAAACTTGGTAGAAATGATCCTTGGGTGACCCTCTTCTTTAATTGTTAAAAAAAATGATTGACCCCCAAATATTGGCGTGGCAGGGAGGGGCATTTTTTCACTTTAAAAATCTTCTCCTTCCAAACCATTGGGCCAATTTCAATGAAACTTGGCATGGTTGTTCCTTGCGTGACCCTTAAATTAACTTAACTTAAATTGTTCAAGAAATTTTGATTGGCCCATAAATATGGGCGTGGCAGGGCGGGGCTTATTTTGAGCCCAAAATCTTTGAACGACATCTCCTCCTGAACCACTGGGCCAATTTCAATGAAACTTTACCAGAATGTTCCTTGAGTGACCATTTACTTTAATTGTTCAAGACAATTTGATTTGCCCATAAATATGGGCGTGTCACGGCGGGGCCTATTTTGAGCCCGAATTCTTTTAACGACGTCTCCTTCTGAACCATATGGCCTATTTCAATGAAACTTTACCAGCATGTTCCTTTGGTGGCTCTTTTCAAAAAATGTTTACAAAATTTTGATTGGCCCATAAAAATGGGCGTGGCAGGGCGGGGCATATTTTGAGCCCGAAATCTTTGAATGACATCTCCTCCGGAACAATCGGGACAATTTCAATGAAACTTGAAATTCAACCCTTCAATGAAACTTTCCCAGAATGTTCCTTTGGTGACTCTTTACTTAAATTGTTCAAGAAATTTTGATTCTTGGCAGGGCGGTCTTATTTGAGCCCAAAATCTTTGAACGACATCTCCTTCTGAACCTTATGTTTTAATAAGATTGGTAAAGGGATGCAGCTTCTTAATTTATGAGTATTTTGGTGCAATGTGGACAAGAACCATTTAATCATTATAAAATAGGTCTTAAGAGATTTCAGACTTTTAATGTATTCATTTAAAGTAAGCTTTATTTAATGAAAGTCTAAAGGTGTTAAAGCCAGTGGAGCAATACAGGCCCTCTTGGGCCTCTTGTTTAAGATTTTCGCTGTTTGATTTACTTTAAAGGGTCGCACCCGGATGGAACCCAAATATGATCCCAAGGTCTTCATATGAATAAACTTGGTAGAGGTCCACTAGCTGATACTGCATACCATATATTTAAGCTGTCAACCTACTGGTTTCAGAGAAGATTTTCTTTTTTCCTTTTGTGCTCAGAACAGCTAAAAGAGATGCGCAAAATACGACCCCAGGGTCTTAATATGAACAAACTTGTTAAGGGTCACTAGATGATGCTACAAACCAGATATGAAAACTGTCTGCAATCTTGTTTCAGGGAAGAAGGTTTTTGAAGATTTTCATTTTTCATCTTTTTTGTGAAGGGTAAAGGGAAAGTCAAGGGTGGATTTCATTTATTTGAACAACTTTGGTAGAGCTTGACCGAAGGAATATCCCTGCCAAGTTTTATCGAAATTGGCAAACCGGTTTAGGGGGAGAAGATGTTTAAAGAAATTGTGGAAGACGCACGACAGATATTGGACTTCGTGCTCAGGTGAGCTAAAATGTCAAAGGTTAAGATTTTTTTCGCATATTTGCCCTAAAAAAAATATCTTGACCTTGACTGATGACCTTGAACTTGGTAACAAAAGAAAGTACTTGTCCCATTCAATCGGCATGTTAAATATGAAGGCCATATAACCATTCAAAAGTTATCACAAAATGTCAAAGTTATTTTTTTTATTTTTTTCACGAGTTTGACCTAAAAAAATGCCCTCGACCTTCAATGATGACTTAGAACTTGGTACCAACCGAAAGGCCTTGTCACAGGCAATCATCATGTGGAATATGAAAGCCCAATCACTTACCATTTAAAAGTAATAAAAAAAATGTCAAAGTTTTCGCACGGCGACGACACCAAGGCTATGGCAATACCTCGGGATTTCATCGAATACAGCCGAGCTAAAAACGAAACCTTTTCAGAGACACATCTGGACTTTTATTCAATAAACAAGCGGCTTAAAATGACCCTTGAAAGATCATTTCTTTACTTAATGGTACGGAGCAGTTTGAAACCATAAAAAGGTTTGACCAGCTTGACATCATAATTTTTTTTTTTCGTAAGCCAAATATATGTATGAACTTATTTCATTTTCGCGTTGTTGTGTCCATTAATAAAGTGTGATGGAGGAGGAGTTACATGCACAATAGAAAATCCTAGGGTAGAGCTCGAGGACTTTATTCATTGGTACATCAACACAGAAATGAATCCGCCGTCATAGCGCAGATGTTAGCGCGTTAGACTGTCAATCTAGAGCTACAAGGTTCGATCAACGATGGCGGCACTCATCCTTCCCGACTATTTATTCCTCACTAATTGTTTATTAACCGTAAACCTATTTGGGATAGCAGCTGAAGGCTAGTGAAGGATGTAATGGATGTAGAGTAATAAGTAAAATGAATCCATTGTTAGGTGCTCCAGCCGGCGAATCATCAACAGAAAGGTGCTTCATTTAGCACGCGAGATTCTGCCGTCAAAAGCATCAGTGTTCCGCCTTATAAGGCAACGTTGAGTTGATAAACAGATGCAGCTACCTGTGTACACAGTAGACAACATCGTAAACATCAAAGTCTTGCGGAAGGCGCCCATTCTAATGACCAACCTCGGATGTACAAATACGGACTGTGTTGAAATATACGGGAAAACCTGAAGAAACTCGATGACGATTATTTAAAATGACATCAGTTCTCGGAATTTTGAGTGAAAACAATTGAGGTCGCCAACGCTACTCGTGTAAGTCAATATCGTGAAATCTTGGTTTCCATATTCAAGATTCTTATGCAAAAGCTGATTTTGTTTTTAGATAATTCTTCGTTTTAAGTCTCAATTTTAACGCTAAAGAACGCGTATCCGACTAACGCACTAGCTTTTTATACCCACCCACCACCTACGAAGTAGAGGGGGGTATACTGGATTCGCCTTGGCCGTCCGTCCGTAGAAGTCCGGAAGTTTCTCAGATACTATTATAGCTACAGCTTTGAAATTAATACATAATGTGTATTTGCACATGAAGTTGTGCACCGGCATATTGTCTTCAAGCAGCGATAACCGCCATATTGAAATAGAAGAATGAAGTACAATCTCTTTCGGGGTAAAATGTGATTTTGTTTAATAAATTGATATCTGACACGCATATGTCATCGAAGTTTGACACTTGTTTGGTTAAATTTCGAGTATTTCTTAGACCGAAATCTAACAAGAGGGCCATAGTGGCCCTTAATCGCTCACCTGAAGGAACTGTATAAAATTTTCAAAAAGAAGAATGAGAAATAGAATGATGAATGACTGAGCTAAACAAAGCTGTTGCTTCTATACAACTTGAGAATCCGTTTTTTACAATTTTAAGGTTGACTAACAAGGAATTTCATAATTGATTTTGTGACCTATTTTGAACCCCAGATGGCCAAATTTCGATCTCATCCGAGATTTCATCTAGACAATCATTCTGACCAAATTTCAGGTTGATTGGCAAAAAGTTGTGGCCTCTAGAGTGCAAACAAGGTTTTTCTAAGATTTGACCCTGTAACCTGATTTTGACCCCAGATGACCCAATTTCAAACTTGTCCCGAGATTTCATCAAGACAATCATTCTCACCAATTTTCAGGTTGATCGAGCAAAAATGTGGCCCCTAGAGTGCATGCAAGGTTTTTCTCAGATTTGACCCTGTGACCTAGTTTTTAATCCCGGTTGACCCAATTTCGAACTTGTCCGAGATTTCATCAAGACAATCATTCTGACCAAAATTCAGGTTGATCAGGCAAAAAATGTGACCTCTAGAGTGCATACAAGGTTTTTCTTAGATTTGACCAAGTGACCTAGTTTTTGACCCCAGTTGACCCAATTTTGATCTTGTTCGAGATTTCATCAAGGCAATCATTCTGACCACAATTCAGGTTGAACGGGCAAAAAAGGTGGCCTCTAAAGTGCATACAAGGTTTTTCTTAGATTTGACCCTGTGACCTAGTTTTTGACCCCAGTTGACCCAATTTTGAACTCGTCCGAGATTTTATCAAGACAATCATTCTGACCAAATTTCAGGTTGATTGGCAAAAAATTTGGCCTCTAGAGTGCTTACAAGGTTTTTCTTAGATTTGACACCGTGACCAAGTTTTTGACCCCCATTGACCCAATTTCGAACTCGTCCGAGATTTTATCAAGACAATCATTCTGACCAAAATTCAGGTTGATCAAAAAATGTGGCCTCTAGAGTGCATACAAGGCAAATGTTGACGTTTCTATCCCCGAAAACCAAATTAAGAGACCTTTGCATCCACGGGGGGGGGGGGGGGGGGGGTCGTTTCCAGAATTTTTGACGGGAAAGGCCAAGGCCAATGACGAAAAAATAGAAAGGTTAAAGGCACGATGCTAAGCATTATTTTCAGCCTGATAATAATTCAAGCAATTCATATGATAGAAATGAAAGGCGTGACTGGAACAACAAAATAGACAAAGGAATACACACAAAAGGAAATCAGAAAATAGGAGCAATGTGTCAATTCCAAAGAGCATCTCATTAGACGGAAAAGGGATTTGACAAGCCTTTGCAACAAAATCCGAAATATTTGCTGATGGCTAAAGATGGAATTAAATGGATAAAAAGAATAATTTGTGTTGGTATTTGAATGGCAGTGCAAGTGAAAAACTGCCCAGCATCAATTTTGATGATATTATGGACAGAATGGAAAGGCGTTTTGGCGTAGAGGACCTACCTAAGACAACAAAAATGCTGTTTGCCTATGAATCACAAGGGCTTTATATGAACATCAGGGCGACCCTTAAAGCTGCTCTTTCACAGTTTTTCATAGAAAAAATACAAAACTTGTTCTTAGATTTTAGAATGGGCATATTTTTAGAATATTAAGAATGGCACAAGGGCAAATGTAACTAAAAACAACATATTTCAATAATTCTATAACCTAATTTATTCGAAGCGACAAGATCAGTAAGGGATCCAGTCTATTTATTTCGAGTCTATAAATTACACAATCGGTATTTTCCGTGAATAATCTTTCATTTTTGCTTGTAATGATATGAGGTTCCAGCTGTTAAATACATTAACCTTTATATTTTATTGAATAAGACACACATGCGGAATTCACGCGCGTAAATAGTTGTCTCGAAATTGAAGAATTATTTTTAAGGCGTTAGTAGTTGCTTTATTTTTCAGAATGACTTTTCGCTAAAATCAGGAATATCAGTCCTTCTTTCCATGCATTACCTGATTGACTCGATTTAATTTAAGGGCTTCAACACGATGAGGTCGTTACTTCTTATTGATTTTACGAAAAATTTCAAAAAAACACACTTCCCCGATCTGTGAAAGAGCAGCTTTAAATCTTTGTGGTTAATATATCTTATGTAAATGTTGATCTTAAAACCCAAACAGCCTATTGGGGAGGCCAATCAAGTCATCCAAGCTGAACAACCAGAAATGTCATATGTGAAACGCGTGATCCCTGACTCAAGCAGTTAGCAGCCAGAGGTACCCCCACATTTGCAGGAACTGATATACTGGTCAAAAATTAAACCGATTCCATCAGAAGTTCCATCAGAAGTTGCAGAACATAAGAATTTGATTCTTGAGTTTCAGTATGTTTTTTTTGTTTCAAAGTATGACCTAAGCAACTTTGTAGAAAGTATAAACATCAATTAGATACCTGTAACGTAAAGCTGGTCAAACAGAGGATGCGAGAAACTCCATTAGGTTTCGCAGCAGAAGAAGCATATCTAGACAAAATATTGAAAGCGAAAGAGATTCAACCCTGAATGTCAGCTCCAGTGTTAACCCAAAAGCGGGATGGATCGGTTCGCTGGTGTGTCAACTATCTGGGATCTCAATTAAAGTACTGAAAAGGATTCATTTCCGCTCCCCCTAGTGGGGAACTGTTGTTATACATTGGTAGGCAATGCTTTTTTTTCAAAGCCAACTCTGCATACTGGCAGGTACTAATAAGAGCACAAAAAACGGCGTTCATCACAAAGTTCTGCCTATTCCAATTCGTACGGATGCCATATCGATTGTGCAACGCACCGGCAATGTTTGCCGTTTCATTATTTGTAAAGTGCAGAACTTATTCAAGTCAAAGATGGAGTCGAAAAAGAGATATCCTTTGGCAGTTTAGCAGTTTTATGAACAGAAAAGGTACTGTACCTCCAAAAAGGAGCTGCTAGGTATGATACGTTTTACGCGTCAGTACCGACATTGTCGCATTGGACTAATATATATATGCCCCTATTATCTACTAAGATTTAGTCTGGACAACTTCCGTCTTGTCAGAAAGCAGTAGACTTCTCAGGGCCTTTAGATTATGCTATCCCCTTACAATGTATGGAAGAGGTTATAATTCTACAGGACTTGCCAAAATAATGAAAAATAGAATATCCCAGACGATTCTGCGAATGTAATCAAGAACAGTATAATAATAGTAAAATAATCAACGGCTATGGTTTGCAGTGCGAATATGGTGCAACAAAGCAGTGGGACTAATCAGATAAGTGGAAAACTACTAAAGGATACAAAGATAGATCCCTAGCTGACCGTTATACTGAACACAATACATCATCAGGAGGTCACAAGGGGATTGATAGAACAAAATCATGGATAAACAACAAACATAACATATTGTAACAAACATAAGAAGCCACGAAAAAACAGCTTGTGCTCCAATGACTTCATACCACGCAGGTTCCCAATTGAGAGATTACACATGGATATTTTAGGCCCATTACCAAAGACCGTCAGAGGCAATGAATACGTCCTGATTTATGGTCAAACAATTCACAAAATGGGTGGAAAGTATTTTTTCTTCTCAGACAGTCGAAGAGACAGCCAAAGCAGCTTTTCACGGTTTGGCTTTCCATTCTATATTGACCAAGGAAAACATTTCGAGGGCCATCTGTTTCAATCAGTGTAGTGTGTTCACAAAAAAAGAACAATCGCGTTTCGGCCTTCTGCCAAATGGGCAAGTGCAAAGGTATAATAGGACATTAATTGATACAGTGAGATGTTTTATAAAGAAGAGTTCTCAGCAGGATGAGCATTTGGCTTTAAACACCGGAGTTTAAAGGGCATCTGTAATCAGACAGACTGGTTCTACCCAATATAAAATGGTGCTCGGGAGAAAAGACAATATTCCCGTCGTTATAATGTTCTCCATCTATAAAGAGGAATCTATAGATGGACGTCACGGTGTAAACAATATGGACGCTAATTTGAAAATAAAATAACAAAATGGAATAAAATTAGGAATTACATATCGCAGTGACGAAGTAAATGATTGGGATGAGGTAAAAGGAAATATACAGTGAATATCATCATTATTATTTGAAAGTTTTGGATAAATACAACTGGAGAAATTGAAACATGGGAATCGTAGAAGTTTTCGTGGATGGAGCTTTTAAGAATAACGGTCACAATAACCCCCAAGCAGGATGTGGTGTGTGGTGTGGGGTCCGTATCACCCTATGAATTGGTCCGAGAAGTTAAAAGGGGACAGGCAAACTAATAATAGAGCAGAATTATCGGCGGCGATTATCGGTATAACTCAAGCATTACAGTGTAGTTTTTCTGAAATTGTTGTAACTACAGATAGCAAGTATTTGAAGAACGGAATCACAAAATGGATAACAGAATGGAAATTGAATGATTGGAAAACCATGAAAAGAGGAGACGTATTAAACAAGGACCTATGGACATTGTTAGATTTTCTCCAGGGAAAGGTCCTAGTAAGTTGGAGATGGGTCGAAGGCCATAAAGATACGGAAGGCAACTTACGTGCTGATGATTTGGCAAAGGTAGGCATCTCATTGAATTCAGCATTTTGGCAAAATGTAGCTCACGAATTATTTGAGAATACATCTAATATGGATTCCAAGCTCAGTCCTAGAATCATGAATGAAAAGAATGGGAATAGTAATGTAAATTCAAGGGACTCAATGAAAAATGATGCTGTTGTTAAACCTGAATACACATGTAAAGAGTGTAATACTGTTTGTGAAATGAAGGACTATGCCATTCAGTGTGAGGATTGTAAATTTTGGACTCACTATCACTGTACAGATTTACCAAGATACCAGCTATTTCTTTATGAGAGCACACAACGGCGTTTCACATGTAAGTTCTGTGTAGAGATTGATGCAGATTTTATGCCTAATTATGATCCTGAGAAATTACAAAGACACAGTAATATACCAATAGGGGTAGATAAGAGCACTGAGACTGATAGATGTAGCGGTACAAAGAACTTGACCACAAACTCAGTTCATTGTCAAACAGAAATTTATAACCAGGAGCTGATTTCACAAACTGTCGGTGACACCAATAAAGTCAATGGAAAGATTACTACAACACAAAATTTTGCATCTTATGCCCATGATCATCAACAATCATTTGATATGCAAGAACAAACGAAATCAACAATTACAATGCTGCAAGATTCGTTCATCAAAGCTTTTGAACAGATCAATGTATCAGTCAAGGACCTTAAAAACGACATAGCTGATGATTCTAAACTGAAACAACAGATATCAAACCTGACAAAAGAGAATGAAAAGCTTAAATCAGAAAACACAGAAAGAGCAAAAGGAGGTAAATGTCTTAAATGTGAAGATCTGGTGTGTAAAGTAAACAGCTTGAACATGTCTAGTGGTAAAGAAAAGGAAAAGTACCAATCAAACCTTAGTTCCCTGACAATTGAGAAGGAGCTTCAGGAATCCAAGTTAAGAGCCAATATTTCACTACTAGAACACAGATTAGAAAACCAAAATAAACATCTAACCATACAAATATCAGAAATTTCGGCTTTTGAGACAAGACTTGAAATTAAAAATCAGCGCATCATTGAACTAGAAGAGAGATCTTCCTCTTTGTCTAACAAGATAGAAAAGTTGCAGGACGAAGTTTTATCTTGGAAAATCTCAAGTAGCACCCCAGACAGTATCTCCAACTTTAAGCCAGTTTTGAACAAGGTTAATAACAATATAGAGGAGAAAGAAACCCTAGATACCAATAAGAAAGGATCAGCTACCATGAACTCAGAGGCAGTACTAGAGACAAATTCAGTTGAGAAAAATAAGCAAGAGTCAGAACAAGAAAGTCAATTTACGGAAAGAAATTCAAAGAAACCTGAACCACAACAACCCAGAGATCAAGAAAAAAAGTCTGTTCAATTAATAGGGACATCAAACACAAAGTATATCTCGCAATCTTATGTTGGAGGAACAGATTATTACGTCTCAAAGGTCACAAAATATACTTTGCAGGATACCAAAGAATACATAACCAACTTGACCCCAGACCAAAAACATGATGTATTTATCTTTCAATCACTGTGTAATGACATTAAGAATAGTGAACCAGAGGAGTGCGCAGAGTCTATTAGTGAGATAGTAAACACAATATCATCTAAATTCCATAACTCTAAAATAATAATATCTCTTGGTCTACCAAGATCTGATGAATCCATAAACATTAAAACAGAGAAGACAAATATTCTAATTAAAGAAAAAGTAGCCGGGAAAAGTCATGTAACAACCTGTGACAATGGAAACCTTTTCTATAGAGGACAGGCACAGATAGGTATACTGAACTATGATGGTATTCATCTATCTAGAACAGGTACAAGGAAGCTTGCTAAAAATCTTAAAGAGTCCCTACATAGATCAGCAGACTGTCCTGATGGGAACAAATCAAACCAATTACTTAACAAAGACAGTTATGACAGGAACCATTATTCTTCCAATGGGACCTTTCATTATAGAAAGAACCGATCATCTGCTAGGGCCAATTATACATGGAATACCGATTCAAATTACTCATACCAGGGAGGTTACAGAAGAAACCCAACAAGACCAAGACGAAACAATATGAACTCTAACTACAGGAACCAGCATCAATAAAGGACATTACTATATTTATGCTAGAGACGACCCAATAATAATAAAAAAAAAAAAAAAAAAATCAAAAGATCTAAATTTTTTCGGCATGAATTTTTAATTTTTATCAAAGCCTCAAAATTAATCAATAAATGAATTTAGAGAGTCATTACATAAATAAGCTTTTGTTAGACTTTAAGTAAAATTTGAAAAAAAAAAAAAAATACCGAGTATATTTCAACATGCAAATTTCAATAAGCCTCTTTTATATTCTTAATATATGATATTGGAACTTGAGAAAATAGTTTAATTTCTATATATACTGTGAGTTAAATATGTGTATGTGAAGTGTTAAAAAAAGGTGTCATTCATTTAATCATCTCTTATGGAAATGTGTTGTGTAAGAAATAGTGAGAATAGACATACAGATACTTTTCACTTTTGATAAACTGTATCAAAAGCCTCAAGGTTATTTTAACTTCAACAGTGCGATTGTAATTGTTTATTCATATTCCTTAAATTAGATTGAATTGAAATGGTTAATGCTAACAAATCATCAATCATATCCATATGTTCATGGAGTTCATGGATTATTGGCGGTCTTACTACAAAGTCTTGTGAGAAGCTTAAAGACCAAGATTTTGTGAAACAACTTACTCCATATGATATAGTGTTTTTGTGTGAAACCCATTCAGGAATAGAAAATTACATAAATTTAGATGGTTTTCAACAAATAAATATATGTATACCTATTTCTAGAAATAATAGATATTATGGTGGTCTAGGATTACTGATTAAAAGATCAATACGAAAAGGTATCACAATTTTGGAAAGCTCCAACTCTGAGTACCAATGGATAAAACTTAAAAAGTCTTATTTCAGTTTAGAAAAAGATATTTATATTTGCTTTTCATACATTTCACCTTGTGTTTTTCAAAGTGGATCAGGTGACGAGGTCTTAGATAAAATAATTAGAGACATAAATACTTTTAAAAACAGTGGAAATATATTATTATGTGGTGATTTGAATGCACGAACTGGTAATTTACAAGATTTTATTCAAAATGATTGTGATAAACACCTACCCCTTGATCCATCATATATTGCTGATTCAAATATTAAACCTCGTTATAGTGAAGATGTTAGAGTTGATCCGAGAGGTAACCAGTTAATTGACTTATGTATATCATCTCAACTAAGAATTCTAAATGGTAGAACATTTGGTGATTTATATGGAAAATTTACATGTGTAAAACCTAATGGATCTAGTGTAATAGATTATGGAATATGTTCTCAGGAAATTCTGAAAGATGTTGTCTATTTCCATGTACATCCTTTTATACCACTGTTTTCTGATTGTCACAGTAAAATTTCCATTTCAATTAAAGCAACTTTTAAGAGAGATTTTTCAAATAGTGAAAATATCAGCATGCCACTTATGTGTTCGGATTGGTGAACATCGCAGTGACTTTTTCGAATCATGTGTAGGAGTACGCCAAGGAGATGTATTGAGTCCGAATTTGTTCAAAATTTTTATAAATGATTTACCAAAATACCTTGAAGGTACTCCTGGTCAAGTGTATATTAATGATATTGCATTAAATTGTTTAATGTATGCAGATGACATAGTTTTACTTTCATCGTCAGCTTCTGGATTACAAGAAAAACTGAATAGATTAAATACCTTCTGTCAAGACTGGTGTTTAGAAGTCAATGTTTCAAAGACAAAAGTTTTAACCTTCAATAAACCAGGAAAATTGATCAAAAATAATTTTTATTTTGGAGAAGATTGCCTTGAAAACGTCAAAAATTATCGATACTTGGGAGTATATTTTTCCATTAATGGAAATTTTGAATTTGGTACTAAAGATATTTTTAACAGATCATTGAAAGCATCTTTCAAACTTACAAAACTTACAACGTCTGCTGAGCCATTTGTAAATACCAGTTTGCATTTATATGACCATCTCATCAAACCAATAATACTGTATGGATCTGAGATATGGGGACCGTTTAAAACTTGCAGTGCATCTTGCAATAGAGGTGGTGCTTTTATATTTGAAGATATTTACAAAAACAATATTGCGGACAAATCACAGTTGAAATACTTAAAATACATTTTAGGCGTAAATAAAAACTCAACTAACTTGGCAGTTATGTCAGAAACGGGAAGATATCCCATGTATTTTTCAATTATAATTGACATTCTTAAATATTTATATAGGTTGGAAAATACGCCAAACACTTTATTGAAAGAATCATATGAAACTGTCAAAACCTTGCATTTTTCTGGATTTCAATCTTGGTACTCTTCCGCTTTATTTTTTCTCCAAAACCTAAAGCTTGATATAACATCTTGTAGGAATCTTTCGGAGTCACGTTTCATATGTATTGTAAAATCTAATTTAATTTAAAAAAGGGTTTTTGAATTATTGGTGTATTGAAAGTAATGATAAATCAAAAGAAGGTAAATTAGATACATATTTTTTACTCAAGCCTAACTTTGGAATGGAAAAATATCTTGAATTGGAGAATTTTATATCCAGAAAATCAATATGTAAATTAAGAATAAGTGCCCATAGTCTGTTAATAGAAAGTGGAAGATATTCCAAAAATAGTAAGTTGCTAAGAGAAAAAAGATTTTGAAATATGGGTAAAATTGAAAATGAATTTCACTTTTTAACAGAATGTCCATTTTATATTGATGAGAGACTGGATCTATTCAAACTTGTTAAAGATTTCAATCACCAATTTATGTTGTTAGGAAATGATGAAAAAGCATTGTGGCTGCTGACCCAAGAAAATCTTGCAATCCTTTCTGCTCTTGGGATTTATATTAATAAGTGCTTTCACAAAAGAAATAATTAGAATTAACAGAGAGTAAGGCCGTCAAGATTGTCCACTATCATCCATCATGTTCATTTTGATTACACGTACACAATTATTCATAATAGGTGCAAAGGTACCTGTTGATGATTTTGTTCACTCAAATGTTTGGGTGAATTTTGTATGTTTTTTAATCATTCATTATTGTTTTTGTTTTGTAATATGTCAAATTATGTCCGTGAGGGTCCTTGATTGGTTAATAAAATATTCTATTCTATTCTATTCTATTCTATACGCCGGGTGAGTATGCCGCGAGACTGTCCTCCACAATTCAATAAACACATGATGTAGCCCGGGAAAATTTGCAAACGGCCCAAAGGAGGTTGAAGACACCATACGATCTGCGTAACGGTGTTTTCACTTTGAATTAGGGGATGTGGCCTACCATGGAGAAGGCAGTAAGGAAAGACAAGTACGCAAACTCTGTCCGCCATAGGGAGGTCCATGAATCATACTGGAGAATCTTTCAGGATCTCTGTTTCGTGTTAAGAGAGGAAACTCTTTGGGTGTGGTGAACCATGATCAACTGAAAAGGTGTTAAAGTGATAAGACGGCTGAAGGCTTACCCGGAAGTATTGTATTGTATTGTATTAAGGGATGCTCTCGAAAGTGCAATGGGTGACAGTAGTGCACGTCATTGTTTGTGTAGAATACCGAATGATGGAAAAATCATGGTGCAGAGTGCCTAAGAGTAGTTTCGTGGTACCTGCGTTGGTATCAGCAGGAAAGCGGCCGACAGGTTGAAGGCATTGATCTGTTTGTGAGGCCGACCTCTTTCCGCAATTAAAAGCTTAACTAAAAAAAACTAATCTGTGCCATTTTCTCTTTAAGGATTTTTTCAGATGTTTGGAAAGAAATAGAATCCCGTCAGGAACAGGAAATACGAGCTGCTTCTTGACGAGGACATTTGTTAAAGGCCAAGGACTTGATTAAAGACTTGTCCATAGTAAGAAGTCTGACTACGGAAGCAGTGATTTCAGTGTTGTGAGAGAAAGGCGTTTTTGGAAATTGGTGGCTGAAATAAGTACGTCTGTGTAGTTCCTCCTGAATCAGGCCGCGATAGATGACCAATTTTCAATGTCTGGATCAGGAAAGAGACAGGAAGTGAGGCCACCCATAGATATGACAGAGATGACAGGCGTCTTGAAGATGTCTGAGTCATGGACGGGAGCAACCTCTCCTCGAGAAGGATATGCCTTTTCGCTCTTTGATTCTAAGTAAAAAGGGAGGCACCCGGCTCGAGCCCAAATGTGACCCCAGGGTTTTGATATGAACGGTCCACTAGATGATGCTGCACACTAAATATGAAAGCTGTCTGCCTTCTACCTTCAAAGAAGATTTTCCCTTTTCACCCATCGTGCTCAGATGAGTTAAAACGAATGCGCCCAGGTGGTGCCAAAATATGACCCCAGGGTCTTGATGTGAACAAACTTGGTAGGGGGTCACTAGAGATGCTACATACCAAATATGAAAGCAGTGTGCCCTCTGGTTTCAGAAAAGGAGATTTTACAGATTCTCGCTGTTGTTTTCTTTGTAACAAGGGTTGCGTCAGGGTGGAGCCCAAATATAATCTCAGGGTCTTGATATGAAGTGACTTGGTAGGGCCCACTAGATGATGCTACATACCAATTTTGAAAGCTGTCTGCCATCTGGTTTCAGTGAAGAAAATTTTTGAAGATTTTCCTATTTTCACCCTTTTTGTTTACGGTTAAGAGAGGGTTATCGGTGGATTTCATTTATTTAAACAACTTTGGTAGAGCTTGAGCCAAGGAACAATCCTGCCAAATTTCATGAAGATGGGCCCACCGGTTTAGGAGGAGAAGATTTTCATTCTTTCATTTTATATTAAAATGGTTGCACCTGGATGGAGCCCAGATATGATCAAAGGGTCTTGGTATGAGCAAACTTGGTAGATGATAATGCTACATGCCAAAAATGAAAGCTGTCTGCCCTCTGGTTTTAGAGACTTTTTTTTAACTTTTTCCTATTTTCACCCGTTTTGTTAAGGGTTAAGGGAAAGTTAAGGGTGGATTTTTTTTAACAACTTAAGTAGAGCTTGACCCAAGGAACATTCCTATTCCCTACCAAGTTTCATCAAGATTGGCCCATTGATTTAGGAGGAGAAGATGTTTAAAGAAATGTGAACGACGGTCGACTGACATTGCACGATCACAATAGCTCACCTTGAGCACTTCGTGCTCAGGTGAGCTAAGAAAAAACAAATACTGGAGAGGGAAAAGCACACAACGTCTATCACAATTGAAGGACGTAAAGCATAACACATTGCGGAAAGAAAGGGACATAGGTGTTATGGCAACAACCAGAAATTACAAAAAGATGTAGGGGGTCAGACGAATCAAGTTTGACCCAACAGAAAGACGGCCTTGACATCACTCTAACCGCGCAGAGGAATGGAAAACAGAAGAGTTCATGTTTATGTATCATTCAAGGCAGAGAGTGCTAGAAAGAGATGACACCTCTGACATGACTGTAGGCCTAGGGGTGCGAAGACTAGGAAAACGGATGATTCTGGAGAAAGAAAGGGGCAGTTGAGTGGAGCGAATGATTTCTATCAATCAGATAAAACCAGGAAATAATTGGAAAGAGAACTGTTCCCTGTCCATAGAGATCTACGAGCCTCAAACTTTAGGATATAAGTGCGCAGGTCTAACAGAGTGAGTACACTAGAAGAGGACAATTCCGCCATAGAAGGGAAGCCTGGGATTAGGCCAAGGGAGGGGAAAGTAAAAAGAAATATGTTCTATTGGTGTCCAGCGGAAGCTAGAAAGCTAAAGCTGCACGTGTTCTTCCAGTATATCTGCAATGTTCCATGATCGGGGGACAGACCCAGATTTGCAAAGTGAAGACTTCCAGGCCAAGCGACAGGTGGTTTCATATATCCTCATGAAGCAGTCTGACATTCCTAATCCTGGGAATCTCTGCAATGTTCCATGATCGGGGGACAGACCCAGATTTGCAAAGTGAAGACTTCCAGGCCAAGCGACAGGTGTTTTCATATACCCTCTTGAAGCAGTGTGACATTCCTAATCCTGGGAATCTCAGGGCTATAGTGGATAAGAATCTGGTGATAGTCCCATCTTCAATCATCACGGTTCACCCCAGAAACGAGCAATGAAACAGCTGTGTTTGATCGACGGTTTAAAAGTTCCAGAAGAATTCACCCTCATCCCGGTTAATTCCCAAGCCCGCAGTGGGAGTTGTACAACCTAGGGCAAGTCCCAAGGCCATACAGAAGAAAACTAGTTGACAGGGGGCATTTGACAATCATTTTCATCAAGACCGCCTTGGGTGTCAACCTCTTCAACAACCAGGGTCACCGAGGCACCTCCTTGTAGCTTTTCATTGCTCAGTTGTCCGCAGACAAGTAAAAAATCTAAAATCTCAAGAAAAAAAAAATATCTACACAAAGTAAAGGTAAGTTTTTTTCTAGAAATGAGACTTATATACCACAATCCTTAAGTCAACAGTAAATGAGACTTCTTTATTGTTGCTCCTTATAGCAATACCAGTGTTTCTTCAATATCAGAATAATTAAGACTATTTATTTTTTGACAAAACAATGCCTATGATAAAGAACGGACAAGTTGGTTTTTGAAACGGACAAGTTGGTTTTTGATACGGACAAGACAGTTTGTGATTGTCACTTGTCTGTGGACAAGTTGAGTTTAAAAATATTTCAGAACCCCTGATAAACTGAGTCAAGAATGGGATAGTTTGTTTCGTCGAACTCTGGAGAGATGACCATTAAATAAAACAGGGAGAATGTATAATACATAGGTACAACCCTCACGGGGACGAATTGAGTTTGGAACCAGTGCCCGCAGAATGTTTGATTGATTGAATGGAGTTTTACCCCGCTTTCGACATTTTTTTCTATTATATCGCGGCGGCTTGCGCACCTAACAATTGATTCCTGGTAATTTCACCACGACAACCATCACATCCTTTGCTAGCCTCCAGCTATTTCACATAGGTCTACGATTATCAACCCATTGGCGAGAGACAAATAGTCGGAAAGAGTAGCAAAACACAATCACGCGAGATACCAGATTATACGGTTAAGTTTTGACAATGAAAAGTTCTCTAGCGAAAATATAAAATATTAATCAAATAACGTCGGCTTTGAAGAAGGTTTTCTCAAGAAAGAGTGCTTCGATGTGGTAATTTACAAGGATGTGGTAATATACAAGGATGATAACTAACGTCTTAGGTTACTAATTCATTGATCATATTTCGCGAGCCTGTTTTCATTTTGAATTTCCAGGTTTTCAACTGGTATTTACAAGGGTGACAACTACGTCATAGCTTACGTCATCGATAACATGATTTCGCAGAACTTTTTTTCAGTTTGAAATCCATGTTTTAAGCTCGAAATTAATTTTCATGTTAAATCTATTCGAAACAGGTAGCCCATCTTGGTACTATTTTCCTTCGTTAGTATAACCTGCGTTGGATTCTTGCGTTCCTTTGGGTTTTTCAATTATTTCGAATTTTCAAGTGTCTGACCCGATAGAGAGACGGTTACTACAATTGCTTTATACCCGTAATGAAAAATAGTGTATTGATGGGGCAGTTACACATTGCAATCGGTGATAGAACGGTTGTTCGTTTTATCCAGCTAAGGACGGAACCGACCAAAACCGATATACAACCGACGTCAATTATTATATGTCATTTTGGTGTCTTAGATTTCAAAATGGCGCATTATTGGGATTCTACCTCAGATAGTTTTGGAAAGCACAGATGTCACCCTCTCTAGGTTCATCTAGGATAATGCTGTATTGCCCAAACTGAAGTCTTCTTTCTGGCGTTAGCCAGTACTTCGTCCACCATCTTCTTTCTCTCCTACGGCGGCGACCATTTCCGCCTCGGGGGCCCAAGTGAATGCCATGTCCGAGGTGTAATGCTGTTGCAGCAATAGACCAAACTGCTGGATTGCCGTTCCAACATTCATTATTTCATACACCGAACAAAAAAACGTCGGTTTTCATCGCTTATATATCATTTAAATGAAAAAAAAACTGACTGAAGTCTGCTGAACAAAGATTTGCCAACTATTTATCACCGATCTTGGGCCGCTGTGAACACATGTGAACACAAACAGATCACCGGTTCGTATCCGATGGAAAGCAAAGACCTCTGGTCGAACACCGATGAATCACCGACTGTCCGAATAACAACAGTTGTAAAAGCGACGACAGCCGATGGTAAATTAAGCAAATAATCGATCATCACCGACCAAGCTCCTACTGGCCAGCTATTTGTAGCCTACGGACAACCGATCTACTTTGTATTTTACCGACCAATAAGCTATTCATCGTCGATACCCTGTTACACATAAAGTCTGAAATGCTGACACCGATGACAACTGATCATATGAGAGAAATAATTCACCGATTAAGGACCTATTTAAGTATCATCGTATGTGTAACTGCCCCATAAGAGCTTGTTATGTCATCAAGCCGCGATATATTAGAGAGTATGTTGAAAGCGGCGTTAAACCCCAATCAAACAAACAAATTCCTAAAAGTTTCTAGGCATTTTTTTTTTCTTTTTTTACATTCGTTTAGGGAAAATATTAACCGCTTCTTACTTGCTTACCTTTTCAAAATATTTTGCGAACGTTTTCATCCGTATCGCAGGACTATATCACAGATAACGCCATTATCGCCTTACATGTATTCTCGGCTACTTTCGCTGTCATGAAGAAGGCGACATAGATTTATCAGTAAGATCTAAGATAGTGGATGATTTTGTTTATCACAACAACTCAAGTGCGTCGTAGAAATAAATCCTTTCGCAACATGTCGTTAATGATTGATCATTTCGTCGAAACAACAGCTTATTCAATCTATAATTACGATGTTTCGATTATAACAAACACTCGAGGGGAACAGACAGATGACATTAACCTTTTGTCACACTCTACATATCGTCTTTATACATATATTTTATGTTGGTGCACATAAAATTCAAAATGTGGATACAGTACTTGATGGAATGTGCTCTCCTAGTCAACTCTAGAAGAACCCACAAATAGGGATCCAAACCGAAATACATTTGTTAGTTTTCTACCGTAGATTTAATCTGTCCTCTACTGTACAGTACAGAGTTGTTCTGTCCCCGGAATGCGATGCTATTTTTAGATACAATCAATTATGTTCCGGCCAAAAATGAGGCTAGTAGACTGTATAGACTTAGATCAGCCTGTACGGGTGAGCAATCTGACCTAACTCTATACAATGCATATTTTGTAATTAATTATTGTGGAAAAACTTTAGCCTAATTGTTTGAAGTGTGACCAACTTAGTAAATAGCTTATTTAATTTGAATTATGCAAGGTAAGGGTAAGTTTGGCGGTTGTCAGTTACACACAATTATTCATGAAAACAATCGATATTACCAAAGATTTAACACTGGGAGTAACGTATAATGTCCCTTATTTTTATGCCGCTGCTATCCCACATAGGTCTACGATTATCAACTCATTAGTGGTAGACAAATTGTCGAACGGATGAGTTGCGCCGTCGACGACCGATCCCGAGACCTCTAGATTGACAGTCTAAGAGAAGGTAGAAGAATTTTGAATATGTAGATGTGAAAAAAGCCTCCAACAGCCAGGCTCATATTAAGGGTTCAATCAAAATTTGTTGAATTGTTGAGATCAGCCCAATGTTTTTGGAGAAAAGGATTTTTAAAGATTATGTAGTACAACAATTAGCACCTTCCCTGCCGTACCCATATTTGAGGGATCGATGATTTTTTTTTTGGGGGGGGGGATCATTTTAGAAAAGAGTCACCCATGGAACATCCATGCCAAGTTTCATTGAAATTCAAGTTTAGGTGGACCAGGAACAGATTTTTCACTAAAGTCTGAACTAACTTCTGATTCAATCACATTTGATTCTTGTGGGACAGTGTTTACAACTGTAATTGGTTTTGAAATAGAGCTATCTCTGTCAAAATACTTTTTTAACATATTCACATGACACATTTGTTTATTTTTACGCCTTCCGGGAGTATTGATGATATAATTCAAATCACTTGTTTTCTTATCAATAGTATACGGGCCATAATATCTTGCCTGTAAGGGTCGGCCAGGTATTGGCAAAAGAGCAAGGACTTTATCACCTGGTTCAAATTTCCTATCAACACTATGCTTGTCATATCTTGCCTTCATTTTGCTCTGAGATGATTTAAGATTTGACCTAGCAACCTCACATGCCCTAGACAGTTTATTTCTGAAGTCAGAAACATACTGTAATAAGTTCAAGGGTGTTTCATCATCAGCAAGAAATTTTTCTTTTAAGAGTGTTAATGGCCCACGAACAGAATGACCAAAAACTAACTCAAAGGGGCTAAAGCCAAGAGATTCTTGAACAGATTCTCTGACTGCAAATAATAGCAAATGAATACCTTCATCCCAATTTTTCTCAGTATCGAAACAATATGACCTTATCATATTCTTTAGGGTCTGATGAAATCTTTCTAAAGCACCTTGACTTTCAGGATGATAAGCAGATGACCGATATTGCTTGATACCTAATTCATTCATAACCTGTTGGAATATGCCTGACATGAAGTTTGATCCTTGATCAGACTGAACTGATTTTGGAAGGCCAACAAAAGTAAAGAACTTGACAAGAGCCTTAACGATTGACTTTGCCTTAATGTTTCTTAAAGGAATTGCTTCTGGGAAGCGGGTAGAAGCACACATAATTGTCAACAAATATTCAGAACCTGACTTGGTTTTTGGTAAAGGACCAACGCAGTCTATTATTATTCGAATGAAAGGTTCATCAAAAGCTGGAATGGGTTGTAACCTTGCTTTTGGAATAACTTGGTTAGGTTTCCCTACCATTTGACAAGTGTGGCAACTTTTACAATATTCGGAAACGTCCGATTTTAGTCCAGGCCAAAAGAAGTGAGTCATAATCTTGTGATAAGTCTTGTTTACACCTAAATGACCAGACATTTGACTTTCATGGGCTATACTAAGTATTTCACGGCGATATGACTTTGGAACAACAATTTGGTGATAAACAGCCCAATCATCATCAGCTGGGACATCAAATGGTCGCCATTTTCTCATCAGAATACCATTCTTTTTATAGTAACAAACAGGATTCTGAGACATTTCTTTTTCTGGTAATGCCCTATCAATTAACTTTGAAATCTCAGGATCATTTTGCTGTTCCTGGATTAACTTTGACTTTGAATGCGTTTCATGACCTTGGTCATTTGACCTTGGAGATGACTGACAAAATTTTGACGAGTCTGTCTGAGTATCAGGCAGACTAAGATTAAAAGACTTTTTAATCTCGTTATTGAAATATTGACCAACAAAAGTATCAGTTAAGTCAATATCATTTGAATTTTTCAAGGAAGCTTTTTTAGCCATACCCCGAGTTACTGCACATGAAGGGTACAAATCAGGTATTTCCTGCAAAATAGGATCATCTGTTTGACCTACATTAGGTGTGTCAGTTACAAGAGGATTAACAACAACCTTATCTCCAGCTAAGTCATTGCCTAGCAATAAATGTACACCTTTAAATGGTAAAGAATGTTTAACACCAACAACCACAGAACCAGTAACCAAATCTGAGGACAAATTAACCTTATGAAGTGGAACATTAATAACACCACACTCTACACCCTGAATAAGGACACTAGTACCAGACGAAGTCTTCTCAGAAAAAGGCAGAACATCTGCTAAAATAAGAGATTGAGAAGCTCCTGTGTCTCTTAAAATTTTAATAGGGGTAGGTGGACACATATCACCTGAAAGTGATACAAAACCATCCAACATGAACGGTTCAAAAATCTCCATACAGGAATCAGAATTTGGTTCTGCCTTAACAATTGAATTTAACTCAAAAGAAGGCTGTGATTTAGGCTGAAGGCTAGTGAGCCCTGTAGGTTTGGCTGCACTCAGTTCCTTCTTCCTTTTTAATCTAAAACATTCTGAAATAAGGTGACCTGGTTTTTTACAAAAAGTACAATGTACTCGAGATAAGGGATTTTGAACATTGGTTTCACCAGTAGACTTTGGTTTAGGTGAATTCGATTGACTAGACATGCTAGATGAATCACCAGACATAGATTTATTTTGGGGATGTGAGGAAGCAGGTTTTGCTTTATTAACAAAGGAACTTTTGTGTGTAAGGTAGTAATCATCACCTAAACGAGCTGCTTCATGTATAGTTTCAACATTTTTTTCATCTAAATGTGACTTAATGTCAGATTGAATGCAATTTTTGAATTGTTCAATTAATATAAGTTGTCTAAGATTATCATAATTTTGGTCTATTTTCTTAGAATAACACCACCTGTCAAATAATTTTTCTTCGTTTCTTGCAAATTCAACGTGAGTCTGGCCAGATTCTTTTCTACAACTTCTAAATTGTTGTCTGTATGCTTCTGGTACCAGCTCATAACCTTTGAGAATAAGTTCTTTTACAGTATCATAATCATTGCTTTGTTCTGTTCTAAGTTGCGAATAAATATTGCGAGCTTTTCCTACTAAGACACTTTGAAGAAGTAAGGTCCAGTGCTCCTTTGGCCATTTCAAGTTATTTGCAACTTTTTCAAAATGTTCGAAATATGTATCAACTTCATTTTCTTGAAATTGAGGAACAAGCCTAAAATGTTTTGTTACATCAAAATGGTCATTATACATATATCTAGGCTGATTTGCTCTATCTTGAATTTCTAATTCTTTTAATCGTAATTGAAATGCTCTTTCTTCTCTTTCCCTCTCTCTTTCTATTTCTCTCTCTTCTCTTTCTCGCTCTTCCTTTTCTCTTTCTCTTTCTCTTTCCCTTGCTTCCTTTTCCCTTTGAAATTGCCTTTCTCTTTCTTTTTCTTGAATTTCTAATTGTGCTCTTTCTCTTTCAATTTCCAATTCCTTCTCCCTTTGTTGAAGTTTTAACAGTTCAAGCTCTCTTGAGCTTGTAACTGATGGAACATCAACAATGAGATATAGAGCCTTTTCATCAAAAATGTCCTCATTAACAAAATATTGAATCAAAATATTCTTAATTTCATGCTTTCGCAATGAGGACTTGACTTCTTTTAATTCATAATGCTTGGCAAGATTGAGCAAATCAGACTTTTTACCCAAATTCAATAGCTCCACGGAAGGTTCCTGCGTAAATTTTTCTAAGTCAAAAGACATGGTAGCTTGTTGCTGTATTCAAATAAGAATGTAAGATTATGATAAATAATAGTGAAAGTACACTCTAGATTTATTAAAATTGAAATATGAAATTAATTTCTTAAATAATTTTGAACAGCAGATTTAATTACAGAATTTGTTTGATTTGTTTTGTTTTGTTTGTTTGTCTGATGTTCGTATCTCGAGACGAGCCCCCAATAAAACAACATCCTTATAGAATGAATCCAGTGAAACAAAAAGCCCTTCAAGACGAAGTGAATTACTTATTGGAGAATGATTTTATTGAACCCAGTCAAAGTAATTACAGTTCACCATGTATATTAGTTCCAAAGCCAAATGGAACATACAGAATGTGTACTGACTATCGAAAAGTGAACTCAGTGACAAAAACTGACTCTTTTCAAATACCAAGAATTGATGACTGTATTGACAAAGTCGGTAATTCTAAATATGTCACCAAATTTGACCTTCTCAAAGGATTCTGGCAAGTTCCGCTCACTGATAGGGCTAAAGAAGTATCAGCATTTGCTACTCCAACTGGTCTGTACCAGTACAAAGTTATGCCGTTTGGGATGAAAAATTCTCCTGCGACGTTTCAGCGGCTTGTAAATATGGTTAAAGCTGGCTTAGATGGCTGTGACGCATACATTGATGATGTCATCATCTATACAGATACATGGAGTGACCACCTTCAAAGAATCAAAAAATTCTTCGACCGTCTCAGTGATGCAAAATTGACTATTAATCTTGGAAAAACAGAATTTTGTCATGCTACTGTTACTTTCTTAGGACATCTTGTGGGACAGGGTCAAGTTAAACCTTTAGAATCTAAGGTCAATGCTATCTCTGAGTTTCCTGTGCCTGCTACTAAAAAGCAACTGATGCGATTTCTTGGTATGGCTGGCTACTATAGAAAGTTTTGTAAGAATTTTTCTATAATAGCTGAACCTTTAACAAATTTATTAAAGAAAAATGTTAAGTTCAAATGGAATGATAACTGTCAAGTTGCCTTTGATCGCTTGAAAGCCATACTAAAGAGCACACCAGTTCTTTTAGCACCTGATTTTGACAAATGTTTCAAATTAGCTGTTGATGCAAGTGATGTGGGTATTGGTGCTGTTCTTTTGCAAGAAGACAATGACGGTATTGATCATCCAGTTTGTTATTTTTCTAAAAAATTAAACAAACATCAGAAAAACTACTCCACCATTGAAAAAGAATGTCTTGCTTTGATTTTAGCAATCCAACATTTTGAAGTTTATTTAACATCTGCAACTTCTCCTATAGTTGTATTCAGTGACCACAATCCCTTAAGTTTTCTTCACAAACTTAAGAGTAAGAACCAAAGATTATTGAGGTGGAGTTTGTCACTTCAAGAATTTGATCTTGATGTAAGACACATTAAAGGAAAAGACAACATTATACCAGATGCTCTGTCAAGAGTCTAAAATTTTGAATTGTCATATCTTTAATAAAACATTGAATTCAACAGTTACATTTTACTATATTTTTTGTATATATGTATGTATGTTTGCTTATATAACTCTTTTTCAATTCTTTTGATGAAAATTGTTTATATTTCATGCTAGATGTGCTGAAAAATTGCAACGAATCATGATATTAACAATTATGTGATGTATATTATCATTGTAAATGCTAATGATAATTCAAAAAGAAAGATTTATTTCATAAACCTTTCTTTTTTTCTTTCAAGGGGGAAAGTGTTATGTATAATCTATAAATAAACCTAATGGTATTTACCATGTCTATTTTTAGAATTAGTCTGGGGATTTTCCAATATCTCTTGACACTTTAAGGTAATAGATGTAGAAGATTTTAGATCTTTCTAGAAAGGCCTTTTGGAAGGTGATTCAGACTCTAGAGTATTCTTATGTTCTATACTATTCCAGATTGTTCTATAGTATTATATAAAGGGATTCCTACAGCATTCTTGGTTCACTTGATTTAGACTTATGGTTTCATTTAGTAGTACTGTGTTAAACTAAAAGGGGATTTCTTGTTATCTTAAAAGTGTGTTTGAAAGAGTGTTTAATTTTAAATTCAGATATTATTGGACTTATTATTTGTGGACCAGGAACTTAAATAAATTGGATCTAAAATTAAAACTTTAGGATTAAACATTCAAGGTATTGTAAATTGTTTTTGTATTAATTTCATATTGTCAATAATTCTGGTATTATTGTCAATAAATATTGTTAATTGTAAAGTTTGTTGCTGGCTTCTTTGTTCGTGTTACATTGGCACGTAACACAGTACTGGTCCTTTTCCAGGGTAAACAAAAGTGAGAGTGATGCATCTTAGTTTTAAAAACTTGTTTCCAAATCGATGTATACTAAAAAGTTTAAACCAATCAAATCTAGATGATGACGAGCACATATATCAATATGATCTGGATATCCTCTTGCCCCTAGCAATTGTATAGAAGAGAGAGCGGTCGGTAACGCAGACTTTGATGCATCCTGAAAGCAGTATTGTGTGACATGCCTAAACATTACCCTTCTCCGACCATGTTGAAACAAATGCTTGACTTAGGTGTAAAAATAACTAAGGACCAAGTCATCGGTAACTACCGTTAATCTACATAATCTCTTGTCAATTGCTGGCTTGTAATCCATGGGTTTCTCATAGGAAATGTCCACAAAACTGGTTTATTTGTACGCAGATTGAAAATGTGAATCCCGTTCAAAGGCTTCCTGGTTAAAACTTGCATTCGATGTCCATGCCAGACGATTGCAATCTGTAGGTTACTCGAAATTTGATAATGACCATTTATAAGATTGTGCTTATTTTTACCTGAGAGTGAAATGTACGAAAACTTTGTCATTTTATATAAATATGTTAATTTGTCAAAAAAAATACGCTAAAATGCGAAAATATTTAGCACCTTATGAAAGTGGAACAGTGTTTTTACCCTCCACCTACGAAGTACAAGGTGGTAAATTGGTTTCACCATGTCTGGCTGTCTGTCCATCCGTCGTATATCTTTCTATTTCCGTATTCTTACTCGAAGACCAAGCGACCTAGAATCATAAAACTTCATACAAATAGTCAAATACTGCTTATGACCCAAGGAAGTGCCCTATCGTTTGGGGCTAAATAGGGCAAGACCACAGTCAGCCTTTGTTCAATTTTCTTTTCCGGACTCTTACTTGAGCACCAAGTGACCTAGAATCAAGAAACTTCATGCAAATACTGCTAATGACCTCGTTACAAACACATCCTACACTGATAGCACTTACATTTTGACAAAGCGCTGGTGGAGGGGGGTATAAGTCCGCTTTGCTACAGTTCTAGTTTAAATGTAGCAGGGCTGAAATTGTGGATTATATGGAACGAAAAGCGAAGAAGATATTTTCTTAAACGTCTGGGTATTTATTAAATTTTGCTGTTAAATAATTATTTTAGTCACGAAAGTATATTTTAATCTATGATCAACCTTTCAGATTCAAAAAATATATTTCAGGCGCTTTTATTCAGCGATTTTGTCTGCCAACCAATAGATGTTGGCGGAATCGTTTTTGGCCTTACTAGGAAATCAAATATAGCAGCTCTTTACATTATCAAGATAAATTCAAGCATGCTTAGGATTTGGGATTTGAAAGCAAAGCTAGGAAACAATTCCAGAGGAGACCATACACATCTAAGATGTCATTGGTTTACCAGGAATAAATCATTATGCCTTTATTAACGATCTGTTTGTTCGTTTTACATTGCACTCTTATATTCACCTTTTCTGATTTGCTTAAAAACTTTCAATTATATTGCGGCAGCTGTAACGCCTCACAATGGATTCATAGTATTCCTCTCACCAGTACTACAATTACATCCTTTCCTAGCCCCCAATTGCTATCCCACATAGGTCTACGATTATAAATCCATCGGCAAGAGATAAATTGTCGGAAATGATGAGTGCTGCCGTCGGGGATCGAACCCGGGACCCCAGATTGACAGTCCAAGCGCGCTTTGACGGCGGCTATTACCGTCACTGTTCCCGCACCGAAAAGGTATGATAACCCACGAATACAAACGGAAATCTATAAAGCGAAGCCCGCGACAATACTCATCTAACAATAGCGTTAATACAAGATCTGTATTCGCACAAGGAATCATAAATGGAACATACTTATACTAACCAAATCTTTAGTAAAAAGCACTCAAGTTTGAAAATTGTCCAGATCTATTGTTTTAAGCATGTTTTGGTTCTAAGCTGTGATGACTTTTTTCGCTTGAAATCCGATAGACTTGCCTACACAAGCAACTGTGAAGTCTAATGAAGTCAGATCCATGATTATATCAAAAAGCTAAATTTCTCTACCAACAAGAGTTATCCCTTATAAATTTCACTTCCAAGTTTGAAGCGCTTTTCTTTTAGATGGACATTTTTTGTCCGTTAGAACAGAATGATGGGATTTGAAAAAGGAATTCATCCGAATAAAAATAAATCGTTAATATTATAAAAATGTCTAATAAAGCATGTTTTAAAATCATCATTGCTCAGATGGCTATTGATACTGAAATGTGAAGAATTGCAATGATTAAAATATCATTGGATGGACATTTTTGTTTCTTAAAACGGACTGATGGAATATGAATTCATCCTAATCAAAGTTTTTCATATTAATTATCTAAACAGTGCATTCAAACATTTATCTTATAATCATATCATTGTCCATTCGGTTATTAATACTTTATATGAAGACAGGAAATGCTTACATTATCTTCCTGTTGGATGAAATACCTTTTGTCTCTTAGAATAGACTACTGAAATGTGAAAGATAAATCGAAACCTATTGAAACTTAATATGAAGAAGTGAAACGCGTAAGAAAACTCTCTGTTCGATGTACATTTTTTGTCTCTTAAAACTGACTGATGGATAATGAAAATGCAATTATCTGAATTAAATTTATTCATATGATATATCAAAAAAGTGCATTTAACAATTTCCTTATATACATATCATTGTCCAAACGGTCTATAGTACTCAATAAGAAGACACGAAATGCTAATACTATCTTTCTGTCGAATGACCTTTATTTGTTTCTTAAAACAGACTGATGGGATATGAAACAAGAGCCGTCGGAGGACAGCACAGCTTGAATTTTCCTAGTGCTGTTAGTAAAAGCAAATCAATATCGACAATGGAGAATTCCATTTAATGAAGGACAAAAGAAACGAATATTTGTCTAAGGACTCATGTAATGATCACAGAAGCATGAAGCAACGTCACAACGTAACAAGAGGACCATGATGATTCTAGATCGCTTACCTGAGTCTTTTTGACCCCTGGGACACCACATCAATTAAATAGGCAGATGTAAATAGGAAGATATTTTTAAAATAAGATCAAAACCATGAATGTTTTCAGCAAATAGTTAAAAGGATGTGCCTGGGTACAGACCTTACATGAACATATGGACATACAATGAACTATCTTCATGACATACAATTAAATGAGACCATTATAAAAAGTCCTTGGCTTCTGGTTTCAGAGACCAAGTTTTAAAGATTTCCTCCTTTGTGTCTTTGTAAAAAACGCGTGTTCATTCAGAGCCCTAATATGACCCTAGGGGCATGACATGAAAACGTTGGTAGGGTCCCTTATATAAATAACACGGAAGATGTCTGCCTTTTGGTTTCAATGAAGACGACTTTTGAAGCTTTTTGCTCTTTGAATCTATTAGAAAGGGATGCGCCCGGGAGAAACCCGAATATGATGTGTTTGTATGTTTTGTTGTTGTTGTTGTTTCTTTTTTTGTTTCCTTTTTGCGCCTTTTGGCCCGTCGACAGCCGAGGTCATTTTGAGCGCAAGCACAATAAACATGAGAAAATTTGTATAAAAATGCTATAAAAGATCCGATAAAAACATTTGTATAAACGCCTTAAACACAGTTCAATAGAATCTTAAAAACACATCCTTTCAAATTGTAAATTGATCTCGCAAAGAAAACCATAGAAAACTAACATGGGCCATGAAGTTAGGAAGAAGATAACTACATGTACAATGTACATAAGTCGTTGTACAGTTGAATGTATGTAGTAAATAAATAAGTATATAATATGTAGAATTTAGATGACAGAAGTACCCAAGGTGAGCACAATGGTACATCGGCTCTAGTCAGATCGAGAGTCACCAATGAACAAGTCCTCCCTATGGAAAATTCGAACGTTGGAGGCAATATAAAGCTGAAAAATGGAACAATTAATTTTAAGTTTGCTGTCAAAGTTAAAAAAGGCTGAGAAAGTCAAAGTCGATTTTAAAGACCAACATCTTTTAAGTCAGCAATAATTGTTTCACTACGGACAGTTTCAAACAAATCTTCCATACTGTTCGCTCTAACATGTCTGGAACGAATTGGTTAAAATCAATGCAATCTTTCAGAATATGTTTATAGTAATGAGAATAATTTTTCTCACTTTCATTTCGGATACTTATTTGTTCATAAGCTTCTGATAAACATCTTAACTACAAGTCAAAGAGTGAAAAATAAATTAAGAAAGATTTATAACATTACAAGGACATACTTAGGTAGAATATTGCATAATGGCTGCTATCTCCAATGTATTAAAACGCTTATGTTATTAAGGTTTCATTGATCAAATTTAAGATTATCTATTTGCTACCAAAATCTACCAAGGAAAAAGTTTTTGATACATTTTTAGCTCACCTGAGCACGAAGTGCTCAAGATGATCTATTGTGATCGCACAATGTCAGTCGTGCGGTGTGCGTCGTCCGCAATTTCTTAAAACATCTTCTCCTCCTAAACCGGAGGACCAATCTGAATGAAACATTGCAGGGATGTTCCATTGGACAAGCTCTACTTGATAATCTTTAAGAAAGCCTTGCAGGCACGTTAGATCAGATTTATGTGCTCAATCAATCTAAAATATGGTTAGAATGATTGTCTTGATAAAAGTAAGCTGAACTTTGAAATTTGTTCAAGTTTCACCAAATACGAGGTCAAGAGGTCAAATGATATTTACGTTTGATTACTCTCTAGAGGAGGCCACATTTGTTGCTCAATCAACCTGCAAATTGATTTCAAATATTTGACTTGATGAAATATCTGACAAGATTGAAAAAGAATCAAGTAAGGTCATAAATGAGATCAAGAGGTCAATTTTTAAACAGTTTATCCAGGTGAGAAATTTAGGGCCACTATCGCCCTTTTGATTCTCAGTCATATCGAGGAGACTGGTGCACCTTTTGATGGGTTCCTAGGTTGTCACGCACAATTACTACCATAACATTTCTACCAATCCGGTTCGATCCCTGACCACGGCACTCTTTTTTTCCGACTATTTGTCTCCCATCAATGGGTCGATAATCGTAGACCATTTTTGGATTGCAGCTGAGGCTAGTAAAGGATGTAATGATAGTTCCAGGAATTCATCATTAAGTGCTCCAGCTGTAGCAATATAACCGAAAATTGTTTAAAAGCGCCGTAAATCCCAATTCAAACAAACAAGCCTCCCTAGCCGTCAGCTATCTCATAAACGTGTCCGAGGATTGAATTGAAGCAAAGCCCTTGACGAAAATTTGAAGATGTGGATTAGTTGGGCAATACGGACACTAGTTCGTTTCCGATGAACAGTTCAGGATTATATTTTCATTTAAAATCAAATCTATACCGGAGAGAAATTAAAGAAAATAACGACTAGTACAAATAGAAAGCCTCTCCTTTAAAACACTAACTGAACAAACATCATGTCAGTCAGTTTTTATTGTCGCGATTAAATGTAGATTATAGAATTGATTACCCCGAATTTCAATTAAATGAAAAACACGCCAGCATAAAAACCAGGATTTCTCGAAAAGTGATAAAAAAAATCCCATCATCCCATCATCAACAGATCAATCGGGAAGTTTAAAATAATGTTTATTTCTTTCCACGTATTATATGTAACACGTTATACGAAAAGCGGCTAAAATATAAGTAAAGAAGGAATTTCCCGTGTGTAAGCAATTGAAAAGTCTGAACAAGTTTAAGTTTCTTCATTGTTGGCATCCTCAGCTTTTACTTTATTCCTTGGAATATGCCATGTCCCAGGCACGGGAACGACATTTAGACAGTCATTTAACAGTGATTGACCATAATTAAGCCACCACTGAGGTTACTAATGAAGGGAAAATACTTCATTTAAGTTGAGAGTGTTTAAGAGCTGGTTTTCTCCCTTGGTGGAATACTCGTTTTGACGAATGTATCACTCCTTTTGATGCCTTTCAATTAAATGCTTCAAAAGAAACAACAATGTCAACTGACCAGAATAATATGGCCACATTTCTGTTAGATGGAGTAACGTAAAATGAAACCTAGAGCACACTACGGATGCCAACGCTCCGCTACAAGTGCTTGATAATATAACAATTCTAAAAGAGGCATCACTCTTACAAAAACGCTTTCAATTAAGGGTAATCCCCTTGAAAGGATCTCGGCTATCTCGATCAACAACACCAAGAGAGTCAAGAAGGATAGCAAATAAAAGTTGAGAGAAAGCGAGACTACCAGTGATGAAACTCGCGTTTGAAGTTGGGTTGTATATGACGACCTGAGAGAGGACGCACCTTTCTTTCACATGACTCTGTATTTCAAACAATATATGAATAGTTTTTTGGTCAGTCATTACCAACATAAACAAGTTCATATAAGGGCTGTGCCCAGGAAATTTCCTATTAGCTCTTTGCTGAAAATATCCAATGGTATTGATCTAATGTAGAAATTATCTTCTTGTTGACATCTTCCCATTTAATTAATGTAATGTCCCAGGGGTCAAAGAGACTCAGGTGAGCGATCAAGGACCATCATGTTCCTCTTGTTTGGTTATAGTCCAATGGTTTTTAACTGAGTTATGACCCTTAAATTCACTGATGACATCTGATTATGGACAAAGCGCTAGGGACTGATTGAATGGAGTTTAACGCCGCTTTCAACATTTTTGCAGTTATATCGCAGCGGCTGGGACACCTTAAAGTGGTTTCCTAGTATTTCGCTCACCAGTACAACCCCAACGTCCTTTCCAGCCCCCAGCTGCTATCTCCAATAGGTCTACGATTATCAACCCATTGGTGAGAGACAAATAATCGGATAGAATGAGTACCGCCGTCGGGTATCGAACCCAGGACCTCTACATTGACAGTCCGACGCGCTACATGCTGGGCTATGACGGCGGCTTTGCAAAGCGCTTGGGAGGGGGTCATAAGTAACATCTCGTAACATTTTCTAGTCGTGATCAAAAAGAAAAATGTCGCTCAGATTCGAAGTAATAAGAAGCTTGCAGTACCGACGTTCAACAACATGTAGAATGTTCCTATATGAAAACTGGTGTCGGGCCCGCAAAATATTTGTCCTTGAGCTATGACCTTGCCGCTGTAGCTGTCTGAAAATTTCATGACACATCTACTCATGATTTGGATTAATTGTACTAAGAGTCGAGCGAATAGTTTCCAAACAAACGCACGCGGAGAAATAGAATTTACTTTTGAAATAATTTCATTTACGCTACGGTGTATCGATGAATAAAGTCTGATGTTGGAGATTTCATATGCATATTGTGAAATTCGAGGGCGGAGCCCGAGGACTTTGCTTTGCATATGAATTCCACGCCCCCCCCCCCCCCCCCCCTTATCCCCCATCAGACTTTATTCATCGACACATCATAGCGACAATAAAATTATATCCATTACATGTATAACACGTTTAAAATTCTGAAATTTTTTTTACCTTCTTCTTGATGTAAAAGTGTATTTAAATATATTTCTGCGCGTAAAATTAATGAAAAGGTAATGTTATTGACGTTGGGAGAATTTCACAGAAAGCGAAGCGTGGCATTTAGCACGTAGGTTTTATGACGTCAAAGAATAAACGCGTTATTTGAGACGTTCAGTAAAATGGACGAAGCTGTCTGTGAACACAGTAAAAACACGTAACAAATGAATTTAACTGCGGATAAAGTTCTATGTAATGTCTTCTTATTTCATATATGTGTTTTACCCCATCGCGTTTAAGGTAACTGCGGACAGATAACATGGTCGAATTTTTGACTGTCTTAAAATCTAACAATAACTCTGAGATTTATATTTGAAATGCAGGAATTAGCGAGCTCGCAATGAAAAGGGTCTGAAGCTCGTTCATTTGACGTCGTGATGTCATAAAAGGGCATCCTTTTTTCGACTCGCCAAAATCATTATTTGCAAATATTTTCTGAATAAATCGGTCGATTTTCACGAAAAAAGTTTCATTTTGAAAGTCCAATAGCTATTCGTTTAATTTCTGTGCACATTCTATTAGAAAAATAAGCCCGAAACGCTAACTTCTTCGCGAATTTTGATGTACCTTTTTTTTTCATTTCTTTGTAAATAAGTAGAAATTTCTCAAAATTTCGTCCGGTGACCTATGCTGATTTTTTGTTATTTTGTAGCGAAAAGGATATGCTTTGCATTAAATAAAAATGATGTCTTCGGGTTAGATTTTTTATTAAATTCGATTTTATGAAGTTGTTGGAACAGTTTTCGTCGAATTCGACGTCGCACCAAAACCAATGGCACTATGCTTATTTGGCGCCAATCTCCCCTTCAATAACGTATTCTGAAATATTTGAAATTAAGGTTTATCGAAAACTATAGGATTCACAAGCATTAAATCTGAATGTGATTCTAAGAAAAACAAAAATTCACTTAAGATTAATCCATTTAAAAAGACAGCTTTTGTGAACATTTGACGCGATGTTGAAATATCCTTTGATATGCGATTACTTCGCGGAATCGACTTTTATAAAAAAAATCTAACCGAATGACACATCTTTTTTATTTCAAAATTCTTCAGCGGAATGGTTTGGCAGCAACATATCTAAATTTCACCGGACAATTTTCGAGAAAAAGGGTAATATTTCCAGTGACTGTACTCGAAAACAGCAACACAGAAGGCATTAACATTTAATACGTTACACTTAATTGTATTTTCTTACACTAATATCTTCATATCAATAAAACATAACAACAGGCGTTTTTAAACGAAGCAAATGGCGTTTACGTGATGAAATTCGGTTTACTATTTTCGCAAAAATGGACAATTACTGATTTTGGTCCCTAAAAAAGGGGTCGGCCCCTTAATGACGTCATGACGTCAACTCTGTGTTATGAAACTCCTTATTTTGACCGAAATATGAAAGCGGGTACTTCAAAGTTCAGTTTTATCGCATTAGGCATGATTTGCAGACAATCTAAAATTTGGACCAAAAAACGGTCCTCTATGTGTCCGCAGTAACCTTAATTCATTTATTTCAACGTGGCGACGTCGTTTGAAATTAGGTAGTGCGGTGACTCGCTGCACATGCATTCAAAAAAGTATATGCAATACCTTTCAATGAAAATTTGAACGTTTTTCGCGATGATTTAAAACTATATTCACGCACATTTTCGCTCAAAAGTGTTAATCATAGGCATATTTATACGGGATGTCTACATATTTATTGATCGACCCTTGTATATTGTTGTTCGCGACAGTTTCCCGCAGCACACATAGATAATACATTGTTGGTGACTTGAGAAGGAAAAGTTTATCGGGTAAGACCTAGAAACTTATCGGATAAGCCGGATTTGTTTGTTTGTTTGAATGAGGTTTAACGACGCTTTCAACAATCTGTCAGCTATATCGCGATGGCAGGATCACCAAACAATGGATATCTGGCATTTCTCACACCAGTAATACAATTACATCTTTTCCTAGCCCCTAGCTGCTTTCCCACATAGGTCTACGATTTATCGACCCATTGATGAGAGACAAATAGTCGGAAGGGTGAGTGCCGCCGTCGGGCACGAACCAATGACCTCTAGAATGAAAGTCCGATGCGCTACCATTTGCGCTTTGACGGCGGTCCTGGTGAGCCGGAGGCGAACGGAATGAATTCCGCAGCCGAGCCCGATAAACTTGTTCATCTCCAGTCAACTATCATCTTTTCTATTTATCCTGTTACAATCTTTTTTAAAAAGTCTATTTGACTACACAATAATTTGATCAAATCCCGATTTACCATACCGATTGCTTATCGTAAGAGTGAATGGTAGGTGAGGTTGGATGCTCGATTACTGCTCAAGAACTCGATAATTGAAAGGATTTCTGATGCTGCATTAAGAAAATGTTTAGTCACAAAAGAACTCCTGAATAATGCTAACATAGCTTAATTATCAAGAAAATGTTAATCTGGCGATTTTCTAGTTTATCTCAACCGTATGACATATTCTTAAGAACTGTTTCCATTGAAACATAAACAAACTCCAACTCAGTGCCGCCCTTGCAATTAATCACATGATGGACATAGATAGAAATCAATTGTAAACCTGCTATCTCAGAAATCTTTCTCGGAAAAATAAAACCTTTGTTAAATCTATCCGCATAAATGTTTAAAAATCATGACAGTTTTCGAGGTTGATTGACAACACGCAAGTTAAGCTATTTCACTCTTTTAAAGATTTCGTCATCAGTCATGTTCTACTTCATCGATGTAGTAGCGATTCAATTTGATTAAACATGTGAATGTAGTGAAATATTTCAACAGATAAAGAACGGAAAAAGTGTTAGGAAGTCTACTTTTCAGACAAAAAAAAAACAACACAAAATAAGATGACCCGACAGGTCACATGACCAATTGACATGAAAATTCTGCCACGTGATCAAGAGAACTGATCATATCAAAGGGTTTATTAGACCCGTTTTTATCAATTTATATATATAGCTAGTGATAGGATACTTTAGAAGCCATTATAGGCTAAGTCTTAGCCTACACCGCCTGCTTTCAACATACAGTTTATAACATCGCGAAATTGACAAGGTAATTTAAGAATGATTTTGAAACGAAATTTAATGGGTGTGTTAAGTAAGATGTAAGTGAAATTGAAGGGAGATAATACAATATTGCTAATTTTGTTCAGGATAAAAAAGGGCGAAATAAATTACCTCCCTTTAATAAAATATTAATACAAGATCTTTCAATAGCTTCATGTTTCTTCAAAAATAAATCAGACGCATACAGTTTTAATTGTGAAGGTGAATCTCAATTTTTTCTTGCGATACTCGTTTTGAATATAATTGTTGATCTTTAGTCATTTTTGAATGGTTTGAGTGAGTGTTCGGAATGAATCAATGGAGCGATGAGTGAGCAATTTAGAATGACTTTAATTGAGATGAATGTCAATTTCACGGTGTTACTAACTGTATCTATTTCGAGCCTGCCCTGATGAAGATTTCCGAAAATTGATATTTTTAAACAAAACTTTGATTAAGAAGGATAAAGTCAAAAAGTCAAAACCTATCAAGGTCCTTCTGACACAAATAGTTACCGCCTACGCTACAGGCCTCATCATTAAAACCTCTGTGAAACGGCCAGATTTCTAGACAGTCTTGGTCGTCAGCCAGGGAATTAGGTTGATTCTTGGCCCAGTTGAAATACGTGATTTCCGTGTTTGACCCGATCCACATCCACTTTCCTTCCACCTCCTCGTCCGTTCCTCCTACCCATGTGTACGTCGTCATATTCTCGACCAGTCTATCAAAAGTGGCATCATCTTTAATTTCAGCAAGAGTTGCATCCATTTCGTGGCATTTAAGAGAAGCCGAAAACCAGTCTACTTTCTCATCGTCCACGAGCAGGAAGCAGGTGTTCTCAATTTTTATCCAATTTTCGGGACAGTCAGTCACACGTGGTTTTGTCATATGTCCTAAACCTATATCTGGTGGAGGAATGGCTCTATTTTTCAACTCATTGATAGTTTTATTTAGATGTTCAATCATTGAAATTAATGGTCTATTATTGTCAAGTTTATTTGAACTCAACTCCATATCAAACATTCCCTCTAGGTTATCCATCCTTTCCTCAATCTCATTTCGAAAAGATCCCGTTCTTTTGATGAGATAATCTAAGCTCTGTCTGTTTATGGCTTTCTCGTCTGCGAGTCCTTTCACAGACGCAGCGACTAATTTCAAAACTTTATTAACCTTTCTTTCCAATTTATCAATACGTTCAGTGACTTTCGGATCTGATTCTTTATTGTCATTAACAGATCCCCTTCCTTCTAACATCTGAAGAAGCTTCTTTTCCGTTGTAGAAATAGCTTGTCTGTTCTTCAAGGATTGAACCATCACTTGGGTTTCTAAAGCACTGACACGTTCTTCTAATGACACTGCAAAATCGTCGTCAAAATTGTCTTCATTTATAGAATTGCAAATTAGCATAAGTACGATAACTATAACTAGATTGATATATTCCATTTTAACTTCTTCGATATCTACAACACAGTCTTAAATTTATGTTCTGAAATGGGCTTGATACACGTAAATCAATGGATGTCAACAGCATAAAGACCAACTTCTACTATCTGAAAGCTGATTTAATTATATCTAATTTGTTTTGCACTTAAATGCATATAACAAAAAATGTATACACAGGAAATGGTGCACTTGAAAACAATCCACACGTTAGCGTCGTATTAAAATCGTTTTTTAACAAAGGGAATGTAGGGCTTGTGCTAAATTTGCATATTCAATTGGAATTGACTCAATGACTGTGAATTTTGAAGTGTTAAAACTTCTATTAAAAGGCTCAAAACAGAATGAGTGGATAATATGAAAATATATTGTTATGCTGGTTGGTTTTTTTTTTCTTTTAATTTTGCATAGCTATTCTGTACGCTTGTGCACGAAAACGATCCACATTTCATTCAAATCGATCAAACTATCGTGCGATTCAAATGGCTGACGTGACGTCTGATTTGTACTGGCAGACACAAAGCCGAAAGGTACGTATATTTTATTAAAGGCAGGTAATAAAATATCGCAAATTCGTCATATGTGACAAAGGTAGCGAAATTGAATACCTCCGATTAAAGTCATTCAAAACTCGCCCTCCCACTGGTTAAACTTCATTCCGAAATAATTCCAAAATCATTCAATTTAAGATTTTCTTAAATTATAACTGTACGTCCTTGAATATTCATACAGTGTGTAATGTTATCATCGTCTGTCACTGTTAAGAGCATCTTAAATTGACGAGTTGAATTATTTTGGAGTGATTTCTAAATGAAAACGAATAAGTTTGTGGAACGAGTTTGGACTTCAATCCAAACGAGATAATTCAATATCGCAAATTTAGTCCAAGTTGGACGAAATAAGCGATATTTATTACCTCCTTTTATATTCCTTTAAAGAACATCTACGTACTTTTCAATCTGCGTGTCTTCATGTCCCAATCAGACGCTTTAAAATCCACACCAGCCAAAAATCGTGCAATAATTTGATCAATTTAACCGAATTGTTGATCGCTATAACGATTTCGAATTGGTTTTAACAGTTTTCGTTTTAAGTGATTTAGGTGAGTGTCTTAAATGAATAAATAGAGCGATGAGTGATCGATTTTGAATGTTTTGATTGAGGTGAATGTCAATTTCACGACGCTCTTTACCGTAGATATGGGTCGATAACAAGTTCTCACAACTTGTTGTTCACCCATTCCGATCCCTCATTTCAGTTTCGCAATTTAGATAAAGTAAAACTTGTTATAAGCGACCACTAACGGGACCGCCAAAATGCGGTCGTTAGAGAAAATGACCACTTTATACACGCTTTATTTACAAATAAGAAACAACAATTTTGATTGAATATTTAGAAAATCTGTCCCTGTAACAAGCTCATGCAAAGGAAAATTCTGTTTTTCATAATCAGTAAAAGACCACTTTTAGCTGAATCACAATTAAAATATGTTTCCCAATATTCTGAAACACAGTTTACCGATTAAGTCTAGTTTTGAAACCGTTCAAAAGATCTGTAAATGCCGTTGCCAAAGTTACTAAAATGGAACCGGCGGTTTCTGTAAAGCCACATTTGCTGTTATTTTATTTATAAAAAAAATAACTAAATATTTGACAAAAATTCAAGAAAGTGGAAAATCCCTCATTCACCCCTTCTAAAATACAAGATATTTTTTTAGGAAAATTTGAGTCAGAAAAATAACATTTCTCTTTTACGGTTTGAAACTGTAGTCTTTTCATTAGCCAGGGATTCAGACCCTGATTTTAAATGTGATTTGCTAACGATGTTTCTAAAAAGGTGGATAACCCCTTTAAACCTTCAGAATTGAAAACCATTAAACTTCTCTTAAAAACAGGCTCTCGGTTGATAAGAACTTACAGGACAGTGTAACATGAAAATTTATGATACTAAGCTCCATTTAACGGACTGATATAAGTCTGTCTTTTGATGCAAAGGCGGCTGCCTGAGTAGTAAGTATGAATCCAATGAATAGTAAAACCCTAATGCAATTAGCAATAATCGTCAAGCATCGATTATTTTGCAATTTCAACCACGGAAAAAAACATACACTTAGGTGAAATAAGGCAAGGAATATCGTTGATCACGGTTTTTAGCGTGTGTGTCGTCTGTAAAAGGTTAACACACTTTACTTTGCTATGCATTTATTTTCCGATTAAAATGTATCATTCTGTGAATAATAGTAATAAATACAAAACCGGGAGTAGCTTGATTCCTCTCTATGTGTCGATATTTTTGTTAGTTTCGCGACCTAAAATGTCCGGTCCGGTCGGTCGACATTACTGGACTTATAAAGAGATCGTGGCGGGTGGCGTCCACTTCTTTTACCGGGGCACACCTGTGTCACCGTATGTATTATTGGCTTGAAAATTAAGAGTAATGTTTCACTCATGATTTCGAAGTGCAATACTCATGAACAGTTACTCTAGCTAGCTTATCTTTTAAATTATTTTCTCTTGTTGTTTTCCATATTGGGACATCCAGCAGTGTATTGCGCATATCTTGTGACAATTTGCAACCTTGTTTATTATTTTATAATTATTTAATTTATTTTGTTGTTGTTGTGTTTGATTTCCATACACTACTTTTCCATGGCGTCTATTTTATGTGTGACAAGCCATAGTAGAGGTAAGACCCGTTTTTAATGAACACGTGATCAATATGAAGTCGAAAAAATAAGTATCTCTTCCTGGTTAGGAGGATGAATGGTTTCATTGTTAGTCTACAGGTAAGAGTAGCGTCGGACTACATCAAATATTGTTACAGTTAGTTACATCGTGAAATTGTCAACTATCATCTATTCTATTTATCCTGTTACAATCTTTTTTAAAAAGTCTATTCGACTATACAATAGTTTAATCAGATCTCGATTTACCACACCGATTGCTTATCGTACGAGTGAATGGTAGGTGAGGTCGGGTGCTCGATTACTGCTAAAGAACTCGATAATTGTAAGGATTTCTGATGCTGCATTAATACAAGAGGGCCATATTGGCCCTAAAGCGCTCACCTGAGTTAACAGCCTCAAGATCTGACCTCTTAACCTAGTTTTTAACCACACTTGACCCAAATTCAAACCAGACAGATTTTTGAAAGCAATTTCAATCTGGCTAATTCTCTGGATGATAAGGCAAAACTTATGGCCTCTAGAGTGTCTACAAGGATTTTCTAAGATTTGACCCTGTGACCTCATTTGTGAATCCACTTGACCCAAGTTCATCAAGAAAGCCATTCTGGCCAATTTTCAAGTTAATTGAGCAGAATTATGGCTTAAAGAGTGAGTGTCTACAAGTTTTTTTCTAAAACTTGAACCTGTGTCCTTATTTTTATTCCCATTTGACCATAATTCAAAATTTATCTAGACTTCATCAAGAAAATCAATCTGACCAATTTTCAGGTTGATTGAGCAAAAAATTTGAGTGTCATTCATTTCATTAGAGTGTCTACAAGGTTTTTCTAATATTTGACCTCGTGACCTCATTTTTGACCCCATTTGACCCAATTTTGAACTTGTCCAAGATTTCATCAAGACAATCATTCTGACCAATTTTCAGGTTGATTGGGCAAAAAATATGGCTTCTAGAGTGTCTACAAGGTTTTTCTAATATTTGACCTCGTGACCTCATTTTTGACCCCACTTGACCCAATTTTGAACTTGTCCGAGATTTCATCAAGACAATCATTCTGACCAATTTTCAGGTTGATTGGGCAAAAAATATGGCTTCTAGAGTGTCTACAAGGTTTTTCTAATATTTGACCTCGTGACCTCATTTTTGACCCCACTTGACCCAATTTGGAACTTGTCCAAGATTTCATCAAGACAATCATTCTGACCAATTTTCAGGTTGATTGAGCAAAAATTATGGCTTCTAGAGTTTCTACAAGGTTTTTCTAATATTTGACCTCGTGACCTCATTTTTGACCCCACTTGACCCAATTCTGAACTTGTCCAAGATTTCATCAAGACAATCATTCTGACCAATTTTCAGGTTGATTGAGCCAAAAATATGGCTTCTAGAGTGTCTACAAGGTTTTTCTAATATTTGACCCAGTGACCTCATTTTTGACCCCACTTGACCCAATTTTGAACTTGTACGAGATTTCATCAAGACAATCATTCTGGCCAATTTTCAGATTGATTGGGCAAAAAATATGGCTTCTGGAGTGTCTACAAGGTTTTTCTAATATTTGACCCCGTGACCTCATTTTTGACCCCGCTTGACCCAATTTCGATCTTGTCCGAGATTTCATCAAGACAATCATTCTGACCGATTTTCAGGTTGACTGAGCAAAAAGTATGGCTTCTAGAGTGTTTTCAAGGTAAATGTTGACGACGCACGACGAACGACGGACGACGGACGCCGGACATCATGCGACCACAAAAGCTCACCTTGAGCACTTCGTGCTCAGGTGAGCTAAAAATGTTTAGCCTCAAAAGAACTCCTAAGCAATGCTAACATAGCTTAATTATTAAGAAGATGTTAATCTCGCGATTTTAAGGTTATTGTCATCTCAACCGAATAACATATTCTTAAGAACTGTTTCCATGAAATAAAAGCAAACTCTAACTCAGTGCCGTCCTTGCAATTAATCACATGATGGACATAGATAGAAATCAATTGCAAACCTTCTTTCTCGGTAAAATAAAACCTTTGTTAAATCCATCCGAATAAATGTTTAAAAATCATGACCGTTTTCGAGGTTGATTGACAACATTTTTCACTATTTTAAAGATTACGTCATCAGTCATGTTCTACTTCAGCGATGTAGTAGCGATTCAATTTGATAAAAACATGTGAATGGAGTGAAATATTTCAACAGATAAAGAACGGAAAAAGTGTTAGGAAGTCTACTTTTCAGACAAAAAAAAACAACAAAATAAGATGACCCGACAGGTCACATGACCAATTGACATGAAGATTCTGTCACGTGATCAAGAGAACTGATCATATCAAAGGGTTTATTATACAATGTACCCGTTTTTATCAATATGTATAGCTAGTGATAGGATACTTTAGAAGCCATTATAGGCTAAGTCTTAGCCTACACCGCCTGCTTTCAACATACAGTTAATAACATAGCGAAATTGACAAGGTAATTTAAGAATGATTTTGAAACGAAATTTAATGGTGTGTTAAGTAAGATGTAAGTGAAATTTAAGAGAGATAATACAATATTGCTAATTTTGTTCGGGATAAAAAATGGCGAAATAAATTACCTCCCTTTAATAAAATATCAATACAAGATCTTTCAATAGCTTCATGTTTCTTCAAAAATAAATCAGACGCATACAGTTTTAATTTTGAAGGTGAATCGCGATTTTTTCTTGCTTTACTAGTTTTGAATATAATTGTTGATCTTATCCTTTTTAGTCGTTTTTGAATGGTTTGAGTGAGTGTTCGGAATGAATCAATGGAGCGATTAGTAAGCAATTTAGAATGACTTTAATTGAGAGGAATGTCAATTTAACGATGTTACTGACTGTATCAATTTCGAGCCTGTCCTGATGAAGATTTCTGAAAATTGATATTTTTAAACAAAACTTTGATTAAGAAGGATAAAGTCAAAAAGTCAAAACCTATCAAGGTCCTTCTGACACAAATAGTTCCCGCCTACGCTACAGGCCTCATCATTAAAACCTCTGTGAAACGGCCAGATTTCTAGACAGTCTTGGTCGTCAGCCAGGGAATAAGGTTGATTCTTGGCCCAGTTGAAATACGTGATTTCCGTGTTTGACCCGATCCACATCCACTTTCCTTCCACCTCCTCATCCGTTCCTCCTACCCATGTGTACGTCGTCACATTCTGGACCAGTCTATCAAAAGTGGCATCATCTTTAATTTCAGCAAGAGTTGCGTCCATTTCGTGGCATTTAATAGAAGCCGAAAACCAGTCTGCTTTCTCATCGTCCACAAGCAGGAAACAGGTGTTCTCAATTTTTATCCAATTTTCGGGACAGTCAGTCACACGTGGTTTTGTCATATGTCCTAAACCTATATCTGGTGGAGGAATGGCTCTATTTTTCAACTCATTGATAGTTTTATTTAGATGTTCAATCATTGAAATTAATGGTCTATTATTGTCCAGTTTATTTGAACTCAACTCCATATCAAACATTCCCTCTAGGTTATCCATCCTTTCCTCAATCTCATTTCGAAAAGATCCCGTTCTTTTGATGAGATAATCTAAGCTCTGTCTGTTTATGGCTTTCTCGTCTGCGAGTCCTTTCACAGACGCAGCGACTAATTTCAAAACTTTATTAACCTTTCTTTCCAATTTATCAATACGTTCAATGACTTTCGGATCTGATTCTTTATTGTCATTAACAGATCCCCTTCCTTCTAACATCTGAAGAAGCTTCTTTTCCGTTGTAGAAATAGCTTGTCTGTTCTTCAAGGATTGAACCATCACTTGGGTTTCTAAAGCACTGACACGTTCTTCTAATGACACTGCAAAATCGTCGTCAAAATTGTCTGCATTTATAGAATTGCAAATTAGCATAAGTACGATAACTGTAACTAGATTGATATATTCCATTTTAACTTCTTCGATATCTACAACACAGTCTTAAATTTATGTTCTGAAATGGGCTTGATACACGTAAATCAATGGATGTCAACAGCATAAAGACCAACTTCTACTATCTGAAAACTGATTTAATTATATCTAATTTGTTTTGCACTTGAATGCATATAACAAAAAATGTATACACAGGAAATGGTGCACTTGAAAACAATCCACACGTTAGCGTCGTATTAAAATCGTTTTTTAACAAAGGGAATGTAGGGCTTGTGCTAAATTTGCATATTCAATTGGAATTGACTCAATGACTGTGAAAACTTCTATTAAAAGGCTCAAAACAGAATGAGTGGATAATATGAAAATATATTGTTATGCTGGTTGGGTTTTTTTTTTCTTTTAATTTTGCATAGCTATTCTGTACGCTTGTGCACGAAACCGATCCACATTTCATTCAAATCGATCAAACTATCGTGCGATTCAAATGGCTGACGTGACGTCTGATTTTTACTGGCAGACACAAAGCCGAAAGGTACGTATATTTTATTAAAGGCAGGTAATAAAATATCGCAAATTCGTCATATGTGACAAAGGTAGCGAAATTGAATACCTCCGATTAAAGTCATTCAAAACTCGCCCTCCCACTGGTTCAACTTCATTCCGAAATAATTCCAAAATCATTCAATTTAAGATTTTCTTAAATTATAACTGTACGTCCTTGAATATTCATACAGTGTGTAATGTTATCATCGTCTGTCACTGTTAAGAGCATCTCAAATTGACGAGTTGAATTATTTTGGAATGATTTCTAAATGAAAACGAATAAGTTTGTGGAACGAGTTTGGACTTCAATCCAAACGAGATAATTCAATATCGCAAATTTAGTCCAAGTTGGACGAAATAAGCGATATTTATTACCTCCTTTTATATTCCTTTAAAGAACATCTACGTACTTTTCAATCTGCGTGTCTTCATGTCCCAATCAGACGCTTTAAAATCCACACCAGCCAAAAATCGTGCAATAATTTGATCAATTTAACCGAATTGTTGATCGCTATAACGATTTCGAATTGGTTTTAACAGTTTTCGTTTTAAGTGATTTAGGTGAGTGTCTTAAATGAATAAATAGAGCGATGAGTGATCGATTTTGAATGTTTTGATTGAGGTGAATGTCAATTTCACGACGCTCTTTACCGTAGATATGGGTCGATAACAAGTTCTAACAACTTGTTGTTCACCCATTCCGATCCCTCATTTCAGTTTCGCAATTTAGATAAAGTAAAACTTGTTATAAGCGACCACTAACGGGACCGCCAAAATGCGGTCGTTAGAGAAAATGACCACTTTATACACGCTTTATTTACAAATAAGAAACAACAATTTTGATTGAATATTTAGAAAATCTGTCCCTGTAACAAGCTCATGCAAAGGAAAATTCTGTTTTTCATAATCAGTAAAAGACCACTTTTAGCTGAATCACAATTAAAATATGTTTCCCAATATTCTGAAACACAGTTTACCGATTAAGTCTAGTTTTGACACCGTTCGAAAGATCCGTAAATGCCGTTACCAAAGTTACTGAAAAGGAACCTGCGGGTTCTGTAAAGCCACATTTGCTGTACACAGTTGTTTTATTTATAAAAATTTAACTAAATACTTGACAAAAATATGTCATCAGAATTTCAAGAAAGTGGAAAACCCCTCATTCACCCCGTCCAAAATACAAGATATTTTTTTTTTTCAGAAGATTTGAGTCAGAAAAATAACCTTTTTCTTTTACGGTTTGAAGCTGTAGTCTTTTGATTAGCCAGGAATTTAGGCCCTGATTTTAAAAGCGTTTTGCTAACTATGTTTCTAAAAAGGTAGGTTATCCGGTTAAACTATAGAGAAATGAAAGCAAATTAACTTCTCTTTAAATCAAAGCACTGAAAGTACTGATGGTGGACGTTTCCGTTGGCATACTAGAGTGATTCTTCCATTTGTTGAGAAAAGAGAATTTTTACATGTATATTACGATATAAGGAAAGTGACCTGACCCAAGTTCGCATCTTGCTTCACATATACATTTCTCAACGTATATCGACGATCCTCAACCAAAGTCCTATAATTACAAGGTTTCGATTACTTTCGGCATTATGCCGGTTGTAGTTTAAAGAGTGATTTTCTGATCTATTGGGTATAAAAGGGAAAAAGACAATTGGATGATCTAGACTATTATGCTTATCTTGTATTGCTAATCGATTCTCCGTAATCTCATAATTAAAATTATGGTGTTATCTGCTTAAAAAATCTACAAAAGGTTAATTATTATTTGTTCCGCGATTTTCATTCTCAAATAAAGAAAGAAAGGGTAAGTATTGATATAAACATGGAAAAAAATGAAGACAGTCGTCTCGTGATTGGCTGTCGCGTGTTTAAAATTAATGGAAACCCCTTTGCATAAACACTTATCGCGCGACCTTAATGCTTTACTTTACCTCGGCTCGGGCTGTATTGGTATTCATGTGTTTTCCGGTATTTCCATTAATTGGCCTTTGTTTTATATACATAAGAAGTGTCAGGGGAGGTTACCATTCCAGTGATTCCATTCACCAAGTTCATGAGTGACCTCCCATAGACCATAGGGAAACAAGGGGCAAATTACACACTCTGTCTGAAAAGTAGTTCTACGCAAGCAAAACGTTCACCCGATTTCAGAATTGCACATGAATTCGCACTTAAAAGATGTCTTTGAGGTTTCAACAAGTTATGTTGAATCCTTGTTTCACTTAATTTTTAAACTGCATAGTTGTCAGACGGATACAATTCTTGAAAAAGAGCAAATTGAATCATAGTGAGCACTACTGTTTTGAAAACCTATTAACATCTGACATGATTATTCTTACGCGGTATTTACGCTGGTGAACGTAAAACGTCCACCAAAAATTAGGCTCTAAGCTGGTAGGAACTTACAGGATAGTATAAAATAAACCTTTATGATACTATGCTTTATTTTTCGAACTGATACTAGTCTATCTTTTGATTTAAAGGCGGCTGCCTGAGTTTTTAGTTTAAACCCATTAGACAATTTAACCCAAATTCAATTAGCAATAATCGTCGAGCATCGATTATTTTCCAATTTCATTCACAGAAACTCAGGTGAAATTAGGCAAGGAATATCGTTGATCACGTAAACGTTTTTTTTTTTTGTGTGTGTGTGTGTGTTTGTGTGTGTCGTTTGTGAAAGGTTTACACTCCTTACTTTGCAACACATTTATTTTCCGATTAAAAGGTAACATTCTTTGAATAATAGAAAACAATACAAAACAATATCTAGCTTGATTCCGTTTTATGTGACGATATTTGTGCAAATAAAATCATCTGTCAAAGTACTCGTAGTTTCGCGCCAAAAATTTTCGGTCTGAGATCGTCTGGCTGGCGGGTGGCGTCCACTTCTTTTAACGGGGCATATCTGTGTCACTGTGTGTCCGATTGGCTTGAAAATTAAGAGTTATGTTTTACTAATGATTTCAAATTGCAATACACAAGAACCGTAACTCTAGCTAGCTTATCTTTTAAGTTATATTCCTTTGCTGTTTTCCATATTGGGACATCATTACAGCAGTTTAATGCGCATATTTTTTGACAATTTGCAACCTTGTTCATTACTTTATAATCATTCCATTTATTTTGTTGTTGTTGTGTTTGATTGTCATACACTTATTTTCCTTGACGTCTGTTTTATGTGTGACAAGCCATAGTAGAGGTAAGATCCGGTTTGTAATGAACACGTGATCAATATGAAGTCGAAAAAATAAGTATGTCTTCCTGGTTGGGAGGATGAATGGTTTCATTGTTAGTCTGCAGAAAGGAGTAGCGTCGGACTACATCAAATATTGTTACAGTTAGTTACATCGCGAAATTAACAATCGTTCCGATTCGATCGACGTTTTTTGGTTGGTTCCGAATATTTTATGGTATATCATACATGCATGTTAGTACAACTTGTGGTCTTCTTTTCAAATGTCGTTGAATGACGGATCACTAGGCAAAGATCTATCATCTCAAGAATTGACATTATGGTTATATGTAAACGGGTATGCGTATATTCATAAAGACAATTCCCCGCGATAATTTCGGGGTGGGGTATTTAGAGATTCTCTAACTTTTAAGCAGGAAGTCTCATTGAAACTTGGTTAATGATAATAAAATTCAAGCAGAATGTGATTTCTAGAAGAAATTTGTTAAATATCTTGCAAAAAAAGCTTTAATTCTCATTGGATTCGGCTAAATGAGATACTTTTGCCCATGATATTCTGAGCCAGAATTATCCCTGAATACGTATTTACTAATCATAATGAACTAATTTTCCTTCTGAATTGAAGAGGTGCTTGAATCTTTTTCTTATGACAAATACTAAAAGGTCACGTAATGTAACATTTCCGATCTATGAATTGACATAGTTTTGTACGTCGCCGACATCAACCATCGCATTCACGCTAGCAAGGCGTATGCTTAACATTACAGTTAGTTACATCGTGAAATTGACATTCACCTCAATCAGAACCGTTTTGAATCGCTCACTCAGCGTTCCTTTCACTCATTCCAAACACTCACTCATACCATTCAAAAACGCTCAAACCCATTGAAAAAATATAGAACCAACAGCGTCGTTCAAATAAATCTGGACAGAGATAAATCGCGATGTCAATGAAATAATCCAAATTGTAAGCATCTAATAGGTCCTTGAAGAAATAGGAAGCTATCTAAAGAACTTGTATTCATATTTTATTTAAGGAAGGAAATCAATATCGCAAATCTTGTTCATCCTTAACAAAATTTGCGATATTGGATTACCTCCCATTAAATTCACTCAAAACTCGCTCCACAAACTCAATCAAAATCATTCCTAAATCATTCCGAAGTCAATCACCTCGTCAATTTGACGATGTTGATGATTGTAGCTCAATTTCTGTTCTAAAGAATGAGCCTACAAGTTTATAGAAGATGAAAATCAATTAGTTTTAATTGAATGAATATAAATCTAGGACAACAAAATACATCCTTTTAGTTTTGATCCCTAGCAAAAGCTGATCAGTATAGTTTAGCCAGGTATTAACTGACCCTTTTATGCACTAATTATGTCACTTATCCATAGCTTCATACGGTCTCTGAACATGCCTGAAAAGAAAACCCAATTTACGGTGATCGCTATTTCAGCGTTTCTAACAATGCTTCGTTTACTTTCAAAAGATTGGTCTTTACTTATTCACAAACAGTCTTATATTTCATCATTATTATCCTCATCCTTTTTAAAATTCTTTTAAATGTTTGGTTTCACTTGCTGTTTTTAACTCAATGGTAGGATTTAAGATATTTATGAGGAAAATGGTATAATTTATATGTGTCATTTGGCCCGTTACACCGTGTTTACTATTCGGTATCATAGTAACGTGTTTAAAAGACGGGATGCTATATTTACTGCATTGATCACTTACACAGTGAGTTTGTTTATTTAGTTTAATTAAGGAATGAAAAGTTATATTTTGATATGATTATAATGGGCATCAAGAGCTAAAGATTTTCTGTCACTCTTAATTTTAAAAAAAAAATGTTAAGCTATTTATATATCTACTTATAATGATGATTCAATAACAAATCATACGTTGAAGTCAATTCATTTATATCTTGTAAATGAGCATTTATCACAAATACGCATTCAGATTTTACATTTATTTACTACTTGTGTATATAAATTGAAATGATTAATGAATAAAATGAACATGTAACCGCGTTGATAATGCTATTCCTCATATTATACGTATTTTACTTTTCACTGCAGAAAATGATCTGGTCTTTAGTTATCATCACCCCTATTAATTTTACTTAAGCAGTTGTAAACGCATAATTCAAGCGTCAAAACATAATCAGATATTCTAAGTAAGGGGGAGGGGGGAGAGATTCGGATAAACAGATAAACACATGGGTAAAAGACAATATGCCCCCTATCTATTGATATAGGGATGAGTGTATTTTTCACTGCGTTTATTGGGGTATAAAGTGCAATTGCCTCAGCACATGGCAAATAACGCCCGTAGGGCGTTATGTTTAAGCCATGTGCTAAGGCAATTGCACTTTATACCCCAATAAAGGCAGTGAAAAAGACACTCATCCCTTATAATTGCAATCCTCTAGGTTGAAGACACTATGAAAATACTCAGCAAACTATTAAAGCTTCAAGTCTACTTTCTGCGCGTATTTTACTACACAATCTATTTTTAGATCGTGTACTACATATCTCGCTATCGAAGTGAAATGTCATAAAGTAAAACAAATGATACACAAATAAACGACAACTTTAAAATTTGTAGAGGTACTTATGACAAAAACTTGTTTATGCCCAGTCAGTCTGTATCTTTAAACGAAAACGGCGTGGTCGGTCTAAGTTGAGAGGGTTGTCGGTGGTTTTCGTCGATTCGCTGTTTTCTAAGTTTACGTCGGCCCAGAATCAGAACTGTATGCTTGAAATCGCAAATTCTTTCGAAAATATTGTAACGAGTCAGGGGACAGGGTCGGTTCTCTCTCTCACCAGCCTCTTACTATTTCTCTATCTGTTGAAAGTTGCAGATTTAACTGCAACACGTCGCTCGAGGGTTGCCGCTGCCAAAAGTGAGCTCAGTCAGTAAAGGGATTCAAAGAATGACGAAAACAACCATTTAAATTTCAGTCTAAGCGACAATTATTATTTCATCACCGTAGTTACAACGTTTTCAATACAATTCTTTCTATAAATTCCTAAATTTGGTAGAGTGAAGCGGAATAGCGACGTAATGTTAGTTCTCTAACCCCCGAGATCGGAATGAGCTGGTGACCAAAGAAACGCTGCCTATTTATACTATTCGAGCGCGTGCGACCAAAAATATTGGTCACGACGTTGGTCATGACCAAACAAGTTGGTCGTACGGCCAAAAAAATCGGTCGCGACCCAAAAAACGGGTCACGACGTCGTTGGTCACCCTAGAAGACTCTGAAATGGTTCTGACGGCTTTCCCTAAATTAAGGAACTAACCTCCTAAGAAAAATCAAATATTTAGTGAAAAGAAGCTGTCAAAACCCCTAAAATGTGGTTACTATAAATAACAGAGAAATTGACCTTGACGATCATGTGATATAAACAAACTTTGTAAACGTAATGCAACTTTTACGGGTCACCGAATCCACTCAATATCCGGTAATAATAGAAAACATGCTGCAAGATTAGATCGACCTTTTGACGAAAAATGCAAGAACTAGCGAGTGTCAGACCTCGACAGCGATTTCTAGGTTTAGTATAATGCTCAGAAAATGATATGCATTAGTTGTCTTGCATTGCAGAAAATAAATAAATGAAAAATCGACAGTCAAAATCGGACGAAGCTGTGAATGGATTCCGGCATTCCCGATCAAGCAAAAATGGACTAAAAGTCTCCAAACGACCTGAATACCCTAAGAAATCTACAAGATCTAGTTGCACGAAGTGTTTTATTGTGCATGTAGACCAACAGCTCTGATCTGGGTCTACAGCATATGATCTATTCCGTGTATTCTCGTACCTACAACACAGGGCTTGAAACAGATAAACACAGTATGCACAGGGATTTCTTACAGTAACTGCCTCAGAAATACATGTACAGACTGACCCCAAATCATAGGAGTGAACAATTATTAGAAAACACAGGAATACACGAAAGAAATTTACATGCTGCAAGTACCCACAACATCAGACAGAAATAAACGGATACAGCATATACAAGGATTGATCAGACACTATCTCTTCAATACTTGGACAGGCTGACCCCATAAGATTTGTGATATCGAAAACATGTCGGATATTAGATGCTCATACTGCTGAAAGTGATTGAAAATCAGGGGATAACCAGGATATATCATTACCCCCCTCTTAATTTGGCAAAACTCCGATTGCCAAACTAACTAATAAATACATGTACAGAGCTGTGAAATGAATGTGAATCACTGGAGCAATTCATGTAAAAAAAAAAACAAAATAAAAACTAGTAGACTGAATGCAAATTTACATTACAAAAAAAAATAAAGTGCAAGAAGTATTGACCAAATTCCTTGAACAACTGAATATGAAGTGCAGTCCTAGATTATAAGTATAAACTCAGAAGCTAGTCGACACTTCAATTCACTTCTATATTAATTTTACAAATAAAGATAAACACACAATAACTCTACTTGCACGTTAAAACTATAATCCTTTAAAACTTAACTGTTAGTTTTCAAAACTTAATAAACACCTTAAATTAATAACACTTATTATTCACTGTCACTGTTTTGAGATCAATATACTTAAAATATAACACCTAAAGTCTCTGAGTTGAACTGATACCTTAAATGTCACTCTATGATTCGCGAAATAATCCTACTTAATTTTATCTAAATTTAAAAGTTCACACTGTTCTTAAAAATTAATAACACTTTCGGACGCGAAACACGAGAATGTCAATATTAAGTAATACTGGTTTCCATCATCGTTTTCTGCGAGATAGTGGTTAGTTCACTTGGTAATGTCAAAGGATCATCCTTCTGTACCCGTAGTGTACCTAGCTGCTCCTTGACAGGTACAATACGGGCCTGCCAATCCCCTTCATGACAGGCGACCTGTCCAGTTTGGTAAAACTGGCAAAATATATCCTTTCCGTTTTGAGTTCTGGTTTGTGGGACACAAAACGGACTTGCCACATTAGTCATGACAAGCGAAATGAAAAGTTGTAAAAAGCGGTGTGGAAGCGTTTCATCCTTCTATACCCGTAGTGTACCTAGCTGCTCCTTGACAGGTACAATACGGGCCTGCCAATCCCCTTCATGGCAGGCGACCTGTCCAGTTTGGTAAAACTGGCAAAAAGAATCCTATCCGTTTTGTGCCGTTGGTAAAGAGACACGAAACGGACCTGCCATACCAATCATGACAAGCGAAATGTGATAGTAGGCTGTGTATTTAATCATGAAAATAACTGCTGGAAACAAGTTGTAACTTAGAGTAATTTGATTCAGGGGACTACTTTCTCCTATCTGACTCCTTTGGCTTCTTGACCACACTTCTCATATTCTCTTTGTCGGATGAAAACTTGCGCTTGTTTAGTGAAGAGGTAGTTGTCGAAGAGTTGGTTTGGCTGTGTAAACCAAATAGGGGCGATCTGGAGTCGTAGTTGGACTTGCTGCTTGTCTTACTGGATGTTGAAGTTATCTGTGACTTGGCACATGTTCGTTCCAAAGCATTCATGGCCCGCTGTAGAGAGTGTACATCATCCTGAAGAGTCCTTAGGTTGCGGTTAACTCCGTGCAGTTCTTTACCATTGGCTTCAATTGCGTGGAGTATGTCAAGTAAAATCCGTTGCTGCACAGGAATTTCCTGGTTTGGCCCACGCATATCAACCTGGGTAGCTGTCTCAATCTTCTGGTGGGTTTCTCTCTCTTTCCCTGTACTCAACCCTGAACTTTCCATTATTCGCCCTTCGATGAATAGTGGATCTTTTGTGTAGGATTGGTCCACCAGGCAGCTGCTGTTTTCTTGTTGGGGTGTCCCACTAGTGTTTGTGATATGTAGAGTTTGAATCTTCTGGAGTACTGGTGTTGAGCATAGCTTCTGGTTCAAAGGTGTGTTCTGGAGTGCTGGTGTTGAGCTAGAGTTCTGGTTAATAGGTGTATTCTGCTGTGATGGTGTGCGACTGGTAATTGAGTGAGCTAGTGTTTTGCTGCGTGCTGGTGTCAGGCTGGTCTTATTGAGTGCTGGTGTAACAGCTTCTTGGTTACCATCCTGCATGGTTATGGTGCTGGTAGGTAAAGGTCTGGTTAATGGCCTGGTCATCATACTTGTAAATCCAGGGTCATAACTGACGTGAGGGCTGCTGTCAACCAGATCCAATAACGTCAGTTGAGGGAGGCTGCTTCTTTCTTGGGTGTCTTCTGGTATCGTTACTATATTTACAGGTGTCTCAGCAGGGTAAACTGGGCAGGGAGGCAGCTGTGGACTTGGCAGGGTTGACGTCTTCACAAATCTTCGAGCTTCAAACTGCTGATTAGGTGTAACTGAGTGGACCATGGTGCCAGTCTTCTTTAAACTTTCCAGGGTCACTGTTCTTGTTGGCTCAGGCGTTTTCTGTAGACAAAACTCACTGAGCCAATCAGGTAGGATGGGATCATTGTCCTGGGGTTCAAAGATACTCTTGTCAGGATCCTCTGGGCAGTTTCCTCTTGCGGTGCTGAGGTTAACCATATATGTATTCACATCCAAGGGGTTAGGTGACATCCTGAGTAGACTTGACAGGTCCTTTACACCGGTCTTGGCTACTTCCTCGGTGTGTCTCTTGTAACAATCGAGGTGCAGGTACAGCTCTTTCATCTCCGTGCATCGAAAGTTACATAGGTTGCACATAAAGGGTACATCATCTAGGGTGGCATGCTTCTTTAGTATGTGTGCTATCATACGGCCTTTCCTATCCGTCTTGCCACAAGCCTTACATTGGTAGAGATGGTGGTTCCCAGGCATCTTACAAGCTTATATCTGAAAATAGACAAAATGGTCTCTTTCAGGATTACCCCTTAACTCCGTTCAGTCCACAGGAAATAATCTTGTTTTGTTAAATTACTGCTTAAGACCTCTTTTCTCAATTTTGTCTTTCTGTTTCGCATTAAGTTAAAAAAAATCTTAACTTAGAACTTTTGTTTCGCACGTCTTTAGCCCACTTTTGTAAACAGCAACTCGTATATGTTATCTATTACACCAGGCAATGCTAACTCTGTTCAACTTTCCGCACACCCATCTCAAAATGTGGATCTGTGTTTGAATCTAACCTTCCAACCTTACATTACCTCTCGCATCATGAACTTAATTATAATTCTTCTCCCTCACATAACAAATAACTTGAAATTTCACAATTGTCAGTATTTTATAGCTGGGTCTTCTTATTCTGGAATTTCTGTAAAGCTGCACTGGTCAAAATGTGTAAGCTCACACTCAGGTCAATCGGTTCATTTGGTTAAAACTGAAAGCACCTCATAAATGCACACCTTGGTAGACTCTTGACATCTGGTCCTGTACCTAACCACGGTCACCTCTGGTAGAATTTCTCTCAGTCACGCTTTGACCCACTACCCTCATGACCCTACTTTGGTACCTCATGACCCTCTCTATGTCTCACTATCTTTCCTGTATGCACATATGAGTCATCACCGTTTGCTCCATTCTCTAAACTGCTGATCTGAGTCTTCACTATCTTACACAGTCTGATCTGTCCACAACGAACCATTATGTTCGAGGATACCCAAACTCTTCCCTTGCATTCATTTAATACTTGCACACATCATAAACAAAACAATTCAACATAACTATAAACTTTGGTACCATTCACCACTGAAAATAACAAAACAAGAGGCCCAAGAGGGCCTGTATCGCTCCACTGGCTTAAAATCTCAAGATTTGAAAGAGAGATATTGCAAATAGAAGGTAATGAAAGTGAACAACATTCAGAAGGAATTCAGACTTTTTCTGGGTTGAAACTGACTTATGAAGGAATGAACTTAATTAACTTATATGTAAAATTACAAGAAAGAAAACTATTTAGATGTAGATTGAAACAAGAGGACCAGAATGGCCCTAAACCGCTCACCTGAATTTTATTGATCAAGTGGATCTCATCCAATCCAAATTTCTTGAACATCTTTAGATGATGGTCACCCAAGGAACATTCTGGTAAAGTTTCATTAAAATTGGCCTAATGGTTCAGGAGGAGAGGTCATTCAAAAATTTCCGGGTCAAAATAAGCCCCGCCTTGCCACACCCATGTTTTGGGGTCAATCCAAATTTCTTGAACAACTTTAGATGAGGGTCACCCTAGGAACATCCTAATAAAGTTTCATTGAAATTGGCCCAATGGTTTGGGAGGAGATGAGGTTCAAAGATTTCAGGGTCAAAATAAGCCCCGCCCTGCCACGCCCATAATTGGGGGTCAATCCAATTTTCTTGAACAACTTTAGAAGAGGGTCACCCAAGGAACATTCTGGTAAAGTTTCATTGAAATTGGCCCAATGGTTTTGGAAAAGCTGTCGTTCAAAGATTTCAGGGTCAAAATAAGCCCCGCCCTGCCACGCCCATATTTGGGGGTCAATCCAAATTTCTTGAAAAACTTTAGAAGAGGGTCACCCAAGGAACATTCTGGTAAAGTTTCATTGAAATTGGCCAAATGGTTTGGGAGGAGATGTCGTTCAAAGATTTAGGGGTCAAAATAAGCCCCGCCCTGCCACGCCCATATTTGGGGGTCAATCCAAATTTCTCGAACAACTTTAGATGAGGGTCACCAAAGGAACATCCTAATAAAGTTTCATTGAAATTGGCCCAATGGTTTAGGAGGAGATGAGGTTCAAAGATTTCAGGGTCAAAATAAGCCCCGCCCTGCCACGCCCATAATTGGGGGTCAATCCAATTTTCTTGAACAGCTTTAGAAGAGGGTCACCCAAGGAACATTCTGGTAAAGTTTCATTGAAATTGGCCAAATGGTTTGGGAGGAGATGTCGTTCAAAGATTTCGGGGTCAAAATTAGCCCCACCCTGCCACGCCCATATTTGGGGGTCAATCCAAATTTCTCGAACAACTTTAGATGAGGGTCACCCTAGGAACATCCTAATAAAGTTTCATTGAAATTGGCCCAATGGTTTAGGAGGAGATGAGGTTCAAAGATTTCAGGGTCAAAATAAGCCCCGCCCTGCCTCGCCCATATTTGGGGGTCAATCCAAATTTCTTGAACAACTTTAGAAGAGGGTCACCCAAGGAACATTCTGGTAAAGTTTCATTGAAATTGGCTTAATGGTTTGGGAAGAGATGTCGTTCAAAGATTTCGGGGTCAAAATAAGCCCCGCCCTGCCACGCCCATATTTAGGGGTCAATCCAAATTTCTTGAACAACTTTAGAAGAGGGTCACCCAAGGAACATTCTAGTAAAGTTTCATTGAAATTGGCCCAATGGTTTGGGAGAAGATGTTGTTCAAAGATTTCGGGGTCAAAATAAGCCCCGCCCTGCCTCGCCCATATTTGGGGGTCAATCCAAATTTCTTGAACAACTGTAGAAGAGGGTCACCAAAGGAACATTCTGGTAAAGTTTCATTGAAATTGGCCCAATGGTTTGGGAGGAGATGTCGTTCAAAGATTTCGGGGTCAAAATAAGCCCCGCCCTGCCATGCCCATATTTGGGGGTCAATCCAAATTTTTTGAACAACTTTAAAAGAGGGTCACCCAAGGAACATTCTGGCCAAGTTTAGTCAAAATCCACCCATTGGTTTCTGAGGAGAAGATGTTTAAAGAAAAGTTTACGCACGCACGCACGCACGGACGGACGGACGGACGCACGACGGACACCTCGCCATGACAATAGCTCGCTGGCCTTCGGCCAGTGGAGCTAAAAATGATTAATTTAAATCTGTTCATCTCATTATTGGCCATCATTTACAAATTTGACTGGCCCTCTGCAGAGGTCAACCTTCTCTTGACGGCTGCAAACCACTTTGGTGGAGTTACCCCTTCATACCGCTTGATCTTGTCGTGGTGAACAAGCTTCTCTTTCCCTGCCTTGTCTAGCTGTAACACAAAATTAATGTTATTCAGGTTTTTCTTCGCCAAATATGGGCCCTCGTTATTTCTCTTCAGCTTTTCTGCTACCCTAACTTTGCGGGCTTCAGACAACAACCAGACGGCATCACCAGCCTTGTAGTTTCTGTGGGCTAGTCTAGTATCATAGATGTTTTTGTTCCTCTTGGCTGCAACTTCCATGTTCGATCTAGCAACTTCATGAGCATGCTGCATACGCGATCTCAACATCTCTACGTAGGCTCCATAAGATGTTACGTCACTACTTGGTGCAGCGGCAAATACCAGCTCTGCAGGTAGCCGGACTTCTCGTCCCATGTTTAGAAGGTTAGGCGTCAACCCAGTACTCTCGCACGGTGTTGCCCTGTAAGCTCTAGCTAGGCACCCAAGATGCTGATCCCATTCCTCCTGCTCTTGACTGAGGTAAGCCTTTATCATCCGCACAAGTGTTCGATTAAATCGCTCAGCTTGTCCGTTGCATTTCGGGTTGCGTGGACTGGTTCTCAACTTCTTTATCTCCAACAAACGACAAAGCTCTTTGAAAATGTTGCTCTCATAATTTCGCCCTTGATGGCTCCGAATGGACAAAGGTCAGTCCCATCTGGATATAAAGTCGTTCAATATTCTTGCCGCACAAGTTTCAGCAGTCTGATCTGGAACCGCTATCACTTCCACATATTTACTGAAAATGTCTGTAAGCACTAGAATATACCGATTACCATTGCCTGTTAATGGTAAAGGGCCTATATAGTCTGTAGCTATGACGTCTAAAGGAGCCCCAGCTTTAACTGCCCCTAAGGGAGCCTTTGGCTTCTGCTGCGGTATCTTGTCTGATGCACATGTGTCACACTGCTTTATGTACAGGCTCACATCGTTCTTCATGTCAAACCAGTAAAAATGCTGTAAGATCCTACCATAAGTATTTTTGATGCCTAAATGACCAGATAGCACAGAGTCATGATATTGCCTCAAAATTTCCTTCCTTAGGCTACTTGGTACCAAAAACTGTAGATGGTCACCACAATTATTCTTCTTTACGAACCGTTTGAATAACAACCCATCTTTCATTTCAAGAGCTTCCCACTGGATCCAATAGTGTCTAGTGGCTGGGCTTGCACAAGTCATATCGGGTGATATTGGCTTTACTTGCACTGTCTTTGCCTTTAAAATGGGTGATATATCAGGGTCCTCTTGCTGTAATTTCCTCATTTCCCTTATGGACCTGATCCCTAGACAAGGTGGTGTCTTACATGCATAATCCTTGTCAAAACGCACAGTGAAATCACTCGCTGAGGATGGACCCGGGCTCGGCTGGGTCACTGCACGGATTTTCTTGTCCGACGCGTCTGGTAAGTTTGGGCTCTTCACACTGTCTAAACTTGCTGTATGGTCGGGATGCTTCATGTCCTGGGCTCTCTTAGCACATTTCTTGCATGGGCCACATTTTTAAGGGTTCGTCCATATCCTGCAGATGACAGTCACATTCCCTGGGATTTTCGCACCTTAAAAGCGCATCACAATGGCCCTGTTTCTTTCCCTGACGGTACTCTATCACGAAATCATAATGAGAAAGGATCTCTATCCGCTTGCTATCTTTCCTCTGGGTTCTTTTAACTTAAATAGCCATATAAGAGCATGATGATCACTCCTCACTATGAATTTTCTTCCCAGTAGGTATTGTCTGAAATACTCTATGAAATAGCGTATGGCTAGTAGTTCCTTTTCCGTTATACAGTAGTTCCGTTCCGCACGGTTAAGTGCGCGGCTAGCATAAGCTATCACCCTTTCTTGATCATCTTGTAACTGGTGTAGGACTCCCCCAATTCCAACATCCGACGCATCCACGTCCAGTATAAAGCTTCCCCCTTTGTCCAATGGGTAGCCCATGACTTCTGCACCTGTAAGATGCGACTTGATGCTTTCAAAGGAATCCTGACACTCTTGACTCCATACAAACTCTTTTCCCTTTTTGGTAAGTTCCACCATTGGCCGGGCTATTTTGGCAAAATCCTTTACAAATCGTCTGTAATAGGACCCTAAAGCTACAAACTGCTTGACTTGTCTCGCTGTCTTGGGAAGCGGCCACTCCATCACTCCAGAAATGTTGACTGGATTTGGCTTCACACCCTGGTTCGAGATCACATGGCCAAGGAAAGTCACTTCTTCTTGTAACATTTCGCACTTCTCTGGCTTGAGTTTCAAACCTGCTAATTTGAGGCGGCTTAAAACTTCCCTAACTCTGTGTATGTGCTCATTAAAGTCCTTTCCAAACACAATGATGTCGTCAATATAAATCAAGCAAGTCTCCCACTGTAGACCCTGCAGCGCAAGCTCCATTGTGCGCTGAAATGTGCTTGCTGCATTATTAAGACCAAAAGGCTTCCGAAGCATCTCATATTGACCGAACTTACATACAAAGGCGCTTTTTGGAATGTCACTTTTCTTTAAAGGAATTTGAAAATAACCACTGGTTAGATCGAATGTATTAAACAACTTTGCGCCAGCAACAGCGTCTAGGCAATCTTGAATTCTTGGTAAAGGGAATCCCATTCATTTTTTATACGCCGCCGGAGGCGGACGTATATTGGCGTCATCTTCTCCGTCTGTCCGTCCGTCCATCCGTCCGTCTGTCCGTCCGTACGTCCGTCCACTTTTCTTGTCAAGGCAGCTCCTCCTAAACTTCTGGCTGGATCTTCTTGAAACTTGGTCAATGTTATCACCTCAATTGGTAGATGTGCATGAAGGAAGGATTTTACGGTTCGTTGATTTTTGCCTGAGTTATGCCCCTTGATAACTTAGTTTCTGGGTCCACTTTTCTTGTCAACGCAACTCCTCCTAAGTTTCTGGCTGGATCTTCTTGAAACTTGGTCAATGTTATCACCTCAATTGGTAGATGTGCATGAAGGAATGATTTTATGGTTCGTTGATTTTTGCCTGAGTTATGCCCCTTAAAAACTTAGTCTCTGGGTCAATTTTTCTTGTCAATGCAACTCCTCCCAAGTTTCTGGCTGGATCTTCTTGAAACTTGGTCAATGTTATCACCTCAATTGGTAGATGTGCATGAAGGAAGGATTTTACGGTTTGTTGATTTTTGCCTGAGTTATGCCCCTTGATAACTTAGTCTCTGGGTCCACTTTTCTTGTCAACGCAACTCCTCCTAAGTTTCTGGCTGGATCTTCTTGAAACTTGGTCAATGTTGTCACCTCAATTGGTAGATGTGCATGAAGGAATGATTTTATGGTTCGTTGATTTTTGCCTGAGTTATGCCCCTTAAAAACTTAGTCTCTGGGTCCATTTTTCTTGTCAATGCAACTCCTCCTAAGTTGCTGGCTGGATCTTCTTGAAACTTGGTCAATGTTATCACCTCAATTGGTAGATGTGCATGAAGGAATGATTTTATAGTTCTTTGATTTTTGCCTGAGTTATGCCCCTTAAAAACTTAGTCTCTGGGGCTTATTGCCTCAGTTACATGTATGCCCCCTTAAAATTTAGTCTCTGGGGCTTATTGAAATTGCAGCCTTGCGAATGCAACTCTTCCTAAGTTTCTGGCTGGATCTAAATGAAACTTGGTGGATGTTATAACGGAAATTAGTAGATGAGCATGAAGTAAGGATTTAAGGGTTTATTTATTTAACCCTAAATTATGCTCCCCTAAACCTTAGTAGCTAGGGCTTATTGAAATTGCAGCCTTTTGAACACAACTCCTCCTTACTTTTTTGTCTTTATTTAAATGAAACTTGGTCAATGTCATCACCATAATTTGTAGATGTACATGGATCAAGGATTTTATGGCTCATTTATTTCCCTGAATTATGCCCCCTTAAAACTTAGTGCCTGGGGCTTATTGAAATTGCAGCCTTGTGAAGGCAACTCCTCCAAACTTTTTGTCTTGATTTAAATGAAACTTTGTCATTTTGAATTTGGTTCTGTCAAATTAAGTATTGTCCACAATTATTTTCGTGAAACAGCAGCAAAGTGGCGGCGTATTTTGTGACGATGGCACTCTTGTTGAAAGTGTATCCTGGTACTCACAATAGATCTGCCATTGCAGCCTTCTCACCTGCAGCCCGCCCCTCTGTTGATTTTTCAAATAACACTTGCAAATGAGTTGGTATATCCCTTTCGGACCTGACTGTTGCCTTTGGTGCTGACAGTTCTTTGATTTCCCTGGTCTTGATCTCTACCCTTCGCACAGATACGTTACACCTTTCTCTCCCCCCACCTTCTTCTTCTGTCAAGGTAGCCTTTATTCTTTCTATCTTTTGTGCTTGACCAATCACCGCATCTTGGTTGATCGATACCTGGGTCGGAAAAGGATTTAACACTCTGACCTTATTTGTCACACCACTATTTATGTCCACTAACACTGAAGCCATCTTAAGGGGGTAGGTCTCGTTAAAGTGTTCTGTGGGTTCTATGATGAATTCTGACTCGCAGCTGTTATCATCTCCTTCTATTCGCTCCACGAACACGTCCAGCACTGCTTCGCTCATTGGGCGAATTACGGTATGGTCCGCTATGGTCACTTTCCTGATTTTATTTCTACGCCAACCTGAATGCACGGTATCTCTTGACCCCTCAAAATAATCAATGCTTTGCTAAGGAGAATATCTACCGGCCCTTGGTCATCATCTTGAAGTATGTCAATACCCAAAAGGCCCTCGTCTTCTATGTCGGCGACTATCAGTTCTTTCTCCAATACCACTGGTCCAACTGTTACCTTAAATAGTGCCTTGCCCATCTCATTTAATGGATTACCCCCGGCACCCCTTAAACAGGCTGTTTTAAAAAGTTTTGGCCTGTTCTCTAATGGAATCTTATTGTATACCCTTTCTGAAATTATTGTCTTAGTTGCCCCAGTGTCTGTGGTGAAGAGAAGGCTCAAACCTTGAACCGAGCCTTTAACATATAAGCCGTCACTGTATGGCTTCCTTCTTCTAACTATGTGTTCCTGCTCAGGTCTGTCTGGATTCTCACAATGTTGGCCTTTATTTGTACTTACTTGGGCTTCACCTCGGCCTTCAGGGTCAGCCCACTCATGTTTAAAGCCTTGTCTGTTTGGCTAGTCGTTTTACTGGTTCCCTGACCATTATTCCACTGTTTCTTCTCTGGACAATCTTTGATGAAATGACCAAGCTTATTGCAATTGAAACACTCCCTTCCTTGTCTGCGTGGTGTCTGTGACTTTGCCATATTCTTCAACTGTTCTAGGATGCTTTGAAGTATGTCACTGCTATCCTTAGCTTGAGCTTGCGGCTGATCTGGATCTACAGACACCTTCATTTCTTTATCTTGCATTGTCCCCTTCCGCATTTTCCTTCCTGAATGTACTTGGCAGGCAAAGTCTGTATCTTCCTCGCAATCACTGCTGTCGCTGTCCTGGGCACTTCTTATTACCTTCTTGAATTTCTTATCGGTGTACGCTTGCTTGGGGTTTCGCCTGGTATGTATCAAGCTAACTGCGTAATAAACAGCTTGGTCTATGTTTGTTGGGTCTTTCACATATTCCACTTCGCACCGTAGGTCATCGTCTTTTAACCCGTCCAAGAACCTTCTGACCAGGTCTTCTTCTCTGGTTCTGTGGTCCCTTCCCCTATGGGCTTTGTCATACAGCCGCTTGAGCTCTGCTGCATACTCTTCGACAGTTTCTCCTGGCTTCTGGTCCCTGCGGCTGAATTTCGCTGCATATGTTCTGGGGCTTTTGACTACTCTAAAGCGACTGTCTAGCTCTGAAATTAAAAGATGGTAATCATTAATAACATTAGCTCTTAATTGAGTGAACACAAAGTCCCCTGCACACCCTTGCAGTTGAGGTAGGAGTTCATCAAGCTTTCTCTCATCGTCCCACCCTTGTCTGTACGCAACAGCCTCAAACCGGTTGATCCATGTCTGCCAATCTTATTAAATGGCTAGGTCCACTGGCTAACCTACTCTGCTGAGTCCTAGGTCTGTTATTCTGATGAACATGATCACAGAAGTACTGAAATCTACGTTCACTAGGTACTGGGTGGTTTTGCTGGTTGACTAGCTGGTGGTATCGCTCCATATTGGCGGGGTCAAAATCACCTCCTCCTTTTCTTTCGGTTTGTGGGCTCTGGCGTGGCGGGCTGGTCTGGACAGTCTGTTCACAACTCAAGGATCCCATATCTTCTTGTGGTCTCTCACTGTGCAGCCTAATCTGCGGTATACATCTGTCTTGACTGGTGCTGGTTGAAGCTACTGGTCTACCACTCCAGTTCTGATTGCTGTTAACCAGCTGCTGGTTCTGGTGCCAGACGCGTCAGAGCTTGAGTGATTCCCTATAGAGCTTCGGATATGTTGGCCTGCATGTCGATCATCTTCTTAACGGCTGAGCCAAGGCTGTTGGAATCTACACATGAGTCTGTCTGACTTCCATCGCCTGTCGTTACCCCGTCAGGATGTCTGTCACTGTCTTCTCTTCTTGGACTTCTAAAGAAAACCTCTGTCTCCTGCTCTGAGCCAGTCTCTGACATCTCTGGTTCTTTTCTCAGGGGATATTAAATCCCACACCTCTGCCACCACAAAATTATGTAACGAGTCAGGGGACAGGGTCGGTTCTCTCTCTCACCAGCCTCTTACTATTTCTCTATCTGTTGAAAGTTGCAGATTTAACTGCAACACGTCGCTCGAGGGTTGCCGTTGCCAAAAGTGAGCTCAGTCAGTAAAGGGATTCAAAGAATGACGAAAACAACCATTTAAATTTCAGTCTAAGCGACAATTATTATTTCTTCACTGTAGTTACAACGTTTTCAATACAATTCTTTCTATAAATTCCTAAATTTGGTAGAGTGAAGCGGAATAGCGACGCAATGTTAGTTCTCTAACCCCCGAGATAGGACTGAGCTGGTGACCAAAGAAACGCTGCCTATTTATACTATTCGAGCGCGTGCGACTAAAAATATTGGTCACGACGTTGGTCATGACCAAAAAAGTTGGTCGTACGGCCAAAAAAATTGGTCGCGACCCAAAAAACGGGTCACGACGTCGTTGGTAACCCTAGAAGACTCTGAAATGGTTCTGACGGCTTTCCCTAAATTAAGGAACTATTCTCCTAAGAAAAATCAAATATTTAGTGAAAAGAAGCTGTCAAAACCCCTAAAACGTGGTTACTATAAATAACAGAGAAATTGACCTTGACGATCATGTGATATAAACAAACTTTGTAAACGTAATGCAACTTTAACGGGTCACCGAATCCACTCAATATCCGGTAAAAATAGAAAACATGCTGCAAGATTAGATCGACCTTTTGACGAAAAATGCAAGAACTAGCGAGTGTCAGACCTCGACAGCGATTTCTAAGTTACAGTGCTGTCGGCTAACCCTGCGCACATAAGAAAGTCAAGTACAAAATTCGTGTAGAGACATCGGTTTAACGAAAAAATCAATACACGAATGTACTCGTTGACCATTTTGGCTATGTATAGTCCGTTTGACTTCTATATGGACCAACCTTTTCATCAATTACATAAAATTGCGTTTGCATGAAGGATTTGTTTGTGGTTAAATCTTAATTTCAGCTTTATACCATTCCAAAAAATATTTTTTGAAAATAAAATGATTTCAAAATAATGATTTTGTCTATCTAATTAATGTTAATATTTTCGCATTTTCCGCTCTTAAACACGAGGGGTGATGGAGGCTGTTTATTAGTAAGAAATTGTCAACATATATAGTAAAAACACGTGGTTTTATACTAAACATTTGACAGATGAAATGTCCATTATTCCTTATTTGGACATGCTAATTAGCATATCGACGGTCATTTCATCTTAAACTTAAATAGCACGTGCTTTTTACCGTTATTACTCGCCTTCTCATCAAGTTTCCCTCGTGAAATTCCCAACTACCTTGTTTAATAATGCTTTTTGATTGGTCTTAACATGTAAATATAGGGTTCATTTCAGGATAAATAAAAACAATAATCAATTATCTGGTCAAACGGTTTTTGAAGAAAGAAGGATTATACTCAGATTTGATATCAAACGGTAGGAAAAATCTTAGACAAACTAAATTATATTGAAATACTCGATTTTATACTAGAACAATTCTTTTAAAATCTGACACTTTTGACTCGACCCCTATGCAAATCAGTACTATTTTTGGTCATACAATTCGCTGTTCCGTTTAATACAGACACAAGTAGGTATGACAGGCTGGAAGTTAACATGTAGACGGACGGACAAAATCATTATTTTACATTCAAAAATTCTGAAAAACAAAATTCGTCATGGTATTAGCTGGAAAATATGATATGTCAAGAAAAATGTGGGTTATATCAATTAATTTCTGAGATTTTCGGCGAAATGTTGGTCCATATAGAAGTCAAACGGACTATAAAAGACATTTTATCTAGAACAAATTGTCACTAGAATTACACAATCCGTTGATGAACATAGGCACCGTCGCGTAATATCAACGCAGTTTTCGTCGGCTAAACCTGCGCAGTCGAGGAAAGAACCTAAAATTAATGTCCGTAATCAGTTAAATTAAAATGAAAAACACTTAGACAAAAACGGGAATCTTTTTGCTTTAAAATACACACATGAACCTTTTGTTTAAAATGGTGGAGTCGATCGAATTTTGAGTATGAAAAAAGGCTGTTCTGCTTTTATGTTTAGCGGCCATTTTCTTAGTTTACATGACGTCATATAGCTGCGCAGCTTTAGACGACGCGCAGGATTACCCGACATGAGTGTAAGTATAATGCTCAGAAAATGATATGCATTAGTTGTCTTGCATTGCAGAAAATAAATAAATGAAAAATCGACAGTCAAAATCGGACGAAGCTGTGAATGGATTCCGGCATTCCCGATCAAGCAAAAATGGACTAAAAGTCTCCAAACGACCTGAATACCCTAAGAAATCAACAAGATCTAGTTGCACGAAGTGTTTTATTGTGCATGTAGACCAACAGCTCTGATCTGGGTCTACAGCATATGATCTATTCCGTGTATTCTAGTACCTACAACACAGGGCTTGAAACAGATAAACACAGTATGCACAGGGATTTCTTACAGTAACTGCCTCAGAAATACATGTACAGAATGACCCCAAATCATAGGAGTGAACAATTATTAGAAAACACAGGAATACACGAAAGAAATTTACATGCTGCAAGTACCCACAACATCAAACAGAAATAAACGGATACAGCATATACAAGGATTGATCAGACACTAACTATTCAATACTTGGACAGGCTGACCCTATAAGATTTGTGATATCGAAAACATGTCGGATATTAGATGCTCAATTACTGCTGAAAGTGATTGAAAATCAGGGGATAACCAGGATATATCAATATCTTGATTTATAATAGATTGAATAGCAATGTTGCCTTGATGATCGGGAACCAGGGTGATTCGAGTTCCTACAACACAGGACTTGCAGATCGAAGTTCGGGGGTTTCCCAAAAAACCTATTGCACTTTATACAGAAATAAAGTGCCATGGATTTCCCCACGTGATGCGATTTAAACCAATCAGAATTCCTTATTTTATTGGATTGCAACTATTGCATGTTGAGACATAAAAACTGGGGTATGATTTCATTTTGGAGATGCAGGAATCTCTTCAACTAGCTATCTCAAATATTTCATTGATTGATTCGCACGTTATGTCACAATATAGTTTCGGTAACTTTGATTTTTTACTGCTTCTTGAAGTATATAAAAAGTATACAGAAAACATCGTGAAATTGCCAAGATGAGTGATTTTTGAATGATTTTAGAATGAAATTATAGGAGTTTGATGAGCTTATTAAAAGGAAGATAATTCAACATCGCTAATTTTGTTCGAGGTGAACGAAAAAGCTATATTTATTACCTCCCTTTAATAGAATGTGCCTGCACGTTCTATAAATAGCTTCCAGTCTCTTCTTGAACCTATCAGACGCATTCAAGTTTAATAATGTCTGTGAAAAAGCGATTTTCCCCCGTTTTTTTTTTTTTTTTTTTTATTTTGATTGTTGTTGTTGATTCTATCTTTTTCGGTGATTTTTGAGCGTTTTTGAATGCTTTGAGTGAGTGCTTGGGGTGAATGAATGAATGAATTAATTAATTAATAAATTAATTAATTAATTAATTAATTAATCGCTAAACGAGTGATTTGGAATGTTTTTGATCGAGATAATATATCAATTTCACGATGCTGTAAACTGTTTTTTCTGATTAATAATTACCATCACGCATGAGAACTGCATAGAATGTCTGGAACCCCCATTCATCTATGTGAACTGAGACGGCAACTTCTTAATTTTTTTCCATCCTTACGTACAGAATGACAATACGTTACAAAGTGTTTGCAAATTAAAACCCGCATTACACGTGCACTTGCGTGCAAGCTGGGTATAATTTGGAAACAGTTTATCACGTTTTGTCATTCTGAACGCAGTTCTCAGCGCGAAAAGAACATTAGCTAAAAATTAACGGTCTTGACCGCTTTACAATCGAGGCATACAGTCAAGAACATCATAAACTGAATAGATTAATGATTTTGGTTTAATTTCGGACATAAAATAAATGAGTGAGATAAGCGATATTTCAACGTTTTAAACAGGTATGTAATATTATATCGGCAATTTCTTTCAAAATGAACGAATTTTCGATATTTTATTAAACATGTACCCCTAAATTTATAAAAATACACACAGTTCTAAACAAAGATTTGTGTCTCTTCTTGAAAGTCCACGTACAGTTAGGAAAATCGTAGAAATAACACTCCTTCCGATCAAAATCATATTCAACCATTTACTCAGCTCTCCATTCATTTATTCAAAACACTCGCTCAAATCGATGAAAACGCCCCTAAATCATTCGAAATCGTTCAATTTGACTAATATTTAATGCAAATCAATCAAATTATTCTACGATTTTATTGGTTTGTGTGAATTTTAAAGTGTCTAGTTGGTCCATGAAGACACATAAACAGAAAAATACGTATATTTTATTAAAGGGGGGGGGGTAACAAATATCGCTAACTTTGTTCATCCTGAACAAAAATACGATATTGGATTACATCCCTTTAATTGCAATCAAAACTCGCTCTGCACACTCATTCATAAATCATTCCAAAATCATTTATCTAATCAATTTAACGGTTTTCTTAACTGTAGGCCAACAGCATATTTGGGTGATTTTGTCGACTTAGATCTAGATGAAGTATAAATGCTTTGTATTTGAAAGGAGTGTTTAGTGGGCGATTTAGAAAGCATCTAAGGTATACGATTGTCAATTTCACGATTTTGTAAACTGTACCTATCTTTCTTTCTGTTTGAGTTGCCAGCGCTGCTTTCGGGATGACAAAACGATGCAAAGAGTTTTCCAGTTATACCTCAATTTGTACACAAGTACACGTGCAAAGTGGTGTATAACTGGAAAACTGTTCGAACCGCTATGACATCTTGCTCGCAGGGCTGATGTCTTTTTTGACTACACGTGAATCTATACTCGAAAAAAATATAGTGACAAGGATAAACTTTCCAAAATTAAATCATTCAAATTTAAATGAGCTTGTAAGCTTTCACTTTATGCACACCCGTCCACCTTTTTAATGGAAATGATACTTCCCATCGTGACCGTTTTTATACTTTAATCTATAAATAGCGTAAATGACATACGCTTCAATCTATAATTAGCGATGGGGTATGACGTATATGAACTGTTCATTCAAGTGTTGTTCATGTAACTAATGGGAAAGTGAATTCGTTTGGTATGTAGATTTCTGCAGTAAATAACATCACAAAATTGACAAGGTGAATGATTTTGGAATAAAATGTTATGGGTACGATTAGTGAGTTATTGGGTGTATTGGCGGAGAATGTAGGACCTTTTGGCCACGGACGTTTTGGCTAGGACGTTTTGGCCAGGACGTTTTGGCCACGGACGTTTTGGCCACAATGATTTTCGAAGTAGGACCTTTTGGCCAAATTCCTATTATATGGGTATAAGAATGTATTTAACCATTAAATGTTATTCTTTATTTGTTTCTTTTCATTTGTCTTTTTATTCACATTAGAAGTGTAGTTACTTGATTAAAATATTATACCTTGAACAAAATTGTGTAAGAAAAGGAGTTAATTTCTATAAAAATGAATATGTGTTTTTTGCTAAATATTAAATCTAGATTTGAAGATTTTTTAAATTTTAAAAAGTTTGCTTAACATTAGATGATTAATCATTTTTTTATTATGAATTTTTTTTTTTTTTTTTGTAATTTAGATATTGAATATGGAACTATAATTCCTATTTTTCTCATTCAATAATCAGGCTACAGTTTGAGGGGGGGTGGCAAGGGAGGGGACTAATGGGAAAAATCTCTTAATCTCTATTAAATTGTTTTTAATGATCAATTAGATGTTGAATATAGAATTTAACAAACTTGCTTTGATCTTCATGTAGCAGTTTCTGTTTTATCCTTGGTTCATTAATTGGTTATTATTGGTATTCTTACATTACTAGTTGTTAGATGATTTGAAAAAATAATTATGGTCAAAAGAAATTATCTAATTGTGCTTTTTGAAAATCTTTTCATGTTGTTTGTCCTAAATTGTCATATAATTTCTGAAAGAAATATGTATAGATAATCATTTTTTAAACTTATATCAGCGATATTTCAAAGTAATTTCAATTTATTCTTCATCATGTTTGTATAGTAAACAAATTTTTATTATTTTTCTTCAGATATATTAAGATATACTATTGAGCTAATAAACACACCAAAATGGTGAAAAAATCTATTTTTTATCTTAATGACTAAAATAACAACTATAACATGATTTATATTTCATATAATAACTTATTCTTCCAATTAATTTTTTTTGGCCAAAAGGTCCTATTTTGAAAATCATTGTGGCCAAAACGTCCGTGGCCAAAACGTCCTGGCCAAAATGTCCTGGCCAAAACGTCCGAGGCCAAAACGTCAGTCCACCATTGACGGGAGGTAATCTAATATCGCTAATGTTGTTCAGGATGAACAAAATTAGTGATATATATATATTACCTCTCTTTAATAAAGTATGTATACAATTTCTATAATTAGCTTCCTATCTCTTAAAGAACCAATCACACGCCTACAATTTTAACTGTTTCAGTGAAATCGCGATTTTTTCAAGCAGTATTTACTATTTATTTTGAATGTAGTTGTTGCTCTTATCCTTTTCAAGACAATTTGAGCGTTTTTGCATGGCTTGAGTTAGTGTTTGGATTGAATGCATGAAACCCTTTATAGCTGAAGTGATCGATTTAGAAAGGTTTTGATAAGGATAAATGTCAATTTCACGATGTTATTAACTGCAGATGTAATTCAGGGCAGAACATTTACAAGGAAAACCTGCATGAATTACTATGAAATTCACAATAAACGTTTGATTGATTTTTTTTTTTTTAATTTTTTTTTTTTAAGATTTTTTATTTTGTTTTGTTTTTGTTTTCATGTAACGATTTTTTTTTTTTTCAAAATGAGGTCTTGGACAAAACCCCACCCTCTATTGGACAAAAGCCCACTCAAAATATATTTTAGTGTAGTAGAATTTTTTAATCATTATGTTTTGGGTTTTATTTAACTTTTTATGTACAATTATAAATTTTCATTAAGTTACTCTTGCCAATGTAACTACTTATTCTCTTTATATCTAAATGTGATTGACGCCTTATTGTATCATGTTTCCATTCTGTCTACAATTTGAATTTGACAAGTTACAGATATAAAAGGCATGGTGCCAAATAGGGTTGAAGAAGAGTAGATGTCATATAGGTGTTACATACATTATCTCCCCCAATACACTTATACAGATAGTTCGAAAGTTTTCATTTAGAATAACTTGATAATGCATTAATATTTTCCCAATAAAACTGCCAGCCCGATTAACTCAGTTGGTAGAGCACCGATCAAAAACCAATGACATTCGACTGCATGAGTTCAATTCCCAGGCTGGCAGACTTACAAAAACTAAATGTCTTTCGGTTGAGACGTTAAACTAAGGCCCTGTGAGACGGTGCTTTACATCGAGCACGTTAGAGAACCATGGCGGATCTCAGTAGTAGTTTCATCATGTATTCTTGAACTATCCCCCGTAACAACTAACCGTCTTCTGGGGGCGTCGCTCATATAGGCATGTGCTACGGTAGCGACGATAAATAAACGGAAATACACACACCCGATTCATTTTACAGACGTATTGTGGAAGAAACCCTGAACTTTCTGTACAATGCTGAGACACTTTTATAGTTGAAATTAAATTATTCATTTATTGGATGATTGAAAACAAACAAAAAAATCTATTGATAAATTAATCAATACAATATATCTTTTTTTACAATAATTCAATTTAATTATACTTTGATGGGTTTTTCATTCACGTTCATTTTTGGAATTTCAGGATTTATTACCTCCATTCAATACAATATGCATACAAGGTCTATAAATGGCTTCCTATTTCTTCAAGAACAAATCAGACGCTATAAATTTCAATCATGTCAGTGAAACAGAATTTTTTCTAGCTTGATTTTTTTATGTAGTTGTGGATCATATTTTTTTGGTGATTTTTGAGCGCTTTTGAATTGTTTGAGTGAATTTTTCGAATGAATGCTAAGGGCGCTGAACGGGTGATTTGGAATGATTTTGATCGAGATGAATGTGAATTTTACGGTGACTGTATACACTTTTCTTAAAGCAATAAGGTTACTAAAAACTCTCGGGTACATTTTTTAGGTTTAAAGTCGAAATGAATGAAAATGTAAGGGTGAGCGTTTGCCCCAGTTTCCCCTTAGTCCGTGGGCAAGGAGGGGTCGCCGTGCACCCTTAAGGGATTTCCAAAAGTGGTATGGAAATGTTCATAGGACCTCCCTGAGTGAGAATCAAGATGTTAACAGGTGGTAATTGGGGTCCCGACTGCCATTCCGAGTGGTTTTCCAGATGGCAGCCAAGAATAAATTCATTTTACCTTTGATACACTTTGGAGGGATTATTCATTCAAAATATTTTTTAGGAATCGAAAACATGCATATTTCACTTTCTGGTAAAACCCTTTGTACTTAAAATGATTTAAAAATCCAAACTTCTAAAATAGGAGATGGCAGCCAGTTCTAGATAAGAATTTAGCTATTTTTTCGATGAATGCCATGAGATAAAAGTATTCGCCATGTACTACATCATAGATCATATTGTAGAGTGCTATGGTATTGTTGATATGATCTTCCGAGATCAAAACAAGTTGTTAACAATCGATATTTTGGGTACAGACTGCCTTTCTCGGTGTTTTTTTCTAAATGACAGCCACTAAAAATACAAATTAATCAGGAGACACTATACGGATATCACTTTTTAAATGATATTGAAGGACCAAAACGTGAATTCTTTACGTTCTTGGTACAATATCTATTAGTTAAAGTTAATTTCGATAACCCAACATCCTCTTTAAGAGATTGCAGCCACCTCAGGATAGGAAATTTGTATTTTTTTTAAATTTGTGAAAGACGAGGAGTCACCATGCACTTTGCAAAACGATCCTCTCTGATTGTGCCACGAACTTGTTAATTCAACATTCCCTGGGTTGAATCGAGTAGATGTTTTGGGTTCCGACTGCCTTTCGGTGTGTTTTCCTAAATGTCAGCTAATGCAAATATAAGTGACTAAGTAGGAACAACTTTAATATGAGCAACCTTTATTTTTTGATTATCTTTAATGTCCAAAAACATAAATATTTAGTATTCTTGCTACATGCTGAAATAGCTTATGTCTTTTTGAAGATCAAACATCCCGAATGGTAGATGGCAGCCTATTTTAAATATTAAATTTGCCTGGTTTTTTTCCAGTCTTTGAATCAATCCATCCTCACAAAAGTCCACTCTGATAGGACAAAAGAAAGGTCAACCGATATTACTCAGTGAGAATAAAAAAAATATCAATCGGTATTTTTGGTGCTCCGACTGCCTTTCCGGGTGTTTTTCTAGATGACAGCCATGAAAAAGTATAGATTACATAAAAAATCCCTTTGCAAAAATTGGTCTATATATTTGTTTTAATTTAAGGACTAAATCACCTAATTTTTTCGTTTCTCTTATTATTTATTTAATTTAGCGTCTAATTTAAGAAACCAAACCTACTTAAATGAAGATGGCAGTATATTTTTAACACATAATAGGCATGTCATTCCTGAGGAGGGATTGGGTATCAAGTTATGCACCATATATCCCTGATATCAATATTCTGTCTCATTCGTTTCACCTGAAGGTTTAGGATACATTGTAGTTTTAAATGGTCTCCGAGAAAATACATGATAAAAGTAATTTGAAATATGAGATGGCAGTCAGGTCATAATTCGAATTCATCTTATTTTTGTAAAAATATCTTTATGAGTACATGTTTTTTATCGAAGATGGATGCATATTGGTATCATTTCCTCCAATTGTCAGTCCGTTTGTTTATACAGTACATATGTAATTTAATTTCTTGTTTCGATTAAGAACATCGTGAAATTGACAAGGGATTAAGGGATAAGCAACTCTATAATGATTTGAATATTTGTTGTTTCTTTTCGAACTAAGGCATAATTATACAAAACAATGACGTATTGTTCTATAAGAAGATATGTTTATTTTCAAGGATCCAATTAGAAGCTTCCGAATCCACTCAAGCTAATGAATTTATTGAATGATTGGAAAATTGTGAAAAATTTCGGAATGGTTTTTGTCGATTGAATGCTGTTTGAATGATTTTGGTGCTTTTTCAGTGAATGTTTCAAGAATGCCATAAATGGAACGCTGAGAAATTGCTTTAGAATGATTTTGTCTGAACTTAGTGTAAAGTACACAATGTGTTTTGACCGCAAATCTTTCCTTCTTTTATGGACATATATATTTTCATGAAACCTTAAAAGAATATTCCCCATCATGAGACACAACTTGCCGATTGCCGATAGAATGCCGATTAACGGAAAAGAGGGCTTGATGTAAGTTTCTTGTCAACACATTCCTCTTGCATTTAAGGATGGCTTTGCTTGAAACTTTCACAAACTACCTACTTTTGCAAAAGAAATAGTAACGCATTTTCCTTTTCAGACTTGGCGGACGGACAAATGGCATCGAAGTCATCTAACAGAATATTGGTATTTATAACTATTTGTTGTGTTGTCCCTCATTTAATTGTCTTGATTCAAACAAAAAGTAGTCGAAAGGGGTATTATTCAGCCGGTTTCCGGTCGACAAAATTTAAGACTTCTCGAATTGCAAAGAAGTTTGAAATGATTTTAATTGCGATTTGTTTTTTTTAAAATTGCTCCTTTAGATTAAGGACGAAGAAAGCAATGCAGCCAATCAAGATTATTGATTATTAGAAGAAATAATTAGCTTCATAGAATAAAAAGAATGAAAACATTTCATCAGATCTGCGACTACAGTTAAGAGTATCGTGAATTTGGCAGTCATTCCGATCAAAGTCATTCTAAATCATTCACTTAGCATTTCATGCCTTTCATTCTAAACACTCACTCAAATCAATCAAAAATGCTCCAAAATTGTTAGAAAACAATTCAAACGATCAAATTATTCTACGATTTTATTGGCTGGTATTGTTTTAAATGTTTCTGATTGGTCCAGGAAGACACTCAAATAAACAAGTATGTATATTTCATTAAAGGGGGTAATAGATATCGCTAATTTTGTTCGTCTTGAACAAAATTACCGATATTATATTACCTCCTTTGAATTTCACTCAAAACTCGTTCCAGACACTCATTCAATTTCATTCCAAAATATTTCCGAAATCAATCATCTTGTCAATTTCACGATGTTCTTAAATGTACCTTGAACTCGTTGTTTCAGATTGTCATTGTGGCTGTATTAATTGTGTTATTGGCGGTTGCGATTGGTGTATTGATATGGCGGGAAAGAAAGTAAGAACTTTTCATTAGGCAATTTACCTTAACGTCACTATTCTTTTTTATTTATCGAGCGACATATATAAAAATGTATATTTTATATATCATATATGGCTGTGTACTCAAAATTGCTTTCAATGAAACCAATATTTTAGCCGATGAGAATAAATGGTTTTGATGATCATACCTGATATTAAATAATGATGTCCCACATTCAATTGTTGTCAATATCATCACAGATATTTGTATCTGTTCAGTTATCGCTCTATTCATCGGCATCAATTGGTTATGCTGGCGATTTTTCAGGGCTTGCATACTGCAATTACGTAACGTATTGCGTAAAACTTTTCGCCACCATCGAAAGAATTCAAAAACAGTGTTTTATATATGAACCTACATTTCCAAATATTTCATCTATTTATGAAGCAAAGCCTTTGACCAGACTGTGCTTCCCGCTGACTCTGACCAGTGCCCTTGCTATATTTATCACATTCATTAACTATAAATAGTAACATTTGTTATAGAAAAAATGACGTAATATCGGTTCATTTGGTTAGGTCGTATTGGCCTTGCGGGCCGACGTGGCCTAAGCAGCGAGCATTTATCGATATCCTAACATAAAACGTTGTCAGAAAAACGTTCAATTGCTATCGTAATGAAACGTCAATTCGATGTTACGTTATACAAAACGAAACGCGCTACCGCGTAAATAACGTCAGATCGGCGATACATGTTTCGCGAAGTTAGACTTTACTGAAATACTGAAAAATACATATTTGGGTCATACAGTATTCAATATACAATTTATCTCGAATGAAATAAACAAGTTAATTCATGGTTGATGAGGGCAGGAGAGTGATATCGACCCTTCCTTGAACTCTGCCCTCGGGCTAAAGCCCTCTTTACAGAAATCGAGGTTGCTGCCCGATATGAATAGCCATGCAATTACCTCTAAACATAGATAGGTAGGGTCCTAACTCTTTTTTTCAAACCGTCATCAAATTTCCCCTAATATTGTGTGGTAGTATAAGCTGCCCTATGTTTGTTTCAATTTTATACGTAATACATTCTGCTTTTTGATTCAAAACTCATTTTTATTTCAGCCGACCGAAAGAAAACAGAAAATACTCAGAAGAAAATATAAGGACGAGGTTTCCTGGCTTCTTTCGTAGCAAAGAGGAACAAACGAAGTTTGAGTCGGAATACATCATCGGATTTGAGAATCCTCGACCTGTACAGAAATTCGTTAATTCAAGCAGACCTTGCGTATTTCAATGTTTTAATCAGACTCAGCCACAACTTAGAAAGAGAAGGGCCAGCTCAAGTGTCTATCACGGATGTTGTGAATCGTATGTTAAATAGTTATTTTCATTGAATGATAAGTGTGACCCGCCATGCGAAAATTACCATTTTGGGACTGCTGAAAAATAAATGCATACAACAAAAGAATAGTAAAGGAAAAATCTGGGAAAATACATGCACTACTTTCCCTCATTTCGAAGAAGAGGTTTAATATTTCATGGCACTTGTCAGGTGGTCGGTAGGTCTGTAGACCTTGCCCAAAACTTAAAGCTAACAACGTCATGAATTTGACAAGGTGAATGATTTTGGATATATTTCGGAAGTAAATTTAATGAGAACTATTAGTGCGTTTTGAGTGAAATTACCGGGAGGTAATCCAATGTCGCTCATTTTGTTCAGGATGAACAAATTTAGCGATATCTATTACCTCCATTTAAAAATGCATATACGAACTAATAGCTACTTATTTCGTCAAGAACCAATCATACACTTACTATTTGAATCATGTCGGCAAAATTGCTTTTTTTTTTCTATATTCAGTTTGAATGTAGATGTAGATCTTATCTTTATTAGAGATTTTGTACCTTTTTTTTTGCTTGAGCGGGTGTTTGTAATGAATAATCGGAGTGTTAATCGAGCGATTTAGGATGGTTTGATCGAGGTGAAATTCAACTTCACGGTATAACCTACTGTATGCATAAGAATCATACTCTTTTTAATTTTGTTAGATTTCTCTCCTTATTTTGTTCGGCACATTACTAGAAAACTATGTAATTAAGTAATGAAACTTTTCAGAAGAGTCAAGGAGAATTGAAGTTTGCAAGAACCATAACTCTAAACTTCATATTTTTTAGTTATTGCCTTTTCTTAAATTTATAACTTGATTTTTTTTCTGGAACTTTTTTTCTTAATGTTTGTAGGCCGTAATCATGAAATCATGTCTCATTCACTTTTCGAAAACATTAAATTTTTTGTCTTGAACGCGGGAAGAATTCTTTAATCACCACTGTTATAATTTCAGATTTGTTAACTTCACGACACCGTTACAGTTACCTAACCTATTAAACAGAATGCGAAACATTGTCCAGTTTGGTTTGTATAAACAGTATTTCCTAGATCATGTCTGCTTGTGAGTATTTATCTTTCTTTAATGCTTTTCGGTGGTTTATCGAGAAATAACGGTAGATTATCACTTGATAATCTCACTGCAAATGCAGTGAAATTATCAAAAACTTATACCCCGCTTTTGTGCATTTCATCCTATCTGACGTCATCTATGCGGGGCGAAATAAGTGACGTCACAATGAACGTTGCATAGCAATCACGCGCAAAATGACGCGCTTTACGAAAATATGTCCTGGAAATTTCACATTTTGTCTCATTTTTGCATTAAAGAAATAGAATAATCGTTTGTTTTTCGAGTAAGATCGATTAATATTTCATTTCGTGAGCAACAAAATCTATATTTTCACTCGTGGCTCTGCCACTCGTGAAAATATAGCTTTTGTTGTTCACTCAATGAAATATAAATCGATCTTACACTTAAACAAACGATTATCCTCTATTTCTTTAATGCTTTTCGGTGGTTTATCGAGAAATAACGGTAGATTATCACTTGATAATCTCACCGCAAATGCAGTGAAATTATCAAAAACGTATTCCCCGCTTTTGTGCATTTCATCCTATCTGACGTCATCTATGCGGGGCGAAATAAGTGACGTCACAATGATCGTTGCAAAGCAGTCACGTGCAAAATGACGCGCTTTACGAAAATATGTCATAGAAATTTCACATTTTGTCTCATTTTTGCATTAAAGAAATAGAATAATCGTTTGTTTTTTCGTGTAAGATCGATTAATATTTCATTTCGTGAACAACAAAAACTATATTTTCACTCGTGAAAATATAGCGTTTGTTGTTCACTCAATGAAATATAAATAGATCTGACACGGAAACAAACGATTATCCTCTATTTATCTCTGCAAGTTATCATTTTCTCCATTTTTTCTAAAGATTGCAAACATGCTGAGTCAAATAACATTGCAGAATCGTTGGGTATGAAAAAAATATCCACGCAGGGTTGTTATTTAAGTTTTAAGTTTTAAAAAATGTTATACATTTAGTTTGTTGCATGATGTAACGACATTAATAGAACAAATACAACTCCATTTGGAAAATGGTGCCATAACATTAATACTGATATCATTTATGTTTGAAAAGCTCCTTTGTTTTGATGAAGTTTTCATACAGGTGTTTTAAATCACCAATGTTGTAACAAAAATATTGAATTATAGATCAACATAATTGTTTTTAGAACAAAATGTTAAAGGTTTTTGCCCCGATATGTATTTTACCATCTGTTTTATAATAATATAATAATAATCTTTTATTTATAGTCGGGAGTTTGTACGAGGTACGGCTAACAATGAACATAAGCTATGTATAGCTTTTAACCGACTTTTACTCATTCTAGATTATATCAATTTTGCGTGGGAAATTCGAGAGGCAGTGAAATCCTTTTTTATTTTTGGAAGGGTTTTCATCCACTGCTACCCATTTACAGCTGGGTGGACTGAGGCAGTGACTATCAAGTTTCTTGCCCAAGGAAACGCCTCGCTGTCACCTGGACCCGAACCCCTGACCTTCGGATCAGAAGACCGACGCTCTAACCACTGAGCTTTCGAGGCTTTCGGAGTGCTCAAGGTAAGCTATTGTGATCGTCCAATGTCCGTCGTCAGTCGTCCGTCGTGCGTCGTTCCCCGACGGCGGCACTCATTGTCTCTGACCAATGGTTTGATAATCATAGACCTATGTGAGATAGCAGCTGAGGGCTAGGAATGGATGTGGTGGTTGTACTGGTGAGAGAAATACCAGGAATCTATTGTTAGGTGCTCCAACCTCCGCGATATAACTTTAAAAAATTTGAAAGCAGCGTGAAACTCAATTCAATCAATCAACCATTGTGCGTCGCGCGTTGTCTACAATTTCTTTAAACATATTCTCCTCCTAAATTAGTGGGCCAAACTTGATGAAACTTGGCAGGGGTGTTCAATGGGTCAAGCGAAGATCTTAAGAAATGTTCTTCTCTGAATCCAGTTGAAAAAGCTTTCATATTTGGTATGTAGCATCATCTAGTGGACCTCTACCAAGTTTGTTCATATCAAGACCATGGGGTCTCGTTTGGGCTCCACCCGGGTGCATCCCTTTTACATAGAATCAAAGAGCGGAAAGGCATATCCTTCTTGCTCGTGGCTGAAAACATGACATATTATTGATCTTATGTAGAAATTATCTCCTTGATGACATCTGCCTATTTAATTAATGTGATGTCGAAAAGGGTCAAAGAGACTAAGATAAACGATCTACGACCATTATGGTCCTCTTGTTGCAGTTAATAGACCGACAAAATCTTTACTTGATTTCCTTGCTGACTATATTTCAGATCCGTGACGCCGTGTAGCGGGTGTACCTGTGCTCAAGAGAACAGTATCCATACAGCCGTCGTAATCAGGGCAGGAGTTACCGATCCTGACGACATTGATGACGTTGAGATTGACTTCTTTCGGTTGGACGGATGTTGCCGTTGTATTAATACCTGAAGTTGTTTTTAAGTTCCTTTTGCTTTCAAAAACTTCTCAACAGTCAACCAATCACGAGATTGAAATTTTCTTTGATTTCTTACACTGCCACAACTTCTATATTCAGTCCATTTGATAGATTTTTTATTATCAAATTTCTTATTTTTGATACAATGTTATGTTAAGTATAATCATACAAATATTAGACACGAGGAAGAAAAAACGTATTGTTCTGTCGTTCATTGGACAAAGCATATACCATTAGTAACATCATGAAATTGATATTCACCTCATTTAACTGAAATCATTTTAAATCGCTCACCGAGCACTCCATTAAATGCATTCCAAATACTCATACCAATCACTCAAAACTGCAATGAAATCTTATAAAAAAAAACGCATCAAAATCGTCCAAAACAACCAACATTGCGATCGAATCGGGAAATAGGAGCCTTTCCCTATATGTTTGATACGAAAAAGCTCAAAAAATGATTATCTCGGTAAGAAATCTAAAAATCCCACCAGAATTCTACTGGAATAATCATTGACTGAGTGTTTCTCAGAGTGCAATAGGATATGTGAGTGAAGTGTCGAACCGAACGGACGTGTTTTTTAAACGCTCTGACGAATCAATGAAATTTTAAAAAATAAAATACATATTGGACTATAAGTGAATTAAATTAAGAACTTCATCGGATTATTAATGGATTATCAATGGATAAAAGGTACGGATCGCACATTTAGTTGTAAAAATTGAGTTAAAACTGATAAAATTGATAAACTGATATAAACGATAAACGATAACCAATTATAATCAAAGTAAAGGGTTAATGGACAATAAATCGATGGGTAAAAGGATCAGGTAAATCTGATATACGCTCACATACAGTTAAGTGTTCATAGGTGCATGCGGGTAAAGGCAATATCACAATATAAGTGCAACAGTGCATCTCTGTAAAACTACGGAATACAAACAGAACCATGAACGTCGATGTTAGTACTTATCGTTCCCGGATTGGAAGATTTAATCTCATCAACCATAAAGGAGCTATGAAGCATACCATGAAGCATGATAAATACAACCCATACACAACGGGAACGGACATTCACTATCGAACTATTGTAAGCTGTATGGTGTTCATGAGCGTAATTGTGGCATTATACGGTGTCATAAAAGTTCAGAGACTTATATTAGATCAATATGCATCAAACGACCCTTACGATCAATGTGCTAGTACTGACTTCTCGACAATTACTAGTGTCCAGCAATTATCAGATACACAATATAGAGCATACCATAATAGACTATTGTTATTATCATCGGACATAGAACTGAACCCCGGTCCCACAAGTGATACCGAAATCATTCTTCAGGCAATCCGAGAAACCAAAGCCGAGTTAACTGGAGAGATAGGCGCAGTGAGAAATGAAGTCATTTTCATCAAGGGAGATTTACAGTCACTTAAATCAGACCTGAATATAGTAACAGAGAGGGTTCAATATATTGATTCTAAACAAAGGTCAATTGAAAACCACATAGAAACATTAGATATAAGACTAAATCACTGTGAAAATGATACAAAGGCTTTAATCGAGGAAGTCGGTGATACTACTGCTGAGCAAGATGAAGTGAAAGATAGGCTGAAAAAATTGAACGTAGGTTAGATGCTATTGAAAATGACGGACTCAAATCATCTTTAAGAATTTTCGGACTGCCAGAAGAAGAAATGGACGACACCTCTTTGAATGATCTTATAAATAATACTGTGTTTAGTGTCATGAGACCCGAAGATAAGGTCAACACGAATAATATTTCGTCAGCCAAAAGAATCGGTAAAATCGCCGCTGAAGGAAAGCCAAGAATGGTCATCATTAAGTTCGCTAGTTATGAGGACAAGATGAAATTATTCAAATATAGAGATGTCCTTAGGCAAAAACAAATTAGAATTTCAAATGACCTAACATATGAACAGCGCCAAATTGTAAAGGAAGCAAATGACAATGGTTTCAGGGGTTACTTTAAAAATGGAAAGTTCTACAAAAAACCGAAAGCCAAGTCACAGTCAGCTCGTACGTTCCGCAGGGGGGTTCGAACTCTAGATGATCGAAACAGGGAATTCCTACGACGGTCTTCGGACATGAACGATTTATATTCGGCACCGGCATCCAATGATAATACAGAAGATCTGAATAAAACGCTGGTAAACGATACATTTCACGGCGAACAAAGAAACAATCAAACATTAAACTTTAGTAATGAGGACCCTAATTGTACAAACGCTGTACAAAGCGACCAACAATAGGTAAACGGTCAAAGCCCGCCACAAATTAATAAAAAATGTAACGATTTGAAGACTATTAGATTCTTAAGTTGGAACATTGAGGGCCTTAGAAATAAAATATCTAGTGACTTAACCAATTTTCTTTTAAGTTACGATATCTTCGCGCTTCAAGAAACGTGGGACTTGGACGCTAGTGTATACGAAGACATGTTTCCCTCTTATCATATTTACTCTAGAGCGGCCATCAAATCGTTACACCGCGGACGGAATATGGGCGGCGTTCTTATATGTGTAAAACATGAAATAGATAAATATGTGAAACGAATATGTGAAGACTTTAAATTTGGCGTTATATTACAATTAGATAAAACGTTATTCAATCTTAACTCCGAGATTTTATATATATCATTGTATATTCCACCCGAGGGCTCTCCATTCTATAATGGACAGGCCTCGGATGGTATTGTATCCTTAGAAGAGACACTTTTAGATTACAATCTGATGAACTATAATCTTATAATCAATGGGGATTTTAATGCACGAACTGGAGTATTGGATGATTTTCAGGGTATAGATGGCAGGGTACCAGAGTTAAAAGAGTTTATGGATTGTTTTGAAACTTTTCAAGTAGAACCAAGGAAAAGCTTGGATACTAAAACAAATAAAAATGGAAAGAGTTTAATTAATTTTTGTAAAATATTTTCATGCAATATAGTGAACGGTAGAATTGGAAGAGATGCCGAAACTGGAAGCTTTACCTACATTAGCAGTCATGGATGTAGTGTCATAGATTATTTCGTTGTATCGAACTTATTGATAAGTTTCATAAAAGATTTCAAAGTTTTGTCAATGCCAGATAGTTCCCATCTGCCTATATGCATTGAATTTGAGATTTACCATGACAAACCCACGGAAGATTATACTAAGCCAATACCACATACATTCTATAATTTTAATAAAGTCAATAAAGAAGATTATAATGATACGATAAGACTCTGTATTCTGGAAGGTAAATTTGATGAATTTGCACGATTATGTAGTGAACCTTCTTGTAGTATTGACAATGTCATTGTATCATTTGAAAAAGCAATTTTAAACTCTTCAAACGATTTTAAACAAAAGAGAAATCAATTTAATAAAAAGAATTATCATAAATGGTTTGATAAGGAGTGTACACTCTACAAAAAACGCTCAAGAATCGCACTGAAAACGTTCCGAGAAAGCAGATCAATTACCGATCTTAACAGTTACTTGGATACGAAAAAGAAATACAAGACTATCTGTAAAACAAAACGAAAAAGATACTTTGACAAATGTGCCGATAATTTAAATTCAACAGTTAAAACATCAAAGTCCTTTTGGAGCGAAATTAAGAAATTAACCTCCAAACAAAGGGTTTGTCCAAACATTTCATCGCAAGACTGGTATAACCACTTCAGATCTCTTTTCAGCGATCACATCGAATCGGGTTTAAATGAAAATCAACATGAGGATGATATAAATGAAGGCAATACCAATGACGATATAGATGCTATTTTTAATGATCCAATAAACGATGATGAAATATTCGAAAGTATTAAGCAGATAAATTGCAGTAAGGCTGTTAGTGGTAGTCTAATACCACAATTCTTTGTTTACGCGTCAGATGTCTTATTACCGTTTATCCGTATACTGTTTAATAGACTATTTAACACTGGGGAATTCCCAAGTAATTGGACAGAATCTATGATTGTGCCAATCCATAAGAAAGGAAATATAAACGATCCTAACAATTACAGAGGAATCTCTCTATTAGATATAACGAGTAAGATATATGTTTCTATTTTGACCAGACGAATCGCTTTCTTTGTAAATGCATTCAAGAAAATTTCAGAGTCTCAATCTGGTTTTAGATCCGGATATAGCACTGTTGATAACGCTTTCATTCTTTACGCAGTAGTAAGCAAATATCTTAGCAGAAAAAGAAAATATTTATATGTCGCTTTTGTTGATTTTAAAAAGGCGTTCGATTTGGTCGATAGAACCATATTATACGAAATCTTACGTAAAAAGGGAATACATGGCAAATTATATCAAGCAATTCATTCAATATATAACTCCGTAAAATCCTATGTCAAATCTGATTATGGTTGCTCAAATGTTTTCAACTGTCCAGTTGGATTAAAGCAAGGCTGTAACTTAAGTCCTATTTTATTCTCTTTGTTTATCGATGAATTATACGATGAACTAATAAAACACGAAGTCAGAGGGGTCCAACTTTTTCCAGATTTAATCGAAATATTCCTACTTATGTTCGCAGATGATATATCGTTAATATCCGATACTATTTATGGACTCCAAAATAAATTGAATATACTATGCAAATTCTGTGTTAGTAATAAAATGATTGTTAATACCGACAAAACAAAAGTATTAGTTTTCAAAAAAGGGGGTCAATTATCAAGAAAGGAAAGTTGGAAGTATGACTCGCAAACACTTGAAGTTGTTAATGGATTCACATATGTTGGCGTTTACTTCTCTAAATCGATGTCCCTGTATAAAATGTCAGAAAACATGGCTATAAAAGCAAAACGGGTATTATTATATCTCCTAAATATTTTCAGTTATTTACCTAATCTGCAGAAAGATACATTCTTCAAAATCTTTGATATGAAAATAGTACCAATTTTACTTTATGGTTCCGAAATTTGGGGCCTTATGAATATGAAATGTATTGAAAACGTTCATTTATTTGCCTGTAAGTGGTTTCTGAGGTTACCAAAAACTGCATCAAATGAAGCAGTTTTGGGTGACTTAGGCAGATACCCAATGCATATCATGACAGCTAAACGAGTCATTAGGTATTGGCTACGTATAATAAAAATGTCTGAAGATAGATACGTTCGCAAAAGTTATGATATGCTGGTACACTTTGATCAACTAGGTTATAAAAACTGGGTAACTGACTTACGGGTAGAACTTTTTAGAAATGGATTCGGATACATTTGGGAAATGCAACGTGTTGATAATGAAACTTTGTTCGTAAATAACTTCATCGAAAGGCTTAAAGACCAATATAAACAGATATGGAAAGCACAGTGTGAAACAAAAAGCAAATTGTTTTACTACAATCAATACAAAAGCAATTTTCAATTAGAACCGTATGTTACAATTTTAGATTTTGCCAAATTTAAAAAAGCTTTTGCTCAATTCCGATCATCCACTCACAGTCTCATGATTGAAAAAGGTAGACATTTTGATATCCCAAGAGAATTTAGGACATGTATTTATTGTGACGGAGTTGTTGAGGACGAAATCCATTTTCTTTTGATATGTCCACTTTATCAGGATTTGCGCTCAAAATATATACAAATAAAACATTCTAACGTTGTTAATCCTTTGCAGTTGTTTATAAACTTAATGTCTTGCAAGAATTCAATAACTTTACGGAACGTAGCAATGTTTATCTACTATGCATTTGAAAAAAGAAAAGAATTTATGACTGATCAGATATAACATATCTGTTTGTTCTGGGACAAGTTAATTACTGTTGTCTGGGAAATGACGAACTTTATGTATGGTTTATGTTTGACACTTCACCAGAATATTTTCGTCTATATATATGTATTTGTACTGTATCTTGTGTATGGGCCGGTGGCCTGATTATGCAATAAAATGTTTGTAGTTGTAGTTGATATTTCGATTACCATTATGGCTTTTTGGGGGCGAAGCTCATTTCCTGATAGTATTTAGTGAAAATTAAAAAGCAATTTAGTCACTTATACACGAATGAATGTTATGAAAACTTCACAGAAACAGCCATTTGGTTACTCAAAATCTGACTAAAAACAGGATTTATTTGTTATAATGGCATTTATTGTCAGTGTTTATTTAAAAAGTGAAAAGTTCGAACATTTTCTTAATATAATAAATTCGATCTTCTATCAAATTATATATGAATGTTTTTAGATAAAGTTAAGTTAATTGTGATTAGTAAAACAACGGCTATAGTTAACAAAATCATGAACTTGACAAGCTGAATGATTTTTTTTAATGAAATTGAATGAGTGCGATGAGTGAGTTTTGTGTGAAATTAACGGGAGGTTAAAAGGATGAACACATTAGCGTTGTTTATTACCTCCTTTTTTTTTAAGAAAATATGCATACAAGCGCTATAAATAGCTTTCCATTGTTTCAAAAACTAATCAGGCGCTAATGTTTCAAATAATTTCAGTGAAATCGAGGTTTTTGCTAGCTATTCTTATTTTGAATGAAGTTGATGATTTAATCTTTAAATGTGATTTTGAAGCGTTTTAGAATGGTTAGATTGTGTTTTGGAATGTTTCAATGCAGCGCTGAGTGAGTGATTTTGATAGGTTTTGATCGAGATGAATGTCAATTTTACTATGTGATTAACTACAGTATTGTCTGTAACTATGATCAAAGACACACATATGTACGCGTGTATGTTTTGCTAGCATAGTGCGAACGTTTTCATTCTTATTTTTTCAAATTTTGTTTGTTTGTTTATTTTCTTTCGAGGAAAGAACATTATTAAATTGACAAGGTGAATGATTTTGGAATGAAGATTGATGCTTTGAAAGAAAGAGTTTGGGATGAAAGTTAGAGGATGTAATATTTATGAATAAAGGAAATAATTGGTAATTTATTTAGTCTTTATTTACTTTCTTAAAATAATATCTGAACATCGTCATAGGAAAAGTAAAAAAAAAAAAACAAGTTCACCTCAAGCAATATCATTCAGGGATGAATTTCGATTCGAATAAAGATGTAAACCGTTTTGAATCAATTCGGGGCATTTTTAGAATTACAGTTTGCGTGAGTCTTAGGAGCGCTGAGTAGAGCCAGAGATTTAGAATTTGGTTGGTTTAAATGGGATGAATGTAAATTGTTCAATTGTAATAACTGAGGATGTAAATGTGGCCATGTACATTTGTAATATATGAGTTTTATATTTGTTCAATGAAGAGAGATACAGATAATAAAATACCATCGTTTTCTGTTATTTAAAGTCAACTTTTCTTTCGATCTCCTACCCAATTCATAAACTACTCATGGTTCAGAAATGTGACCCCTCACACAACAATTTGACCATATATTACGGACAAAGCAAACTGCACTAGGTTCTTTTTGCGAATTTCTTAAAACTTGAGTTGTCATTCTACCTTATTATAGTTTTCGAAATTCTATCTTGTATTAACTTCTGCTCGACCCATATTTTATCAAATATGACCCGTATCCGTAACGCGAAAAGGGACCATCTTGGAAATGCGTAAATTGTCGAATCTTGTCAATCTGTGCGAATCGCGCAAACTGACTAGGATCGAAACTTTTCGCACTTTACTAATGTTCTGCATCATGAATGATCAATCTACCTTCCTGTGAAGGCATTTTTGAAATGCGACCTCTGTTTGGCCTGTTCTAGAACCAATCACTTTTTCAAATGTTTATTTTACGAAGTTCCAAGATGGTCTCTTTTCGCGTGACGGGTCATAGATATTCTTTAAATAGGGCTTTCAGATGTCCCTTTTTTAAAAATCGTATCATTAAGGGACTTCACTATGTATAAGCTTTTTTATTTCAGCGGAGAGAAGTTGATTCCCCTAACTATACTGGCCGAAAGTCCTAACCGGCCACTTTAAAAATGACGATAACTTTTTTTAAAAGTTGTAACATTTTAATGAAATTTGATGTGTGAATTTTTAAGCATAATGTACATGGATTTCCATTATGATTTACCAATAGTTATCAAATTTGGATGTGTAATAAAGGAAAAGCTCAAAAAGCTCTAAATCTTAATAGAGCTCGGGATATTACACTTTCAACAAACCAAAGTACGCAAATCGTTAGCTGCAACCCAGACCAAGAAAAAAATCAGAAATCATTGTCAATTTTGTGTGACCTTTGACTACAGGAGAAACAGAAAGAATAGGATGCATGGTAAAATGGTGTTTAAATTCAAACTGCAAACCATTTTATCTAGCGATTATGCTCAAATATTGTCTGGTGTGAAAAAAACGATGTGTCAAACTGATTTTTTTCACATATCCGAAATTTTGTAGCTCAACGGGACTTATCAGTCTTTATTTTATGCATTTTTGATAAAAAACGTGTTTTAGGTGTTGTTTCTAGGAACCGTTTTTCTGCATACATAAGCTCTATCACTTTCTTCTAAGGTCATATGCCGCGCACAATTGTCGAACATTTTCAGTTTTTTTCCTAGTCTATGTTGCAGCTAACGACCCATGAGACAAAAATCGCTTCATTGACAATATTTTGAGCTCTGTGTAAATTTAGAGCTTTTTGAGTTTTTCTCATGTTGCGCTTTAAATTCAATTAAATAACGGTAACTTTTCGCCAAAATCATCTTGAAAGTTGCTTAAAAATTCACATAGAAAACTTCACGAAAATCCACACACCACAGAAAAAATTATCTTTGTTTTTAAAGTGGCCGGTTAGAAGTTTTGACTAGTATATATCCTTACATACATGTCTACTTTTCAAGTTTATGCAACAATTCAAAATGAATAGATATCAATGAAAATGAAGCTTTTTGTAAAATGAACTTTTGCTAAAAGAAAAAAAAAAGGAAATTTTTTGTACTTATCCATAGTTTGATGAATTTTAGTTATGTTTCAAATGAAATGAAAAAAAAAATGGGACATTCTCAAGTTTTGCTCCATACACTTCCCCCGCGTCCACCCCCATCACCACGACCCAAACGTCGTAGAAGATGTAGCTGAGACCAGCCTTTGCAGGCGGACTATAAGCTACACTGTCTGCAATAGCCCTGTCTACAATATGAATGTGCAGTGAAAAGCTTGCGATTGGTTAAAAAGGGCAAAGTGTCAAAGGAATACCAGTAAGTCAGTGGGACATGTTCGATTCATGTATATATATGATGACATTTATTGAAATCGTAAACCCAAGTTGAATGGGTCGCTGGAGACTGCGGCAGGATTTAGTGCTTATGCTGGTATATGAAATTTATGAATCTTTGGTTAGGTGATACATTTGCCACCATATGACTTAGTTTAAGGTGTTTTAAAATCCGCATTCACGCGAAGAAACCTTCAGTGAAATGGTCAGATTTTCCTATTTTCTTTATGTTTGAGAAGAATCTATTTGATTCGAAAATAATATCTAGTATTTAGAATTTAGTATTAAGAAATAATTCGAGATAAAAATTTCAGAAACGGGCTTTCCGGTTTTCGCACCTCTTCTCATGATTTAAGTATAGAACGCGGCCGTTATGGATAAATCGAAGACAAATACCATTTTTTTCTCATCTGCCCAAAATTTAGAAACTTAAGAAAAGTCTATATTGAAAAATTTATCGCACATTGGCCTTCAAAACAAAATAACATATTAACTTTTTGTGATCAGAATCTGCTAAAATTATATTCAATCTTACAAAATTATTCTCCTCTTAAAAAACATCGAATAAAAGCCTGATTTCGTAACATTATTCTTTATATCAACCATTTCAAAATGTTATACAGAACTTGAATTTTGTGAAGAACTCTGGTTGCAATTACAACTTACTGGAAAAAACACCAACGTCAAATTTATTACTACTAGATTTTAAAGATGGTCACTAATTCTGATAAACGCCTAATAATGAAGACTTTACGCCCAATATTGTGCATTCTTGATAAACATTGAAATAACGGGACAGCCAACAATTTTCTTTTCCAACAGTAAGGCATACTTCTTAAAAAACGTTATTTTTTAAGAAAAAATTAGTCTTAGGTTCTTTACGCTGCTTTCTAAATAAGCTGTATTTTGAGTGTTTTCAACTTATTGAGATAAAAGAAGAACGCGTGTGAAATTGACTAACAGTTATTTGTTAAAATGATATTTACACGTATCAGTCTTTCATTAAAGTTTTAGTCTGTTGTGGAATCCCACGAATCAGCTAATGATAAGATCACTTAAGTGACATGAGTAGCTGGTTGCTCGGAAAAATGTTGTACTGCTGTTATAGCGAGCGCAGCTCGCGAACGGCCGAAGGCCGTGAGCGCGAAGCGAGCGTTTATGGTAACGTCTGTTATTCTATTCTATTCTATTTTACTGTCAAACGAAAAAATCGTGTCATTTCTCACCCGGAGTGAATCCACTTGCAGGATAGAAAAAAGGTCAAAAATTGTATTGGAAAAATACCTCAATGTATCGTTCGTAAAAAAAAAGATTTAAAAATTGAAAAATAATTTAAGCTATCCCGTTTAAAAGAGGTTTCTATAAAAGTTTTATTTTCTACCGGAAGCAACAAAACAAAGCCAAAAGCGAGGCCGACCGAAGCGATTCACGCGGTCATTCCCACAAAATGTTCATTAGTGTTAGTTATACAGAATGACAAGGCTAATTTTAACATTCTTACCTTTATTCCTAACATGTTTACGACCTTAAATATGTTAAACTCCCAGATTTACATGATGCATGCATGTTAAGATTAAAATGTCAACACAAACATTCTTGATGTCATCAATAATGGACAATGACGTCACGAATAATTTAGTCTGGAAATTTAAATTTTTCAATCATAGACTTGAGCATTTGTTATGCATGCAAGATGTTTCTTATGATTTTCAATGTGTTTAATATATAAAAGAGTGACTATAGTTGCCTTGAAATAACCAAAACAAGAATGTACCTATTTATTTTTTTCAGGTCATGGGAAAACATTGTGGGAAAGAAGGAAATGCTAGTTTGTAAAGTTTATGTTAATATCTTTTGTTGTTGTTGACACATATTCAAGGACCCGTTTTCAAGAGCGATTATTTAACCCTGAAGATAATATAATAGTTTAATTCCAGTTATGCTCAAAAAGGTTTATGCATTCTTATTTGCCCGATTGAAAACAATTTTGAGTACGTGTACAGTTTTTTTTAACTTGAACAATGAACAATGTTTGCTTTTAGTGATAAATCTTTACGTTTTTGCTAAATGTAATTAAATCTGAGCTTATGAAGAAGTTATGTCTCGATTTCATAGAGGTATGAAACTTAATAGCTTAACTTATGAACGGATCATTAAGTATTGGAGAAATAGATTGTACATCACAAACATACATCAACTCAATACATTATTGGTGTTATGTAATGGTACTTGAATAAAATAGACAAGGTGTTAGCCTATTTCATAATTCAGTGAAATTTATTACCCTATGTAGATCTGTGTGGAAAATGCAGGTTCTATGGGAAATTTCAAGCAGTTCCTAAGAAATGTTTTGATGTTAATCAAGACGAGTTCTTATTACGTTATTGTATTCAAAAGCTGTAAATTTATCATCTTCATTTAAATGAACGAAATTTAGGTCTGCTAAACCTACGATTTCAAATACGAAACTTTTTCTAATGTTAAGTGGGCCATTTTCAATCGGAACATAAAACATTGATATTTGAATCTTGCTATAGAAATACGGGCTCATTGATTTAACCTAGTGTTCATTGATTTTTCTTGTGTTTATTCATTTATTTATTTTTAACAGTTAGGGAAATCTCATCCAGTCCAGAAATAATTATTTCTTTTGCCTGTTGTTCATATAAATTTTCAGTATGACTAAGTCATTTTCAGTCTAGTATATGTGATGACTTCAGCTTTCTTCCAGGAGAGGAATTACAAAAGGTTTGTTTGTTTTTTTACCAGAGAATAAAATTGAATAAAAGGTAAGTTGCAAGTTGATTTGCGAAAATCTTACTTCAATAAACTTTATTGTTTTCAGTTAGACATAAGAGAATGAAATGAGCAATAATTGAAAATTAATTTCGCAACTGATAAATCCTCGGATTACGCACTAAACTATAAAATACATATGCTGTCTCTCTCTCTCTCTCTCTCTCTCTCTCTCTCTCTCTCTCTCTCTCTCTCTCTCTCTCTCTCTCTCTCTCTCTCTCTCTCTCTCTCACCCTCTCTCTCTCTCTCTCTCTCTCTCTCTTTCTTTCTCCCCCCCCCTTCTCTCTCGTAACAAATAATTTATCAACCAGTACACAAATTGCTGCGCTCGCTTTTAAGGCTTTGCCTTATTTCATATTAGTTGCAGCTCACTTAATTAATACATGTAAATTGCACATTTTCAACACAATGACACAAGTTCTACAACATTCGTTGACATTCGGAACATCACTCGGCCATTTCCGTAAACTACAACATTCCTCGGATGTACGTAAGGCGGATGGGTTATGTAACGAAATCGTGCATTTTGTTAGCCGGAAACAGTGTAAGAAAACTAGCGCTGTAGATTTATTTCTTTTACGGTAAATAACGGCTGAAAAATCCTAAATTTTGAGAATGACGAATCATTCTCAAAAAGTAAGATTTTTTCAGCCGTTATTTAAGAATCTAAAGATATTTATATTAGGATTTGATGGTTTCACGTCAGTGACTTAAACGAGTAGCGTTGGCAACGTCGAATGTTTTCTCTCACATTTTCGAGGGCCAACGCCATTTTAATTGACGTCATCGAGTTTTTCAAAGGTTTTCCCGTACTTTTTAAAAATAGTCCGTCTATGTACATCCGAGGGTGATCGTGAGATTGGCCGAGTGGTGTTCCGAATGCATTCGTTGAGCTATATGTGTGTCTAATAGAAATAGATTGTCCCTGGGTCTCTTGAAACATCCCCATTAAACCAGATCATGATGCATTGGATTTTCCGCAAACTTAGGTCAAACACACGTACCGATCTAAATTCCAACACAAAACAGTCTTCGCCCCCTGGAGTACACCATCCAGCTGAACACAAAAAGTAGTCCTGAAAAAAAGAAAATATTGGCTTACTTACTTCAAAACAATCCATTGTCAAAGATCTAGCCATAAAAGAGCATAAAGTTCTTCTTTAAATAACTACATACACACTTGAAAATGGGGTGATTTTATAGGGACTATTTTAGCACCCGACGACCACAGAAGTCCTTGGCTAGGTGACCTCACACCTCATCCGAGAAACGCGGGGATGCTAAATTGTTTTGTAATGCAAAACGCAGTGTCATAGGAATAGTATACTGTAAATTATCTCTGAAAATGCCCCATTTAAAAATTTGGAATGTAACATAGATATGTATCTTGAGAAATATTTTAAAATTCTTGTAGGATCGTGTCAGGTCGATTTATGGAAATTCATATTTCAGGCAGTAGATCCATATTAGTTCTCCAACATTTCGGAAATCATGGCCTTTCACAATGTTAATCGAGGTTTCCGAATGAAATCATTAGGAAACCTTGGTGAAAACTGTAAAGGTCATGACATCTGAAACGTTGCGGAGCAATTACGGATCCACTTCCTTCGGCTTTAACTTACACTATTTTTAGATTAATTCTGGACATTTTTCTTAGATAAATATTATAAATATTTCCTAAAAGTCTAAAATTTTGGATAAATCGTAACAGAGCATTGACAGCTTTTCACCACCTTGCTTTAGCAGTGAAAATTACTCGCGGGTCAATTACTTTGTAGTTACGATGATTGAGTTGCCATCCGATTTGTTACATGATTAGGTCACCTTCTATATAATGGATTCCGAATTACATGCGTAAATAAATGTAAACCCAATTCGACGGAAAAAATTATTCATTTATGAGCCATTTCAAAATAGCCCCATTAAGAAAGGAATAGCGTGAAATTCACAAGTTGGATAATCAAAATTATTTTGGAATGATATTGAATTATTGCGATGATTGAGTTTGGAATTATTTAAAGGGAGATAAAGCATAATCGCTCATTTCGTCCAATTGGACGAAATTAGCGATAATTCTTTTGCCTCCCTTTAATAAAATCTCCGTACTTTTCATGATTTCGTATCTTCACAGACAAATCTGACGCTTAAAAACAAACAGACAATAAAAACATACAATTATTTGATCAATTTTTATGAAAATAATAATCATTTTGAACAATTCCTGTGCGTTTTTAGTGAATAGTGTGATTGTTTGGAATGTTGATTTGAGCGCTGAGCGAGTGTTTTTGAGTTATTTTGGAGGAGATTAGTGTCAATTTTATGACTGTATTTACTGTTTTGGATTCAAAATCTAAACTTTAATGCGTTCTACATTGTAGCATATACATAAACCCGACATGAGTCAATGAAAAGAAGTAACACTAGTGGTACAGTTAACAACATCATTACATTGAAGTATATACCACACATGAGTCCACGGAAAGAGGTAACACTAGTGGGGCAGTTAACAACATTATGAAATTGACTATCATACCGATCAAAAGCATCCTAAAATGCCCAAAAATAACTAAAAAGACAAGGTCAAGACCTACATTCAAAATAAATATTGCAAGAAAAAAAATCAACGATTTCACTGACTTAGAGGAGTTCGCTCCTGAGATCAAAGTAATACGGGTTTCCTGAATTTTTCATATGGCGTAGCAAAACATTTTTCTATCACGAAAATGCATTTAACAGTAGGGGTCATTGGACTGGGTTTTGAGAAAATCGACCATTTAAGTGGGCGGGGTATACTTTTCTTTATTGTGAGAAATGTATGTAAAAAGATCTCCTAAAATTGTATTTGAAAATAAGAGCGTGTCTATGAATTAAGGTTCATGTAAAGTGTTTGAGGCCCAATTTTAAAACACTTCATTTGCCAAGAAAAAGCAGAATGTCCAGGTATATTATATATCAAATTGAAGCTATTTTTAGCACAAGCATTTGAGCAACATAAGGTCGACAAAGCTATAGCGGTAAAGCAAAAACATTGTGGAAAAGGGTCATTTTATACAGGCAACTGCAAGACGGTTGGATAAAATTGGCTCATATTTTAACAAAATACAGTCTAAAGTACCACCCATGTAACTATAACCTTAGATATAAAACTCGGTCTCAAAAGGCTCATTTGAAACAATCAATTTCCAACTATTTTGTAAACATACTTGTCAAACCGGTTTTGTCTGTTTTCAAAATACCTGTTAGGTATGGTGCAACATCACACCATAATATTGTGATATATTTTGTGCGATTTATTTCAAAATATAGTTTTTAATTCAATGATCTATAATAAATTACTATATATTGATCATTCATTGAAATAGAAATTGATATATTGCTAAACAACCTTACAGGTATATAAACTATTAATGTCCATTTCTGTTGTGATAACACACCATACCATACAAAAATCTACACGTTAACAAAATTAGAATGACATATATGACATATGTGTTTATAAAATAAGTCAAAATAAATTGCTTGCATAACTACGTTTAGGGCTCGGGTTTTATACCAACGTTTGTAGTAGTACCTGGGCAGAATTTTAGTCTGTACTTTGTTCAAATATGGGCCAATTTTATCCAACATTCTTGCAGTTGCTTGTTCTGTACAAAATGACCCTTTTCCACAATGTTTTGGCTATATCGCTATAGTTATAACAGTCTTGTTTTGCTTAACTGCTTATGCTCATGAGTAGCTTCAATTTGGTATATAATATACCTAGACATACTGCTTTTTCTTGGCAAATGAAGTGTTTTAAAATTGGGCCTCAAACACTTTACATGAACCTTAAAAAGAGATAAAACCCTTTTTAACTTGAAAACTAGGAATCATATTAGTCGAATGATAGATAGATAAAATGTTTATTTTCAAATGAATGTGGAGAAAGGAAACCAATAATAGTCAAACTTTTTTATAATTAATTTGTATGATCATACAATAAAAAAAAAATAATAAAGAAATAGTAATCCAGTCCTTTTTTTTAATTTGTTCGGTAAATTTTAGAAATGATGACGATTCTGGAAAAGTAAGTAGAATGTGGGGTCATTGAGTTGGTTTTTTCGATATTTTTACTTTTTCTTGGATTAAGGGTAGGTAATAAATAAATAAGAATAAAAAATGTCATGTCTATATTATTATTAGAAAAAAGTATTCAAAACCAGTAAACAGGGAAATATTTTAAGAAGCCATCTTGAGAATGGCATTTCTTATTCACATTACTATTTTTTCTTATCTCAAGATTAGATCTCGATGGTCTAGAGCCTACCAAGAGGTCAAAGGTCAAAATCGGTTGTAAATATATTAATAACCACACCATAATTCTGGTATTAATAGATCGATTTAAAATAGCTTTTCACAAGTATTAACCGTCATGGGACCATGTGTCATGTGTAATAATTTTGTGTGTAGCTCTAATGTCAAGGTCACACAAAGAGGTCAAAGTTCGAGAGAGGGGTAAATTATTAATCTTTTCGCGGTATTTCGGATATATTTTAATGGATTTTATGATAACTCGTCACATCTTCCATAAGTCATTTACATGACTGTCTCGGTGGCCTTGTGGTAAATGCACTCGACCCGTGACCTGGAGGTCCGTGGTTCGAGCCCCACTGTCGACGGGGTGTGTTTATGGGCAAAACACTTAATAGCCAGCCCTAGTTCACCCAGCTGTAAAAATGGGTAGCAGTGGGTTTTATCCACTGCCTCTCTCTCGGGAACGTGAAAACATCAGAATTGAGCGTTCGAGAGCGATTCTATAAGCTTAAGCTTTCGTCGTAATCGAACTTAAATGAATTAGTATAAACTAAACTAAAATAAATTAGTATAAACTAAGTCATTTACATCATCGTTTGTAAAGTTGTCATTGTCAAGTATTGAGTCTGTAACTCCAGTGTTAAGGTCACAGTTAAAGGTCAAAGGTCAAAATCCGGGTTAATTATTGAATAGTTCCAAAGAGCTAAAATTTAGAATGCACAAATCCTAAGTGAATAACCAGGTCAAATTAGATTCATAGAGTATCATGGATAAACCAACTACAGGCGGAACATTCCACGGGCTGCACTTTTAAAGAATAAGCATTGTAACATAACGTAGTTTTACGACCTATAAAGCGCAGGAACGTCGACTTCGATTACACGTACAAAAACGACGTTGACGTCACGTCATGTATTAAGCAAACATAATAGCTGTGTTGATTTAAACGATATCTACCAATAATTTTGTCGAAATATTGAAATCAAATGTTTCGTATTGTGTTTAAAAAAATCTAAAAGGACGGATTGTTATGATATTGTCCCCTTTTTCGAAAATTATTCATGAAAACTTTTTGGCGTGGACGAGTGCGTGGTACTAGAGTGGCCAGAAGTTACTGTTGCGCAATGAACAAAATATTCTCAGGAGCGAACTTCCTTAATTGAATTTGGAAGCGTCTGATTGGTACGTGAAGACAAGGATAGCTATTGAAAGACCTTGTTTGTATATTTTATTAAAGGGAGGTAATATCCATCGATTATTTTGTTCGTCTTGAACAAAATTAGCGATGTTAACTTAATACAAAACTCTCTCCTCCAAGACACTTACTTTTATACCGAAACCACTCCTAAAGCATTAAAATTGTCAATTTCACAATGCTGTAAAACTGTAGTAATACGATGGCTCACCACGAAACAGTTATAACTGCCTTTTTTTATAGGCAGTTATAACTGTTTCTCGCTGAGGCATCGAAAAGTAGTTAGTAGCATTTGTTCTTTAAGAAGCCATACAATTATTCCTACTACATTGAAATAAACTGATAGCACGCAATTTTGTCTGAAAAGTAGAAATGCGTGATTGTATCTTTATTATTGATTGGTCCTCACGTCACTATTATATGGTTAACAAGTAGAGATACCTGGCCTTAACAAGTCTGTTGTTCCTAATAGATACATTGTATGGATAAATATAGCACTGTCAGGTACTCTCTCTCTCTCTCTTTCTCTCTGCTCTCTCTCTCTCTCTCTCTCTCTCTCTCTCTCTCTCTCTCTCTCTCTCTCTCTCCCTCTTTCTCTCTCTCCCTCTCTCTCCCTCTCTCTCTCTCACTCTCTCTCTCTCTCTTTCTCTCTCTCTCTCTCTCTCTCTCTCTCTCTCTCTCTCTCTCTCTCTCTCTCTCTCTCTCTCTCTCTCTCTCTCTCTCTCTCTCTCTCTTTCCTCTCTCTCCCTCTCTCTCCCGCTGTCTATTCCTCTTTTCTCTATCCATCTCTCTTCTTCTCTGCATTTTTCACTCATATTTTGTTCTCCCTTTCTCTATTTTTCTCACTTTCTATTACTAACATCATATTTATCCTGCTTGTCTTTCTCAATATTATCTGTATATTTCACAATAGAGTGTAGTTACATCCAAGAATTTTGTTTAAGGATCTAAGTTTGAAACAGTTTAAATTTGTTTTTATAGGAAATGCGTGTGTAAGGAAAATATTTAAAACGAGTTTTGTCGTTGTCTTTTCTTTTAATCATTTGCTTTGTTCTTAAGATATTCGCTTTTTTAAAATAGCAATTCTACGATTTTTTCGCAAAGCGAGCTGTAGGTAAATATGCTGTTGCCGTACATATCTTGATCTCAAAAGAGCGTTGAAAGCAAGAGTAATGCTTATTCAAGTAAAAAGAAATACTTATACGTATAGAGTTTTGACTGGCAAAATTTTACTTATAAAATGAGAATTGTAAGAGGAAAACTACAGGTTCTACATGTAAAGGGGGTTACCATTTGATGCGCATACGTACAGTTAAAAACATCGTGAAATTGACATGGTGAATGATATTGGAATAATTTGGAATGAAATTGAATGAGTGTGTGGATCGAGTTTTGAGTGAATTTGATGGGAGTTAATAGAATATCGCAAATTTTGTTCAGGTTGAAAAAAATTAGCGATATTTATTGCCTCCCTGTAGTAAAATATGCATAAAAGTTCTATTTCTTTAAAAACCAAATAGACGCTTATAATTCTAATTATGTAAGTGAAATCGCGATTTGGTTCTTACTTTTTTCATTTTGAAGGAAGTTGTTGATCTTTCATCTTTGTGTCATTTTGAGGGTTTTTGTATGGTTTGAGTGAGTGTTTGAAATGAATGGAGCGCTAAGTGAGAGATTTAGAACGGATTTTATCGAGATGAATGTCAATTTCGCGATGTTGTTAACTGTACATCTAGCCCTACCTCTTATTAGCTGGAGGACTATCTATGACCATTAGCTTTAAAGAGAAAGAGCTGAGTTATAGCAGCTAGGTAACAACCTAAAACTTCTTCCTCCGCCGATCATTTTGGGGTTCCCATGATACCTTTGGATTCTCTTTAAGTTCACTTAAATTTCATCAAGATATGCACCTGTAAACCGCTGATTGGAAAGAAAATAAATAAAAGATATTGAATGAGTGGTCATTGAATACTGAATTTGTTAAACAAGTCATCTATAAACAGATAAAAACGAGGCTGCGCCGAGTTTTTATCTGTTTTAGATGACGAGTTTAATAAATTCTGTATTTTATGATCACAAATTTTATATTCTGTTGATAATATGACCGAATTTAACGAAAAATCGTCAAATTCTTGAAATTCAACGTTTCAATTTTCCGCGAATTTATAACATAGATTATGACGTCATTTTCGCGATAACAAAATAGCGTTACTATTCGCTCTGAGCTCATTTGCATATTTATTCCACTAGTGTAATAACAGCCGTGTAATATCAAAAATATTCATCGGGGTTTAACAACTCGGTCGATGTAGGTCATATTATAAAGTAAGGTAAATTATACTGTATTTTAGAAATGACGATACTATTGTTTGTTTTCGTCCTAATTTTTGTTTGTATAGTTTGTTTTTTTTCTCTCTCTTTCATTGTTTTGTCTTGTCTTGCTGATTATGAAACTAAGAACTTTCTAAATATATTACTTCTTCAACATTCAAGGTTGATCCATTTAGAACTGTGAGTTTATCTGTATTTTAATCCTTGTGAATAAAAAAGAATGTTATCTGCAATTCACATTTTTTAACTGATTTTAAATAAAAACCCGGATATTTTCCTAATTCTAAAACATTTGATTGTAGACAACTATACAAAATTTGATAAACCCGAAAGTTTTTTCGTGAAGGTAAAAAAGAAAAATTCGACATTTTAGAAAAGCTTATGTACAATTGGGTTTCTCTGCACAAAATAATGATAAAGTATAAAGGAAAGCAAAATCAGTCGTAGAGTTTTCGTCTTATTAAAAATAACGTAGTATTTAGTTTGTCCTACGTGCAGGATGAAAAAAAGCAAATGTTTCAGGACGTTTTAAATAGAATCTCGCTTTGTGTGTGAAGACAAAAGAAAGTTTGGAGTCCGAAGGATTTGCTTTGTATAATACTCCTCCCAAATCAGATTTAAATTATGGCCACATCATCGCGAAAGTGAATTTTATCTTATAGCTATACAAATATCCGTGTGATAACATCCCGTATGATATTTTTTTGTGATATCAAATAGTTATTTTTAGAACAATAATATCATGCAGTTATATTTAGAAACTTGCATTTCAGTTAGAAACATCGACGAAAACAAGACAAAAAGGGGTTATAAGATAAATATAATACGTAATAAGTGTATTGTATGAAAAAATATCTAACTCGGTTGTGAGAATTGATAATTGTCTCGGCAGAGCCTCGACAATGATCAATTCTCCCAACCTCGATAGATATTTTTTTTTCATACAAAACACTAAGTATGTATTATATATAAATCCATTATAACACGATCGTATTCCTGAAAGAAGTTTTTTTTATCCTCTTCTGGGTGTAAAAAAGTACCAGAATATCTCTTGGGTGCAAAATTAAATAAAAGATAATCGTTTGTTTCAGTGTAAGATCAATTTATATTTCATTGAGTGAACAACAAAAGCTATATTTTCACGAGGAAAATATAGCTTTTGTTGTTCACGAAATGAAATATCAATCGATCTTACTCGAAAAACAAATGATTATTCTATTTCTTTAATGCAAAAATGAGACAAAATGTTAAATTTCTAGGACATATTTTCGTTCAGCGCGTCATTTTGCACGTGATTGCTATGCGACGTTCATTGTGACGTCACTTATTTCGCTCCGCATAGATGACGTCAGATAGGGTGAAATGCGCAAATGCAGGGTATAAAATTTTGATAATTTCACTGCTTTTGCGGTGAGATTATCAAGTGATAATCTACCGTTATTTCTCGATAAACCACCGAAAAGCATTAAAGAATGAAAGTGTATTGATATCGACGTTGGGAGAATTTCACTGTTGGCGAAGCACGTCATTTAGCTCGTGGGTTCTGATGACGTCAAATGAATCAACATTCGCGCTAAAGATGACGTCGCGTAAAAAAGGGCGGAGCTATCTGTGTACACAGTTAATCACATGACATAAGAGTTTTATTGCGAATAAAGTGCTATGTATTTCTTCTAATTTCATTAATGCGTTTTAAGTCATCATGTTATGATTACATTTTGATTAAAACAAGTTGCCAATTTTGAGACATTTCAGGCGGTTTGCCTCATTTTTATGATAATACACATGTATTAGAAAGCGGGCAAACCAAGCTGAGATCAGACTGCACACCTGTGCAGGCTCTTGTTAGTCTACAATACGTGCCAAAATAGATAATGGCTATATTTCAATTGTGGCAAACAGACTGTTATATTTATTTAGACTCCTATGCATATGAGTATTCAGATAATGTTTGCAAAATATAATTCTCCTTTTCTAGCAATCGTTCTGCTCTATAGAATAGTTTCTTTCTTTAACGATTTTCAAAAGAGATATAAAATGAGTTTAATCTAAAACCCTCTACAACAATATTTGAAGGAATATTTACTGATTTTTCATGAAAATAGTTAATTCTAGATATGTCCAATCACATCATTATTTTAAAATTAATGAAATATCTAATTACTATTTTGTCAATTATCAACGACTTAGTGATGAAGCTATTTTTTTCTTTAATGTCTAAATTGTCAATGTTTACTCTGTGAAAGCTGTGTGTGCAAATCAGGGATTCAAGAGGGCCTGTATAAATATAATGAAAAGACAAATCTAATGGTTTTACATGAAAGAAGTCCATCTGTCGAATGGAGAGAATATATGGATAGATCAGTGCAACACCATTGGAAGTGTCTATGGGCCAACTTATTCCTGGCCCTCATTCGGGTCGGATGTAGACTGGTCTCACTGTCGAATATAAGAATAGCCTGTTCTAGGCTATTCTGATAGTCGATATGTGGACCAGTCTAGAGCTGGTAGTCCGCTTTCTGAGAGATACTCTGATATTGCGGTACCCGCCCAGGGTCAGAAATAAGTTGGCCCTATATATTTCTGGCACATATAGTAAAGTTAAATACAATGTGAAATTGAGAAGGTGAATGATTTTGGAATGAAATTGAATGAGTGTGTGGAGTGAGTTTTGAGTGAGATTCAAGGGAGGTAATCCAATATCGCTAATTTTGTCCAAGATTAACAAAATTAGCGATGTTAATAACCTCACTTTAATAAAATATGCATACTTTGTCTTTGTGTGTCTTCGTGGACCAATTAGACATTTTAAAAGCCACACCAGCCAATGAACTCTTAGAACAATTTGACCGATTTGAATTAAATGCTGATCGTCTTGAACGATTTTGAAATGTTTTCTTATGATTTTGGAGCGTTTTGATCGATTTGAGCGATTGTTTGTAATGAATGAATTGATCGCTGAGTGATTCATTTAGAATGATTTCGATCGGAATGACAGTCAATTTGACGATGTTATTAACTGTAGAGTTGCGCTGACCCCTCCAGTATTGACCCGTGTCACAAAAAAAACAACGCCTGAAAGTGTAGTAAGTGTCAATCCTGTTCAGACAGCTGGCACTGTGCAGGCCGAACAGGGTCCAAACTTGTCTCTTTTAGACAATTTACTGAATCTATAATCACCAAAGCACCTTCCTATATAGCTGTTTCTGTAATGCTTTGATTACCCTCTGTCGAGTCCAATAGGCGTATCTAGATCTTTGAGAATATGCAGTCTCAGAAGGCGAAAACTAAGGAGTATATAGGAAAAGGGTGATATAAGGATTGTGACAAAAGATAATTGTCCTCTGTCCGCTCTACTTTTCTATGATTTGAGCGTTGGTGAATTATCAAAACATCGTAACTACAGCTTGAATAAGCTTAAACTCGATTTAATGATCATTCATCAACGACATTTTCGAAAGAGGTTTTATTTGTATCACGCATTTGGGTAATATGCGTAATGGGAGCTTCGCTCTTGTACAGTTAACAACATCTTGAAATTGACAAGGAGAATGATTTTGGAATGATTTAAGAATGAAATTGAATGAGTGTGTGGAGCGAGTTTTGAGTGAATTTAATGGGAGATAATCCCAAATCGCAAATTTTGTTCATGATGACCAAAATTTGCGATATTGATTACCTCCCTATTGCAAAATATGTATACAAGTTCTATACATAGCTTCCTATGTCCTCAAGAACCTATGCGAAGCTAACAATCAAAATAATGTCAGTGAAATCGCGATTTTTCTCTATTAAAATTTATTTAGAATGACGTTGTTGGTTCTATATTTTGCAATAGGTTTGAGCGCTTTTGAATGGTTTGAATGAGTGTTTGGAATGAGTAAATGGAGAGGTAAGTGAGCGATTTAGAATGGTTGTGATTGAAATGAATGTCAATTTCACGATGTTATTAACTGTATATAGTTGTTTCTGCTCTGATTCCCCTCTGTCGAGTCTGATCTCCTTTTTCAATGTCTATCATACGAGCTAGGCGTTCACCAACCCCGTGTTTAGGATCACAAAACGGTGCAAACAGTTTTCCAATTGTACCCCGCTTTCCACGCAAGTGTACGTGCAAAGCGGGGTATAATTGGAAACTGTTTGTACCGTTCTGTGATCCCGAACGCAGGGCTTGAAGAGCGGTGAGACCGACTTCCTCCCACAGCAGTTTCCTATAAAATAACATTTGTGACCCGTCACGCGAAAATGGACCATCTTGGCAGTGCGTAATGTGTCAAATCCAGTCAGACTGCGCGAACTGCGCAGACTGACTAGGGTCGAAACTTTTTGCACCGTACTTATTTTATGAATCTAGAATGATCTAGTAGAATCAATCTACCTTCTGGTGAAAGAATTTTTTGAATTGTGACTTCTGGTTGTCCTATACTGGATCAAATCTCTTTTTCGATAACTCATTTCTCTGATTTCCCGGATGGCCCCTTTTCGCATAGCGGGTCACATTTTTTAAAAAGTTTGCAACATTTCGCCTAAAATATGAGTCTCAACCACGCAATATTTTTACAGGTTAATGTTTTTGAATGATAAGGGAAGACCACAACATTGGAAATGCCAAATTTAACTTCAAATCAATTAAGACTGGAAAAATGGTATAAGCAGGCGAAATTTTAAGCCCTGTCCTACTGAGTTTAAATATTGTTTCAAACAATTAGCGTATTTTGGAACATTTCAGTCAGTCTGACTCAAACCTAACACAGAATATTTAAGTAGACAGCGGATGGCGTAGGCAAAGATCAGACTGCTCGTCAATGTAGACTGATCTTAGTCTATACTATCTGCCAACGTTGTTCGCAAAATTTTGGAGATGCCGTAAATAACATGCGAATGTTAGAGACAGCAACATTGCGAAGTTGACATTCGACTCGATTAAAATGATCACTCAGCATTCCATTCAATGTATTCAAACCACTCACTCAAATCATTCAAAATATTTCCAATGTATCTAAAAACTCTTCTAAATGGTTTAAAATTGTCAGAATTCCATTAATATCGATTAAGAAAGTGGACCCGTAGATGCACAACATTTCGGAATTCATGATCTTTCACAATGTTGACCGAGGTTTTCTAATGAAAATCATTAGGAAACCTCGGTTAACACTGTTAAAGTTCATTGCATCCGAAACATTGCGGTACTATTACGGGTGCACCACCTTAAATGTTGTGCCATTTCATTTCATTTTGTTGATTTGAAAGCGTCTGATTGGTCATTGAAGAAACACAAACAAACAAAAAATGCATATTCTATTAAAGGGCGGTCGCTTAATGGATCAATTCTGGAATCAGTAGACAATTTTAACTACTTAGGTACTGTATTTCACTATACCGGAAATTTTTCACTTAACCAAGAATACCTAGCAGGTAAAGCTCTCAAGGCCTTAAACGTTTTATTAAACAATTCCATAAAACTCAAGCTAAAAACTAGTATTTATTGTGAGCTATTTGATGCATTTGTAGGTTCGATCCTAAATTATTCCTGTGAAAATTGGGGTTTCAGTAAAACAAAGGTAATAGAAAGAATACATCTTAAATTTTGTAAACGTATTCTACAAGTTCGCGCCAGTACTAGTTCAATGGCAGTTTATGGAGAACTTGGCCGTGTTCCAATGTATTTCTCGAGATACATAAGAATTATTAATTACTGGTTTAAAATTCTAAATACCAAAAATATCATTTTAGCAAATGTTTACTCACAATCTCTCGGTGACTTTAAAATCGGTAAAAAGAATTGGATTACTAATGTTAAAACCATTCTAGATAATTATGGGTTCTCAAACGTTTTCGAAAATCCATCGTTGTACAATAAAGATTTGTTCTTATCGGAATTTAGGCAAAAAATGTTAGACTGTTTTACGCAAGAGTGGGCTGCAAACATAAGAGATAGCACTGCCTTAGGCCTTTTGAAAAACATCAAAAAATCATTTTGCATTGAAAAATATTTAAATGACATACCTTTTTCGCTTAGAACATATCTGTGTAAATTAAGAATGTCCGCACATTCCTTACGAATTCAAACTGACAGATTCAGCAACAACAGATTTCCAAGAAACGAACGAATATGTTTAATGTGTGAAAGTGGCGAAATAGAAGATGAATATCATTTCATTCTCGAATGTAAAACCTACGTAAAACTAAGAAAAAAATATATCGACAAGTATTACTTTAAGAATCCAAGTATGAATAAACTAGTCATTCTTTTTTCTACAGACGATTTACATACCCTTACAAATTTAGCGCTGTATATTAAATCTGCATTATCGAATCGTTATAATAATCTTTATAATTAACCATAAAACTAGCTACACTTACATTTTTTATTGTTGCCGTATTTTCTGTATGGCGTTTAATAAAAAAAATAGAAATGTTCATAACCATGTAGAACTATGCGTTTTTCATCCTCATGTTACATTAATATGTTTAAATAGAATGCTTATATAAAAGAAAACTATGTAAACATTATAACAGAGAGAGAGAGAGGGGAGAGAGAGAGAGAGAGAGAGAGAGAGAGAGAGAGAGAGAGAGAGAGATGGTTTGGAGCGAGACTTGACCAAATTTATGTTATAAAATTGTGTATTCATGACTATGTACAACTTGTACCTGTCAAATAAAATATATGTTCTGTTCTGTTCTGTTCTATTAAAGGGAGTGAAAAAATTCCGATGAATTCGTCCAATTTTGACGAAAATAGGGATATTGAATTACCTTCTTTGAATTTCATTCAAAACAAGCTCCTCCGGCTAATTCAACTTCATTCCAAAATCATTCCAAAGTCAGTCACCTTGTCAATTTCACGATGTTCCTAACTTCAAAATTGGTCCCGTTTGGTTTTCTTTATTTTCTTAATATCTTTTTATTTGCTTACTATGTATTTGCGATTGAACTGCTTGTACAATCTGAAAAAAAATATAGCGGTATATGGATACCTCCCTTTAATAAAAAATGCATACAAGTTCTATAAATAGTTTTCTATATCTCCAAGGATTATGTCAGTGGAATCGCGAGTTTTTTCTAGCTTTATTTTTTTTGAATGACCTTGTTGATTCTATCTATTTCAGTAGGTTTGGAGCGTTCTTAAATGATTTAAGTGAGTGTTAGGAATGAAAGAATGAAACGCTGAGCGAGTGATTTGGAATGGTTCTGATCGAGATGAATATAAATTTCGCGATGTTGATATATATAATACGTACTTAGTATATTATATGAAAAAAAATATCTAACGAGGTTGGGAGAATTGAAAATTGTCGAGGCTCTGCCGAGACAATTATCATTTCTCACAACCGAGTTAGATATTTTTTTCATACAGTACACTAAGTATGTATTATATTTATCTTATAACCTCTATTTGTCTTGTTTTTCTCAATGTTTCTTACTGAAATACAAGTTTCTAAAAATAACCACATTATATCATTGTTCTAAAAATAACTATGTGATATCATAAAAAATATCATACAGGATGTTATCATACAGATATGTGTATAGTTATAAGATAAAAACTGTATATGCATCGCAGCTCTCAGTCCAAATATCGTTTCGTCATTCTAAATTCATTAAGACAAAAAGTGAAATCTTCACCTCCGATATTCTCCGATATTTTGTCGTACGACAAACATTTCGTTGATCATTAACTAATTAGTTAATTGAAATCGATTCTGAATCATTAAACCATGTAAATTATCGTTTTAGATTTTAATTTCATCAATCACAAAAGCCTTAGTTCTTTTTACTTGTTTATTCATTTTAGTGGTGTCTTACAGACCGTCGAATGCTGAGGTCATTATTAGCGTTCTTTGTACGATCTTTGGATAAAAATTAATGCGCCTTATTCTATATGTATGAGATTATATACGGAGATCAGTATTACAATAGATTAACTTTTGTAATGAGAAAATGACAACAGCTGATGTGCATAATTTATGAATACTTAATTCAATGATAACAGTTGATAACATCAAGAAAGTTACATCACTTTGGAATGATAGTGGAATGATATTGAATGAGTGTATGGAGTGAATTAAAACTGAAATACAAGGGAGATAATTCAATTTCGCTTATTTCGTCCAAAATGGACGGTAGCGACGATAAATAAACGGAATAACACATTGATTGTATGTAACCCGCCATGCGAAAAGGGGCCATATGGGAACTCCGATAAATATTTATAGAACAAAAAGAGATTGGTTCCAGTAAAGGCCAAACATATGTTACATCTGCATTTTAAAAGAAAATCTTAAATTGGGGGGGGGGGGGGGGGTTGTTAGAATAACGACTATTTATTGAGGAAGTCAACTGATTGTGAAAAGTTTTGATCCTAGTCAGCCTTCGCAATAACCGCAGTCTAACTAGGATCGACACCTTACAGTTAAAAGCATCGTGAAATTGACATTAATCTCCATCAAAAACCATTCAACAATCACTCGCTCAGCGTTCCGTTCGTTCATTCCAATCACTCTTTCAAACCATTCAAATACGCCCCAAACCCACTAAACAAAGTCATTCAAAATAAATAATACATAAGAAATCGCGGTTATATTGATAAAATTCAAATTGCAAGTGTTTTACATGTTATTGAAGAAATATGGAGATGTTGGGGTGTATTCAATTTAAATCCATATTTTATTAAAGGGAGGTAATGAATATCACTAATTTTGTTCATCCTAAACAAAATTTGCGATATTGAATTACCTCCTTTTAATTTCACCCAAAACGCGCTCCCTACACTCATTCAATTTCATTCCAAAATCATCCCAAAATCATTCACCTTATCAATTTCACGATGTTCTTAACTTTAGAAACTATACCCTTTTAACCTTATAGAGCACAAATTTATATACATGCTGATCTGAGCCTACATTGCATTTATGAGGAAATATCATTCATAAAATCATTTCTTAAATTTATTTCTCCATTTTTATCGAATTTATCTTATGTTGAATTATTCTTTCCTAATAACCAAATGACGGTCCATGCCAATTTATACTACAAAAAAGGAAGAGTAATAAGGGGATATTGCATGAGTGGTCATTTAATTCCGAATTGTTAAACGAGTCATCTATAAATAGATAAATACGAGACTGCGCCGAGTTTTTATCTCTTTTAGATGACGAGTTCTATAATTCGGTATTCTATAAGCACAAAATTGATATATACTATTTATAGTATGTCCTGAATTTTTGCGATAAAACAAGAAAAATTACAGTAATGTATCGAGTCAAGTTACTCCATAAAACATATAACGGCGTTTGCGAATGACGTCATCAAATGCATAATGGCGTCATTGTCACAACGAAAATATAACGTTGCTGTTCATTCTTAGCCCATTTGCATCATTTTTCCACTAAAATAGTAACACCAGTGTAATATCAAAAATGTCACACAAGGTTATGTAACTTCCGTGGCGTCATATTATAAAGATTTCTAAAAAGAAATAAGCAATTACCATAAATGCTGAGTGTTCCGTAGATTTGTAAATACTTTTCTCACATAGCTACACTTGTCTTCTATAGGCCGCCGTCATAGCGCAGTTGGTAGCGCGTCGGACTGTAAACTAAAGGTCCCGGGTTCGATCCCCGACGGCGGCACTCATTCTTTCCGACTTTTTGTCTCTCACCAATGGGTCGATAATCGTAGACCTATATGAGATAGCAGCTAGAGGCTAGAAAAGGATGTAATGGTAGTACTGGCGTGAGAAATACCAGGATTCCATTGTTAGATGCTCCAGCCACCGCGATATAATTGAAATAATGTTGAAAGCGGCGTAAAACCCCATTCAATCAATAGATTGTCTTCTTTAACAACGAAAAGCTATCAGCGATATCCTTATCTTAATCTAAATGACGTCATCACGACGTCATCTTGCGCACGCTTTCAGTTTATATCACGTGCCTGTCCAAACATTGGAAATGCATACAAAACTCAATTTATGTGAGGAAAAGAGCCTGTCACTCCATTTAATTGGAAACAAGCAGGTCTTAACCTCGTCTAAAACTGAAGAGTTATTAAACTCGCCTTGGCTCAGATAATAATATTTCTATTCTAGACTCAGTTAAGAACAGATTTTATCATATAATAAAATTCCTTAAAAAGATTCTATGTATATATTCGCATTTTAGAAGTTGATTTGAGGTATAAAAGTGCTCTAGGTAAAGGTCAAATGTGATGGAAAACATCAATTTACACTCTGGCATCATTCACTAACGACAACGGTCAAAGCTTTAGTTTTTACTATCATTACAATCAGCTAAAAACGTAGACTGATTGAGACTTCCGATCAATAATAAACTCCCTTTATGACCTCTCACAGAAACAACAATGACATACCGTTCATTCTGGAACGAAACATTTCAATGCAAATTTTGTTCACGAATATTTGTGACTTACATGTAATCATTATAGATTTCGTGTATATTTGAAATTCTTACACAATGAATAACGCCATGGTCCTTTGGGATCTCGGGATGGGGATTACGACATGTATAGGCCTACATACAGAGGAACAGATCAGAGGGGGTACTGTTAGTAACATCGTGAAATTTACATTCACCTCAATCATAACCATTCTAAATCGCTCATTCATACTAAACACTCATTCAAACCATTCAAAAACGGTCAAACCCATTATTGAAAAAAATATAGAATCCACAACGTCATTCAAAAACGCTCAAAATTACTAAAAAAGATAAGATCAACAACTACCTTCAAAATGAATAAAGCAAGACCTAAATCGCGATTTCACTGACACAATTGAATTATTAAGCGCCTGGTTGGTTCTTGAAAACATATTAAGCTATTTATAGAACTAAAATGCATATATTATTAAAGGGCGGTAATACATATCGTTAATTTTGTTCATCCTGAACAAAACAATGGAAATTTGATTACGTCCCTTAAATTTCTCTCAAAACTCGCTCCTCTCACTCATTCAAGTTCATTTCATGATAATTCCAAAATCATTCACTATGTCAATTTCACGATGTAACTATCGGTAAGTCAGGCCAAAATTTGTATTTCTCAATGAAACCCTATGACCCTATGTTCTGGGTACTCATTAGAATCGTCTTGACACGACGAATCCAATGAGTACCGATAACATAAGGTTTGTACAAACATTTATGAAATACTTTACTCAAAAATCCGAAATACCACCTCTTTTTGTAACTCTGCATATACCTCTATTGGGAAACGATCATAAAAGTGTCGAAGGGTCTTTTCAGTGCCGATGCCAAACAATTTTAAAAGTTTGTCTCTTGATTGCGACCTGAGGTGTTCCAGCATCTAATATGCTTCTAGTGCACCAGCTTCTTCTACGGGTTTGTTAAGACTAATGCCTGACTAACGCCAGTCTTCATATGTACTCCATTTATTTAAGATCGTACTACGGTACCGTAACCTGATTTAAGAAGCCTGTACGGTCAATAATATAGTGAAATCGACAAGGTGAACGATTTAGGGATGATTTTGGAATGATGTTGAATGAGTGAGAGGGGCGAGTTTTGAGTGAACTTCCGGGGAGGTAATCACATATTGCTAATTTTGTTCAGGATGAGTAACGAATATTATCATAAATGACACAGAACGCTAGTTTCTTTTTAATGCGACGCTTCCTTTGTGGTTCAGCACATATCTAGATATCACATTTTTATCATTAAATATGGTATACTAATAAAAGCATTTACAAAGACAGAGGTTCAATTTCATAGAACTCTATCCTTTTGAAAAAGAAGGATATCATAAGGATATTATCCCGACACCTTTTAATGGACTGCGAGCCGTAATGAATTAGCTTAAAATGGGAATAGATAAGGACGTTACCATGGTAACGTCTTTATGGCGATATTAACTTATATTTAAAGGTTAAAGATTTGCCCTTAAAATTGATTACAAAAAATATGTCTTCGTAATCGAATGAGCAGCCCTGCGTTCAGGATGAAACGTTAGCGAACGTGCACGTGCAAAGCGGGGTATCATCTCAAAGCGCTCGCGAAACGTTTGACACCCAGAACACAGGGCCGATTGAGAGTCTTTGGCAAACGTGAAAGTAAAAACAAATAGAAGAAATACACGGATTGAGCAAGTGTGTGACATTTCCAACAAATTGATATTTACGTAAGTTGCAAACTTTGAGCAGCCTAGGGAGTTACATATTGCGATTAAAGAGTTGACTGCTTGTCTAGAGATACTTTGAGACCTGATCTACCTAAAAAGCGCAAAGTGAAGATGCTGGACAGATTGTGAGGATGCACAGACTGGCCAGAGTCTTTGCTTTGCACACTTAGAAATTGTTGGAAATGTCACGCACAGGCTCAATTATTTTTCTTTTTTTCATCTTCATTATCGCGTTTTGTGTTGTTTAGTTTGTTTTTTCTAAGCTAGATTTTGTAAAGCTCATATAAATATCAACCTTTTTAAGAGTAAAATTCATTTTTGAGTGAATTTCTAACTTATGTACTTTGATCTTATATGCTAGTATGGTCAACTGGATGACTTTGATAAATGCATACTTCTAGATTTTGTATGAACACCTGTACTATTTACTCTTCGAGATACTAGATAGATATGTATTGTTCTATAACAAAACTTTCATCAAATTATCAAGGTCCGCTCACCATGCGATAACTTTTTTATTTTTGTAAACTCAATTATGATTTACTTGTCTAAAATAATCTAAACAACTGATTTTATTCATCATCCATAGTTCTCGATGATTAAAGGTTCTAAAATTACATGAAAATATTGCAAATCAATCTAAAACAGGATATCAAAATGTCGATTTGATAAAATGAATTTGTCGGTCTCTATGGTAACGAGGCTTTACTGTCAACCATTTAATAGGCATTTAAAAAAAATGCTCGAGAACGCAATGCAAAACTGCATTTGCACGCAACTACATACAGTTAAGAACATGGTGAAATTGACAGGGTGAGTGATTTAGAATGACTTTGAAATGGAATTGAATGATTACGAGGAGTGTGTTTTGAAAAAAAAATGAATGGAGGTAATTCAATATCGCTAATTTCGTCCAGACTGATCGAAATTTTCAAAATTTATCATCTCCCTTTAATAGTGCGACGAGTGTGTTTTGAGAAAAATTGAATGGAGGTAACTCAATTTGTCTAATTTCGTCAAGACTGATCGAAATTTTCGAAATTTGTCATCTCCCTTTAATAGTGCGACGAGTGTGTTTTGAGAAAAATTGAATGGAGGTAATTCAATTTCGCTAATTTCGTCAAGACTGATCGAAATTTTCGAAATTTGTCATCTCCCTTTAATGAAATATACGTACTTTTCTGTTTTAGTGTCTTCGCGGACGAACAAGATACGTAAAAATCCACTCTAGCCAATTATATGATCGGCTCAATGAAATGTTGGTCGTATTGAACAATTTCTAAATGTTTGTGAACGATTCGGGCCGTTTTGGAATGGTTTGAATGATTGTTAGGAATGAATTAACGGTGTGCTGTTCGGGTGATTTGAAAATTTAATATTTTTTATCAATTTAAGTGTAAATTTCACGATGTTACTAACTGTATTGGTCTCTGCTTGAGGTTTGCATCGAGCTCACATGTGCGTAAAGCAAAGCCTTTGGCCCGTTCGCTATGCCTGACCTGGGTATTCACTGTGCACTCACTAGATACACATTTCAATTCATTTCGAAATCATTCTAAAATCATTTACCTTGTCAATTTTACGACGTTTTTAACTGTACTTAACCTATTTAAAAAAAAGATCGGAAGCAGAAAAGGTGGAAAAACAGCCGGGATTTGCTGGATGTTGACGATCTTTTAAAAACATACTGATAAATTTATTCTTGGTCGTCAATAACTTTTTTCATTGGAAGTTTTTTTTAAGATCTGCCACATTCAGCAAATCCCTGACATTTAACCATATTCTCTGATTCAAACAGAATCCAAATTGGTCACGAATTATCGTCTCTTTTTTTGTCTTGAATTGTTGTGTCACGTGATTTCCCGCCATGTATACCTATAGACATAAAAACATGCGCAAAACGGAAAACAATTTTAACCTTTCATGGCTAGATGAACACGGTCAAAGTATTATAGCCTTTGGCGTCATTTGATTATACTTCGCTTGATTAGCAGATATCTTCAATAACGAAGGATTGTAACCATCAGCGTCCTTAGCGAACTATTTCACGTTACTAGGTAACGCATTTAATTATAGAAATCCATGTGATTCCGATAATAGTATAGATTTTTTAGAAGTATCACAGCCGTCCTTTGAAGTATGAACTTTTACTTATTTTAGAAGTAATTGATTCGGTTTCTCAGAAAATTTCCTCAATTTTTGTCAACATAAACAATCGTGACCCGACTCGCGAAAAGGGACCATCTGGGTAGTACGGAAAGTGTCGACCTAGTCAAACTGCGCGGATTGCGCAGACTGCACGGATTGCGCAGACTGACTAGGATCGAATCTTTCCGTATCCTGTTGATTTTCTGAATCTAGAATGATAAATCTACCTTCCAGTGAAAGAATTATTGAAATGCAACCTCTGGTTGACCTATGCTGGACCCGATCTCTTTTTCAAATATTCTTTTTACAGAGTTCCCAGATGGTCACTTTTCGCGTGACGGGTCACAGTTATAAAGCACAGGCATTTCACATCAGAATGAAATTTTAAACTCAAATATTGAATCTATGATACTACAACAGACTCCAATATCGCACATACACGATCTAAGATATTGTCAATATATGGGATTAGTAGTAATATTGAAAATATGTGGAATCGATATATTTTTTCAATCTGATGGTAATTGCCAATACAATTGATAGGGTATGAGCCCCTGTTATGTGCGAACTGTCCTCAACCGAAGCATAGCTGAAAAATATCCGTCGCGAGCCCGTGTCGAACCCACGCGGACAACAATATCCAAAAAAAAGTCGAATGCGCTAACCACTGAGCCAAGGATAGAAGATCTTCGGAGGTGTCAGACCTACGAAGCTATAAAGGACAATAGTGAGAGTGGTCACCCATAACAGCCCCTATAAAACGTGAGTAAATAGAAGTTATTATGATAAAAACTGCATTGACGGCCGCGTGATACAGACATGCGTTCAGGATTCAAACAAGAGGACCATGATAGTCCCGAATCGCTAATCTGTCAGTTAGTCGGCTCATAGCTTGTCAACCAGGAAATAAATATAGTTAACAACATCATGAAATTGACAAGATGAATGATTTTGAAATGATTGAGGAATGAGATTGAATGAGTGTGTGGAGCGAGCTTTTAGTGAAATTAATGGAATGTAATCCAACGTCGCAAATTTTGTTCAGGATGAACAAAATAAGCGATATTTATTACATCCCTTTAACAAAATTTGCATATATGTTCAATAAATAGCTTCCCATTTCTCGATGATCTAATCAGACGCCTACAATTTCAATTAATTAAGTGAAATCCCGATCTTTTCCAAGCTTTTTTTTTATTTTGAACGAAGTTGTTGTGATATGTTTTTCAGTGAGTTAAGGGCGTTTTTGAATGGTTTGATCGAGTGTTTCGAATATATAAATGGAGCGCTAATTGACCGATTTAGAATGAATGTCAATTTCATAATGTAATTAACTGTACCAGAAATTATTCGATGTACATTTCAGGATGGTTCGTGTTTATGTTATTAGCGTACGTCAAAACTTGTAAGTTTATAAGATGACAGACGGCGCTAGGGATCCTCTTAAAGCTCGAATTTCTGATATCAAGGACGTGTAAGGCGTTGTCAAATCCATCGAACGCGTTAAGGGGCAAATATGAAAAAGGAATGTCGGTGATTTTCAAATTGATAAGATTCATAAGATAGTGTATCTGGCTTGGCCATTGTTGAAATAGTCCTAGACTAATAGAAAACACCCTAAGACTTCTGCCTAAAGCCGATAAATGTGTGGGTTCAAGGACTGAGATTGGATTCCCTTCAAGTGTTAGCACCGATAAACGAGGTAGTTTTAGAAATACGTCAGATAGCAACGATAGGTTGTTGTTTCTAAGAGACAAGAGATAGAGTGAATCCTCAACTCCGCTAAACGCATCATCGTCAATAAAGTAGATCTGATTGTCATCAAGACGCACATCCTTCAAGAATGAAATGTTACTAAATGAGTCTGCTTTTATAATGGATATGTCGTTATAACGGAGGTCGAAGTTTCCTACACTTCTGTTAGTGTCTGTGTGAGGTAGGGTTGGTATTTCTGTGAGGTTAGAATTTGTGCATGTGATGGAATAAGTGGAATGACAGGTGCACGGAAACTCTGGAAAACATGACGTCTGTTGTGGTGGCGGTTGTTGATCGAGCACGAAGGCTTTAATAGAATAGCCTGTGTATGTCAAACAGAGAATGGCTATCTGGAAAAGAAAGAGTGGGTTTGTTGCTATCAATGTGACCGATTTATGTCTCATTCTGTCTCATTCGCAACCCTTCAGAAACACATTGGTTAAAATACATTATAACGAAAAAGCAACAGTGTCATATTGAATATTTATTTGGGATCAAAGGTTCGATCCCCGGTAGTGGCGCATGTCCTTTCCGATGTATTTAGAAATACCGTGGAATTAACAAGTTAAATGAGTGTGGTATTATTTTTGAATGAAATTGAATGAGTGTATGGACCGAGTTTTTAATGATTATCAAGAGAGGTAAAATAATTGGTGAAAGGACGGGTCTTCATAAGGGCCTTTTCGTGGCTAGAATGGTTTCTTTTATACTTTTGACATACATTCTATGATATAACTTGCGTCTTGCTACATAAAAGGGGAGATAATCACAATGGAAAATATAATTTGTCAAAAAATGGATATCAACTAAGGAATAGTTAATTGATGTACTGTGTGGCAGCCTCAAACTCAAAAGTAATTCTTTTTGGTGATATAAATGTTTTAAAATGAAACTCAAGTTCATTGTAAATTACCCCACCCACCTTTACCACGAGGCACAGCTAGAACCAATTAGTTTTCGATGCCAATATTTTGTCAGTAGATGCAGGTTATATAATAGTATGTCTGGCAAAAGTTTAAAAGAAATCCTTTTCTAGCCACGAAAAAAAGGCCCTTATGGATACCCGTCCCCCCAAAATCTTTTACCTCCCTTAACAAAATGTACATATTTTTCTGATTTGCGTCTTCACGGTTAAATTAGACGCTTAAAAATCAACACTAGTCAAAAAAAAAAACATGCAATTATTTGATCGTAATGACTTAATGAGCCTGTGCGTGACATTCGCAACTGTTTCAAATGTGCGCATAGCAAAGACTGTGGCCAGTCTGTGCAGCTGCACAGTCTGACCAGAGTCTTCAATATACGCACTATAGATAAGGCCTTAATCAATCTGCATACAATCAGCAAATATCATTATTGCATTGTGTGGATGTCAATGCTACTTTACGTTTGTACCTCGAGCAGTTGTGAAATTGTTGGAAATGTCACGCACAGGTTCAAAAAATGATAATCATAAATGCAATTTCGAAGTGTTTTTCATCAATTTTAGGGCGTTTATGAGTGATTTGAGTGAGCATTTGAAATGAATGATTGAAGCGCTGAGCGAGTGATTTTCAAGATAGTTTTGATCGAGACTCGTGTTAATTTCACGATGTAATCAACTGTAAGTGTCTCCTAACAATGTGGTGATAATCGTACACTTTCATGTGTGTGTGTGTGTGTGTGTGTATTTCCGTTTATTTATCGTCGCTAACGTAGCACATGCCAATATGAGCGACGCCCCAAGACGACGGTTGGTTTTAACGGGGGATAGTGCAAGGATACACGACTAAACTACTGCTGAGATCCGCCATGGTTCTTTAACGTGATCGGTGTAAAGCACCGTCTCACGGGGCCTCGATTTAAAGTCTCATCCGAAAGACAATCAGTTTTGGTTTTGAAGTCCGGTGCTCTACCACTGAGCTAATTGGGCTGGTAAAACCTTCATGTAGCAGCAGATAGAGTCTAAAAGGGATGTAATAATAATTATTGTGCGAAGAATTCTAGGAGTCAATGGTTATGAGCTCCAGTCTTTGCGATATGTTTGAGAAAATTGTTAGAAGCGTCGTCAAACCCCATTTAAAAAATCAAAATAACCTATTTTAGGTTAAATAAATGGTTAATATTTACCTCGAGAAAAAGTAGTAGTTTCCGTGACATTGTTTTTACCTGATTATCTGCTTATGATAAGAACATTAAACTTTTGGCCCTTTTCAAAATTTATTACTTTCGTCTGGGATTTTTTAGAGAAACATTAATATTACATATAGAGGATAATCGTTTGTTTCAGTGTAATATCGATTTACATTTCTTTGATTGAACAACAAAAGCTATATTTTCACGAGAGTGAAAACAAACAATTTTTCTTTTTCTTTTATGTAAAAATGAGACAAAAAGTGAAAATTTTAGGACATATTTTCGTAAAGCGCGTCATTCAACACGTGATTGTTATGCAACGTTGATTGTGACGTCACTTGTTTCGCACCGCATAGATAACGTCAGATACCGTGAAATGCACAAAAGCAGGATATAAATTTTTGATAATTTCAAGTGATAATCTACCGTAATTTCTCGACAAATCACCAAAAAGCATTAAAGAAAGACAATTATAACGTCGTCGACAAGATACGTCGTCGATTAAATTCAAGAACGTTGCAATTCTTTGCTAACATAAGGAGCATAAAACCTCAATAATCCGACTGAAGTTTTATTTTGATTAAAACAAATAGGTATATTTAGCTCTTCTATTTTCGGAGAAAAAACCCGAAGTATATATTGCTTAATAGCCTTAGCTACGTCGTATTTGTCGTTTCCGTCGTGGGAAAAAAATTGGGATATCTCTTGTATTACAGAAGATATTAACTTGAAACACACATTTTGCAAGCAAAAGAGTAAAACCAATTTGGGGGTGTACTCTAGATGTACCTTTTCCCTTTTTTGATATTTTATACACTATCTAGCGCCCAACGGCCGAGCGTTGGCTTGACTGGCGAGCCTGCCTCACTTTATTGATATTTGAGAGTAGCGAAGATGGGACAGGTTTACCAGTATAAGTGTTGGCATCAGTAGGCGATGCTCTAGTAGGGAATTTTAAACGAGTCCGGTTAATGTGTTCCCATAATGATTAGCTTAATAGACGGCAAGGTAGCCTGAGATCAGACTGCACATCTGCGTTGGCTGATTTTAGACCTCACTGATTGCCTAAATTTCGTTTGTGAACAGCATGAGAAGCAAGGGCGTTACTACCATTACGAATATTACGCACAGTTATTGATGAATGATTAAAACACCGAAGCAAAAGCTTATTACGATGTTTTGATTATTTGCCAACACTCGAATGATCTAAGAGAGAGGCGAAGGAGAGGAGGGCATTCATTTTTTTCACAGTCCACATACCGCCTTTATCCTATATAATCATCTGAAATATTATTTATGTCAAAAGACTGTTTGCAATAATAACAGTGACTGTTTGCAATCCCCCCCCCCCCGTTTTGCAAACGTGGTAAAATGTCAAAACGTTTCCCTAACGTTTTCGTTCTTAAAGCAGGGCTAGTTACATTTAACAACATCGAGAATTTGACGAGATGAATGATTTTGAAATGGTTTTGAAATCAAATTGAATGAGTGTGTGGAGCGGGTTTTGAGAGAGTTTAATAAGAGGTAATCCAATATTGCAATTTTTGTTCAGGATGAAAAAATAGCGATATTCATTGCCTCCCTTTAATAAAATATGCACACAAGTTCTATGAATAGCTTTCTATTTCTTCAAGAATCACACGCTTACAGTTTTGATTATGTAATTGAAATCGCGATTTTTTTTGTAGCCGAAATAATTTTGAATGAAGTTTTTGTTATTGTAACATGTTTTTCCGTGAGTTTAAGGTGGCAATGGACAGCGGCCTCCCGACTCTATAAACCGGAAGCTAGGTTTCGTTTATTTTACGGCTCTATTTGTGCGCTGTTTAAAAAGACCAGTTTTCGTAAGATTCTGCTCATGGAAATAACGTAGAATAATGATGGAAAAACTTCATAATTTAGCTTCTTTTCAACATTTGATATCAATTGAATGACTAGATCATTACATTTAACAATAAAAATGCGTAAAAAAGTCATTAAATTGGGAGGGGTCACTGTAAAATAACGAAACACTTTCTTATATGCATGGAAAGGTATGCTGAATTTTTCTACCAAATAAAGGAAAAATATGGGTTTAAGACATATCGGAAAATAAGAAAAATTCATTGGGTAATTTCTTTAAAAAATGGGTTTTTGTGGCATTTTTATCCAGTAAAATTACAAAAATTAGTGCATTTTTAACTTTTGAAGCAGATTGTGTAAATGCAATTGATCAAAGAAAAATTTTCTTGGCAACAGCCATTGTGCACATATATAAGGTCTATCAAAATGTATGTGTTTTATAGCTATAAGCTAGTACTGATTTTATACTAGAACTAAAACGAATACAAACGTTTTACTGAAAATTGGTCAATACCACTCAAGGGGAGATAACTCTAGCATGAAAACGAGCATTGAAAGGTACCTCAAATTTTGATATAATGACTACACATTGTTAATCTACAACATATGTGAACAAGAAAAAAAAAATCATTGGGCGGAAAAAAATGACACCATGTGTCCATTGCTATCTTAAAGCTGATCTTGCACAGATTGGGAAAATGTGAATTTTAACATTTTTCGTAAAATCAATCGGAATAAACTACCCCATCATGTTGAAGCCTTTAAAATAACAAGATTCGATCTGGTAATGCATCGAAAGAGAGACCGATATACCCGAATTTAGGTTAAATTCATTCTAAAAAATAAAGTGACTACTAACGCTAAAAAAATTATTCTTCAATTTCGAGCCAACTATTTTTGCTTGACATTCTGCATGTTTGTCTTATTCAATCAAAGATTAAGGTTAAAGTATTTGACAGCTAGAAACTTCATATCAATACAGGCAAAAAATGAAAGGTTATTCACGGAAAATAACGATTTTGTAATAAATAGACTAGAAATAAATAGACTGGATACCTTACTGAGCTTGCCACTTCGAAAAAATAAGTTACAAAATTATTGAAATATGTTGTTTCTAGTGCCAATGCTTTGGGCCATTCTTAATAGTCTAAAAATACACACATTTCCAAAACTTAGAACAAGTTTTGTATTTTTTCTATGAAAAACTGTGCAAGAGCAGCTTTAAAGCGTTTTTGAATGGTTTGAGCGAGTGTTTGAAATAATGAATGGAGCGCTTAATGAGTGATTTAGAATAGTTTTGATCGAGATGAACGTCAGTTTCACGATGTTACTAACTATATCTCCTATTACTAGCTGTGATGAAGGGTATAGAATAAGGTCGGCTAATTGCTGATAAAGTTTTGCATCAGCGCTAATGAGAGATCAATGATAGAATAAACGAACTTCATATCTTAACCTGCGTCACACGGTTTTTCTCAATCTCCTCTAGAAAATAGGATGACTGGTTGAAAATGGAACTTACGAGAGTGTTGAAATTAAAAACAAGTAAATAAAAACAACAACACAAAATATACTAGAATAATTTATAAGAAATTATGTTTAATACGAGTAAAAATTCGAATCTTTGGAAGCGAATTGGTAGAAAGGAGGTTGGTTATGACAATCGATACACTCTTGCTTTTTCTCGCAAATTTGCATAGCATAAGCATATCTTTTTAATTTTATTTGAATTTCTACTTAATAAAAATACCATCCTTTTCTCGGCTGCCAACTGTGTTTAAGTCGAATCTAAACGGGTTTTTTGATTGATTTTCTGTTTGCAGACTGAATATTGTAGTTCTTGATTTATTGCCAAAACCACGTAGCTAGAGCTTAATGAGCTGTCGCTACGAGGTTTCGGTCGCCTTCTTTTAAATTATGTATGATTGACCTACGCTGCATCAAACCAGTTTTTCATACATTTCTATGACAAAATTCTCAGATAATCACTTTTCGCCTGACAGTTCAATCGTATTTTTTTAATAACAAAGTTGTTTCTAAGACAACAAAAGAGTCTATATACTTAAATATTCATAACAGATTAAATTTCTGTAGAAATTGCAATGAATATTTCATAACGTTCACTGTAATATAAAGATATTGAAAAATGAACAACACAAGCGAATAAGTTGCTAGTTTTCTCAGCAATACGGATTTTCTATTTGTTCAAACATTATAGTGAAGAGTGTATTATTAGTGAAGATGGTTAATTGATTGATTGAATGGAGTTTTACACCGCTTTTAATAATTTTTCAGTTATATCGCGGCTACCGGAGCACCTAACAATGGATTCCTGGTATTTCTCTCACAGGTACAATCCAAACCTATTTTACCGTTTTCTGTTCGCTCATCATAGTTGATCACTGAGTCTGAGTCGAACAGAGCGATATCTCTTTGCAAAACAGTTGTGACTGCCTAAAATCATATAGACAGTTACAACTGCTTCGCGCTGAGACATCGAGATGTGACCCTTCTCCTTATAAGAAACAATCTATAAGGAATTGTCCTCAAGACAAATACTTAAAGATAAACAGAAAAGATTTGATCTTGCAGAGGACAATCAGATGGCAAATATGATATGACCAATCACATTGTTTTGTTACACCAAAAACATCGTGAAATTGACAAAAATGAATGATATTGGATTGATTTTAGAATGAAATTACATGTGTGAGAGGAGCGAGTTTGTGGGAGGTAATTCAACATCGCTCATTTTGTCCAGGATGGACATAATTTTCGATATTTTTACCTCCCTTTAATAAAATAGTGCATATAAGTTCTATAAAAGTTTCATATATTTTTAAAGAAGCTAAAAGAAGCTTTCAGTTTCAATTATGTCAATGAAATAACATTTTTAAAGCCATATTTATTTCTAATGTAGTTGTATGTAGTCTTATCCTTTTAGTGAATTTGGAGCGTTTTTGAATGCTTTGGGTAAATGTTTGGGATGAATGGTAGGAGCATTGAGCGGGCTATTTAAAATGATGTTGATTGAGATGATTTTCAATTCAACGATGTTACTTACTGTATAAATTGACCAATCATATAGTTTTGTTTATACGTCAGAAGTCATGAACGCACTGCTAAACGGCCTCTCAGTTTTAGCTTATAAAGAATTATTTTCTTTGCTAACTGAAAATCGTGACGGTCAAGTGAGATAGAATTTTAATAAGATCTCCTGAATTGTTGAATTTCCTCCAAAAATGCGACTTTTGTGACTGTGAGGGCTCGTTTCTTTGACTGTAAATCTAGAGGTCCCGGGTTCGATCCCCGACGGTGGCACTCATTCTTTCCCACTATTTGTCTCTCACCAATGGGTTGTTGCAACTGGAGTTTAGGAAAGGGTGTGATGGTTGTACTGGTGAGAGAATTACCAGGCATCCATTGTTAGGTGCCCCAGCCGCCGCGATATTACTGAAAAAAACGTTGAAGACGGCTTTAAACTCCTTTCAATCAACCAGTCAATAGTTTCTTTTACCGTTTGTTACATACACCAGATGTATACAGGGCAAAAAAGTTGGGGATCAAAAACTGATTTATTCTTTTCTAAAGGATACGCTTCATTTTCAAAACAAATTAAGTATGTAATATGCGCCCACCTTCCCTTTCCCCCATGAAAAGTAACGGAATTTTGTCAAAAGACTCTGTGCCCCTTCTCATGTTCTTATCCACTCTTTGTGCTAAAAATTTAAAGAATTCCTCTCCATTTTTCTGTTATCGCATGAACAAGCTCATATTGTGATTCAGATATGCGCTTTCGGTCTAAGACCTTTTGTTTGCAAGAAACCCTATGTATGCTTTATTAAATCTAAAAGTCTGGAGCAACAGGTTGAGACTGGTCAAAGAATAAATCAAGTGCGCTCATTTTCATCCATTTAAAAGAAACCATTCACAATAGCAGGTGCAAAAAGTCTTACAATTGGAAGAGAATTTTCCATTTCTTGGCGCAACACTATCGATGATGTCAGTGTCCCAGTGGCAAAAGATGTTGATGCCTGACAAAACCTTGAATAATGCAATTGAAAGATTGGCCGATTTATGGAAACCGATTTTCAAGGAGGCACACTCTCGGTATGCTACGCACTCTTCTTTTCACACTTTTAAAATCAATACAAAAGCTGGACTCGTCTATGAAAAGAAAAGCACTGAGATACCCAGCTGTAAATCCACATGGTTACTTACTCAAAGTAGACTTAGAATTGCATGCGTCTCATCAAAATTGGCTATACTGCTAGTTTGTTATTGAGCATATGAAAAGTCAAGGGCATGTTCTTGGATGTCGGGATAAACACTTGCCTTTCAGGTCATGCTGAACCTTCCAAAGATACCAATCCAATGATCATTTCAGCAGAAATAGTCCGCTATACACACAATTATTTCCTTTGGCGCAGAGAGTCAGTCCGGATGAAGCGATTGCAGGGTCTAGAACCAACCAATGTGCAATATCTATCTGACAGACCACATTTCTTTATGTTGGTTCGGCTGGAAACATACCAAATGCACTTTGAGCTTGCTATGCAGAAACAAAAATGCTTCTTTGAGTGTTTTACGAATCGAAAGGTCAAAAACACAAATATGCAGAAAGTAAACAAAAGAAGATCACATGATTTCCACATTAAACAAAAAATTAAAGATAGGAAAATTCATATTCACTTTAATTTAGGTTGTTAGATTACAATTATGCTTAGTCATGGTTGATGTTTAATCGCATGTGCTGTTTTATGCCTTAAATTGTAAGAAGATACATCAAAGAACATTCGTATATACAGACAAAATTGACAAATAATTTCCAGCCGAAAAAAATGAGTTTTGAATTTTTGATTCTTAACTTTTTTTGCCAAGTAAAGTATTTTGAATCCGCACTTCTTCCAGAAAACGTCAAATTGAATTATTATATATTCGTACAGATATAATTGATCTTTAATTGAGGAAGTTCGCTCGCCTTTTTTCCACTAAACTTTTCTTTTAACATTATTTTACATACGAGATCTTACGATCTCGTAGATCTTAATAATTATTTCGTTTAGAGTGAACGAAAACGTTCGTAGGTTCTTTATACCTTCGAAATAAAGCAATGCCCATTAGGATTCAATTTTGTATTTATCTAGACTTCTTTTCTTAAAATCACTGTTTCTTGTGTTAATGGCGTGATATTAAAATTCTTTATCATCTGAAGATAAATAAAGTTTCCCTAAAACAACACAAAATGAAGTATCAAATTTTAATCGGTCGTATAGATGAACCGCTAAGCATATTGAGGGTTCAGAGCAAAAACAAAGTGTGTCTCTATACACTATGTAAACACATAATATGTTTTGCTGTAGGCCCTCGGTATTGCAACGTGTAGTAATTTGCTGGAGACATGTGTTTCTAGGTTGTGACCTCATGAACGTTGTTTTTAGCGTTTATACCAAACACGTAATAGCATTGGAAATGATAACCAGTCTAGTGATATCCATGAAAAACGAATACTTCTAAAGTTCCGAGTGGCTGTTTAAATCACAAATCATAAATTGAAATCACAATTATGTAAGTCATCTTATGAAAACAAACCACTATATATCGTTCATAGTTTGAATCTATTAACTTAATGACGAAATTACGCAACGTTTCACCAGTCTGCAAAATAATAGTATGATAACATGCAAATCATGCTTTTTATTAGCGGATGTCAATATCATATAGTTCATTTGGTGACATCCTTTTCTTAGAAACTAAAGCATGTATTAATGTCAACCAAATCTCACAAGAATTATGCCATGGAATACTTTAGTTCATATAAAAATCCATCCATTAATGAGCAGAGTTTGATTCCAAATATAAAAAATATTTAATGAACATTTTAACCGAAGTGATACTTAAGTTGCTTTTAACTTGCATGGCAAAAAAATGATTGGTACGATTACCTTGATATTGTCAATATATTTCCATATAATGCCAATATTGAGCAACTATTTCGGTCACCTTACTATGCTAACAGAAACGTTAACCATCAGCACTGTTGTTGCTTTGATTTAAATGAAAAAATGGGGTCACCATGATTATCTTTTATCCTAGAGCCATTTGAAAATGTTTATTCATCAATTGAATCGAGGACCCAGCGCATGAATGCTGTGGTAGCCATACGTATACACTATGTTCCCGGTTACCACGGCCGTCACGGTAGTGCAAAATGTGTCACGCCGTAAAATATAGACCTGTTCAAGTTCTGCGAGGTTGTGTTACGTTTTCGCACGGTCTATCAATATATTTGTCAAGGTCATCTACGGTTAACCGTTGGCGCAATGAAGTTGAGGCATAAAAAGGTAGCGATTAAAGTGCTGTAAGCACTGTAATTGTGCGGTACTGAATGACTGAACCGCTTTTTGTTAATTCAGGAGTTAATGTACATATCTAGTTTGAAATTATAAAAAATAGATAAATAAATAAATAAATAAAAACCACACCACAACCAAGTAATTGTTAAAGATATAGTCATTTCAAGATACCTTAAAAAATGTGGGAAACGTTCATTAAACAAAGATCTTACACATGTATCAAAATTTCAAATATAAGCAATGGAATACGCTTCTTCCATAGTTTTAGGTTTGAGTATTCAGGCGGATACATTTCGATTCTTTTCATGCGGAAATATATATCATATATGAAAAGCACTTCACGTATACGTTAGCAAGCTCATCATTTTGAAATGATAACGACGTCTAATGGTTAAATTGCATCTCGAAAAGTTGTAGTAACAAGTTTTTCAGAAAAGTACATGTAGATAAATCACTGACAGAAAAAGACTAAAACACCAAGAAAAAGCAAGAGAGAGAGAGAGGAGTGGCACACTACACCCATAGTGAAAATAGTTGATAGCGTGTATAAGGGGTGATTCAAGAAACGCTTTAATAGGTAATTAAGCCCACAGTCCATCTCTGTAGCTTTTTCCCTCATAGGTACGAAGTGCAAAATTATAACTATATTTTAGTAATTTTATTATGCTAAATGAATCAACTGATAATCCCTTCATGGAATGAACCGTAAATAGAACTTAAATTGATAATCAGAGAAAATCAGAATCTCAATTTATGCCAGCAATTTTTTAAACAAACAGTTTACAAAATGTACATGAATTGGTACTAAGGTACAAGGGACAAGGTTTTGAAAATTTTGATTAGATGCAATCCGGGCAGAACCGCTCTAATCGTGCTTCCACACAATTAAAAATAGTTTCAACAATCAGTGTTTTCTGACATTGCAATAAGAAAACATGAATGTGCGATAGGGTCTGGGGAAGAGTTTAGTCCTATTCCGTCTACCATCCCAATTCATCCACACTTTAATTAAGAGTGATTACCAAAAATGTATTGGTTTTGTTTATTAAAAGATAAAATGTTACCTACAATGCCAAAATTAGTAAATTTAGATCATAAATAGTAAAAGAATTTTTTCATGAAAAATAAAATAAAAAAATACTTGGTTAAAAGCAGTGTGTAACGCCAAAGGATATAGAGAGTTCGTCCTGGCAAAAACACTTATTTGTGTTTATACAAGTAGTACAGTTAGTTACATCCTGAAATTGACATTCATCTCAATCAAAACCATTCTAAATAGCTCACTCAGCGCTTCAATCATTCATTCCAAACACTCACTCAAACCATTCAAGAACGCTCAAACCCATTGAAAAATATAGAATCGACAACGTCACCCAAAATAAATTCTTAAAGAGAAAAATCGCGATTTCACTTACATAATTCAAATTGCTAACGTCTCATAGGTTGAAGAAACAGGAAGCTATGTATATAACCCATATGCATATTTTATTAAAGGGAGGTAATCAATATCGCAAATTTTGTTCATTCACTCAAAACTCGCTCCACACACTCATTCAATTTCATTCCTTAATCATTCCAAAAGCATTCACCTTGTCAATTTCACGATGTTGTTAACTGTAGAACATTTATTATGGCCGTGTAACACCTCAACGTTTGAGAAAGCTTGTGACTCAGTCTGTAAAACGTCTGCTCACGCTTACTTATATATTCGTTACAACGCCAATTCATGAAGCGATTGTAGCGTGTTCATAGCGAGTTTGAACGTGCGAGTAATACGTGAGTTACGAGCCAAGGACGTATTGATAGCGTTTGCAAGCGTATGCTATCATTCTTGAGCGTGTGGCCAAGGTTCTCGGAACGTGCTTAACGTGTTAGTAACGCATGGCTTACTTGTTATAACGTGTTTGTAGCGTGTTGTTGTTGTCGAAACATTGTTTATTTAAAGCACGAGACAAATAATCTTGGAACCCGTTTCGAGACTGACTGTCGAATGTTGAAAAGTTATGTAAAACTCGATTGCATAAAACAAAGATGTCAGTAGACTGGTTACCATTTCTTATGCTAACTATGTGTATAGATATGTACGGTATAAACAAGTTCAGAAGGTCACGACCTAAAAAACATATTTCCGGCAAATTACTACTAGTTGCAATAGCGATTGCTTATATCGAAAACAAAGTATGTGTCTATACAGTGTATAGACACAAACTTTGCTTTTGCTCTTAACTATCGATAAGCTTATGCGGATTATCTATTCGACCAATTAAAAATTGCGACTTCATTTTGTATTTCTAGGGGAAATTTTGCATTATCTTCACATGTTAAAGAATTCGAGTATCACGCCATTAACGAAATAAACAGTGATTTTGAGAAGAGAAGTCTTGAGAATATTGTGTAAGGTGAAGAAAGTATTTGTCGTAAAAAATTCATTCCTTTGACAATATTTTCTATCAAAAAGTATGGCTTTACTTCAAAATTCACCTACTTTGATTCCCGTTTACAACCTCTTTTCAAACCCCGGACGCATAAACAACAGCACAAGCAAAATAAATTGTGTAAATTCTTGATAGACTTAATAAAATGTCGATCATTTTGAACGCTTTCGAAGTATTTTTTAACGATTTCGGAGAGTTTTTACTCGATTTTAGTGAATGCTAGGAGTAAAAAACGGGGTTCTGAATGAGTGGTTAAGATTGCTTTTGATCGGAGATAGTGTTTTATTATCTTTGCTCAATGTAGGTCAATTTCATTCATAGACATTTTGTGCAAATTTGCGCGATTCCTGTATCATTGTTGATAATCGCAGGCTAATTATCGACAACAATAATTAATCAAGAGCATCGACCTACCGGATATTATAATCTAACATGCCCAATAAGGCGAAATGCTGACCGTTATTTTTTGAAACTTTTTTCCTCGACTATGTTAATATGTACAGTTAGAAATATTGTGAAACTGACAATCATTCCGATCAAAACCATTCTAAATCGCTCACTCAGCGCTCCATTTAATTATTAATTCATAACAAAAACTTACTCAAAACATTCAAAAACGCTCCACACTCAGTAAAATGATGAGATAAAATTAAAATTAAAAACGCTAGAAAAAAACGCTGTTTCACTGACTTTTTTTTAAAATCTTTTAGCGTTAGATGGGTTTGTGAAGATATAAAAGCTATTTATAAGACCTGTATGCATATTCTATTAAAGTGAGTTAATTAATACCTCTAATTTTGTTCATCTTGATCAAAATTAGCAATATTGGATTACCTTCCTTTAATTTCACTCTAAACTCGCTTCACACACTCATTCAATTTAATTCCGTAATCATTCCAAACTCATTCACCTTGTCAATTTCACGATGTTGTTAATTGTACTGTTATGAATATCGCGAAATTGACATGTTGAATGATTTTGGTATGAAATTGAATGAGTACGATGAGCAAATTTTGAATGATTTTCAAAGGAGGTAAAACATAATCGATAATTCTGTCCTAAGCGATATATTTTTTACATCCCTTTATTAGAAATAAACATACTTTTCTGATTTTTGTCTTTCTAACAAATCCTCGGCTTAAAAACCAACACCAGCCAATTGAATCACGCAAGTAATTGATCGATTTGATTTAAAAAAAAAATTGAGTGGTGAACGATTTTAATGGTTTGAATGAGTGTCTGGAATCAATGAGCTGAGCGAGTGATTCAGAACTGTTTGATCAAGATGAGTGTCAATTTTATGGTGTAAGTAGCTGTGATGTATGGCTACTTATTAAATCGAAATAATAGTTCATTTTGAAGTTTACTAGAAATGGTCTTCTTATCAATAAAGAACTGTTAAATCAAAACAAGAGCGACGCCTACGGGTGCCTACGCTCGGCTGTTGACTGCTGGATGGTGGGAAAAAATCTAAGTCGAAAAAGGGGCATAATTTGCACAAAATGCATCTAAAGTTATCCCCCTTGATAATATAGGTTGCTCTTATGATGGTGAACATGTGTGCCAAGTTTCAAGTGAATGCCTTCAGTAGAACCAGAGGTATAACAAAATGTCAAAGTTTTCGCACGACAACGACGACGACACGGAGGCTATAGCAATACCTCGGGTTTTCTCCGAAAACAGCCGAGCTAATTACGCTTTACCGGTTAGAAACATGCATGCGCGAATACAATAATCTTTCGGAGTAAAGGGCGGGTTCAATCGAATATTTCATTATTCGAATACAAAAACTAGCTTTTTAAGTTGGAATGCGGAGCAATTCCAACTTAGATTTAACAAAACCGCAAAATGAACCCAAGATAATTTCATTTCGGATTTTTTGAGAACACATATCAAGTGAACAGGATGTGAATACACTTCGGCCTAAATTGTTTATCTCAACTTGACAAAGACATACAGTTTATTTCATCAAAAAGTAATAATGCTGTACATTTACACAACTATCACTTCGTGTTTATTATTCTCACGCTAATTTATGTTTTAAACGACATTTATTGAAAGTTGCGTACGAATATATAAGTATCACATGTTTGCATTGCTATATTTGGAAATCATGTGATAAGTCAAGTCCAATAAGGTCAGCAATTGACAATTAGCACTAGCCAATCACGTGATCTGCTTATTTGGTAATGTCGCGATCTGTTTTCTCAGTATTGTGGCAATAGCACAGACTAATCACGTGATCTGCTTATTTGGTAAGGTCGCGACCTGTTATTCGTAGAATTATGTTATAGCTTCTTTTAAAGGTATAGTTTCTCTTTCTGAACGACCTTTTTACACATTTAACTTTTGACAAGGTGTTATATTGTGAATTTCTGTCTAAGCTACGAAATAAATACCTTTTTTTAAAGTGATGATACACTTTTAAAGTTAATAAATATTTTTGCAACATATTGTCGTTTGTTTTCCGTCATATTGCAGTTATCTACATGAATGTTTTATTGTAAAAATCCAATATTCATCCAATAAAACCCTTGCCACCACATCTTTAATTGAATTATGAATATCTTTGCCCAATTGAATTCCAACACCAAGACAATTTGCCATTTGAAACAAACCAACCAGTTCAACTTGTTTTCTTCACATTCTTACACATCAACACGTTTAAGAGCACCATCTTACAGTTAGTTACATCGTGAAATTGACATTCATCTCAATAGAAAACATTCTTAATCGCTCACTCAGCGCTCCATTCATTCATCCAAACACTCACTCAAACCATTCAAAAACACTCAAAGTTATTAAAAAATAAGATCAACATGTTCATTCAAAACGAATTAAGCAAGAACCAAATCGCGATTTCACTGACATAAATGGAATCTAAAGCGTCTGATTGGTTCTTGACGAAATAGAAAGCTATTGATTGAACTTTTATGCATATTTTATATAAGTTTTATATATCGCTAATTTTGTTCATCCTGAACAAAATAAGCGATATTGGATCCTCCCTTAGATTTCACTCAAAACTCGCTCCGCTCTCTCATTCAACATCATGCTTAAATCATTCCAAAATCGTTCTCCTTTCAATTTCACGATGTTATTAACTGTACCCCCAACTCAGAAGAAGAGGAGCATAATTATATTGATTTCATCATGTCTGTCTCTCAGTCCATTGACCTTTTGCTTTCCGCTAGATAAACGAAGAAGCAATTGACCTACAATAACGAAACTTTACACAAACATTACCCATGACCAGAAGAAATGCGCTGTTGTTTCGGGGTCATACATGTCACGGCATCAGTAAATTTTAACAGTTAACAGTTTCCACTCTAACTGAAAAACCAAGTGACCCAAATCATAAAACTTGATACAAATGTTGTCAATGACCCGAGAAAATGCCCAATATTGGAGCCACAAAAGGTCGAAATCACAATTGAACTTCGTCCAAAAATTGTCTTCAGATTCCAACTCTTGAAGTAAAAGACTTCCCTGCGAAAATAGCTTTTCATCGTGGAAAAATCATTTGCGACACTTCTAATTAAAAATGTAATTGATAATTCAAATGGAGCAGAAGTTTATTGAAAAATAATATAAAACTGTTTTGAGTGTATAAGGTCGCCTGTGCGTCCATTAGTCGGCTGTATGGTCCGTATCATTTTCTTCCTTTTTAGCTCACCTTACCACATCGTGCTCAAGGGGAGCTTTAGGATCACAGGGACTCCGTCGTTCCTCGTGTGTCGTTACCTTTCTTAAAACTTCTTCTCGCTAAATCGCTTGGCAAATTTCAATGAAATTTTGCCAGAATGTTCCCTGACTGACCCTTGTCAAAATAGTCGCTATATTCTAATTGGCCAATAAATATGGGTATGGCAGAGCGGGGCTTATTTTGAGTCCAAAATCTTTGAACGACATCTCCTCCTGAACCACTGGGCAGATTTCAATGAAACTTTTCAAGAATGTTCCTTTGATGACCTTCTTCAAATATTGTTGGCAAAATTTTCATTAGCCCATAAATATGGGCGTGCCAGGATATGGCTAATTTTGAGTCTCCTCTGTAATGAATGGGTTGGCAGGGTCTATTCTGACTGCTTATAATTCGAATAATGTCCCCTCTTCAACAATTAGGCAAGTTTGAGTGAATCTTTGCCAGAAAGTTTCTTGAATAAGATCTCGCTGGACCAATCGAATTCAGGTGAGCGGTTTAGGGACATTCTGTCCCTCTTGGTATAATTTTTCTTTCATCAGATTCAGGCCTGTATAGCGATTCAGTGGTTTAAGCGTCTCTCGCTGTTGAAATACATTGATTTATATACGCCCGGCAAAAGACGAGACGTATTATGTGATAACCTTTGGTGGGCGGGAGGCGTCAGCTTCGCTAGTAGCTTCAGGTCACCGTCTCTCGAACGCATTCCAACTTATCAGTACTTTCAGTACTTTGATTTGAAATGTCTATAAGCAGCTAAGCGTGTAGACTGGTATTCAGTCCCAGAGTTTAGATTTATAAGTAAACAAGGTGCATAACCACTTTAAACCACAAACCAACCACATACATATATTGAGTTACTTTTTAGCTCACCTGAGCACAACGTGCTCAAGTGAGCTATTGTGATCACCTTTTGTCCGGCGTCCGTGCGTCGTCCGTCGTGCGTCGTGCGTCGTCCGTCGTCCGTCGTCCGTCAACAATTTCTTTAAACGACATCTCCTCCTAAACTACTGGGCCAATTTTAACCAAACTTGGCAGAAATGTTCCTTATGTGGTCCCCTTTAAGAATTGCTAAAAGAATTGAAATCGGTGAAAAACTCTGGTTGCTATGGCAACCAAAGTTAAAAATTTAAGAAAATCTTTAAAATTCTTCTTCTTCTAAACCAGCAGCCCTACAGCCTTGAAATTTGGTATGGATGATCAGCTCATAGACCTTAATTAAAATAGCTAAAATCATATCTGTTGGGCCACCAGGTGCGGAGCATCAGGGGGGAGGGGGTAGTACTTTGGGTAAATTTTGTAATCTTTAACCTTTTTCTTCTTCTAAACAAGGAGACCTACAGATTTGAATATTGGCATGGATGATCAGCATATGGACCTTTATGAAAATACCTTAAATCATGAATGTAGATTCACCAGGTGCGTAGCACCAGGGGGGAGAGGATAGTACTTTTGTGAAAATTTTGTAATCTTTAACCTTCTTCTTCTGATGAACCACAAGCCGTACAGACTTGAAAATTGGCATGGAGGATCAGCTCATAGACCTTAATATAAATAGCTAAAATCATGACTGTAAAGCCACCAGGTGCGGAGCACCAGGGGGGAGATGGGAGTACTTTTGTCAAAATTTTGTAACTTTAATCTTCATCTTCTAATGAACCAGGAGCCCTACAGACTTCAATATTGGCATGGATGATAAGCATATGGATCTAAAATAAAATAGCTAAAATCATGAATGTAGGGCCACCATGTGCGGAGCATTAGGGGGCAGGGGGTAGTACTTTGGATCAAAGTATGTTGCATGAACATACCTAGGTAATGAAGCTTTTTTCTCAGGTGAGCGACCCAGGGCCAACGGCCCTCTTGTCTTTTATCTGAAACTAAGGGACTGGTGAAATCCATTCAGAGGGAACCACTATATTGGTTCCCAAACTTTAGGACACTTTAGGTGTCAAATTCCTAAGATTTCTTGGACAGATTGTCTGACCCCATGAAAAGTTCACAGCATGGCATATAGACCCTTGATTGCTCAATAATGATTATTTATTGCTCTAGGATTTCTCTTATTCTTTTTTTTTCAAAATATGTAGACAACACTCATATGTAACAAAAAATACATGAAATAATTCCAAGCATTTATGAAATACTCAAATGCCTTTAACTGTGATTGATTATGAAAATATTGCAACTCAATCATACATTTGTACATGCTCATTAAGATAATTGTAGCTCAGTAACTGTAGCTTATGATAGGCATGTGCATAAATAGTGAAAAAAAAATATTCAAGTCATAAATGTAAACACTCCCTTTGGGTTGTCAATTATTATAATTGAAGGGTCATCAATGATCAATATATAAATGACAATAATCCTGAATGGACCAACCTCCATTTTTGGTTAAATCAGGCTATTGGGCATGAAACATTATTTCTATCTGTCTTTTTCATAAATACCTCTATTTAAGAGACTGTCACCAGTCTACTAAGCGTGCGCCATTTATATCTAGATAAACCGACAGGTGTGAACCAATATAATACAATATATTTTATTTCTCTCAGTTCCTTAACAGAAAACAGCAGGAATAATATATACAAATGTAACACTGTGACGGTAAAGTAAAACGAGTTATGATCAATATGTGCACTTACGATTTGGTCCATATACGTCTAAGACGCACCCTAAGAAGGAACTGCATCCGCAAGGTTTTGGGTAGGGACCGTCACAGTCCACAACTCATAATAATTGTTGACCATTTTAAATAAATTAGAACATGATTTGGATATTGCTCCCCCGCTACACCCCTCTTTCGGAAAGAAAAGTGCGCAAGAGAAAGGATTGGGCGCTGAGTGAGCGATTAGGAATCGTCTTGATTGAGATGAATGTCAATTACTATGTTATTAACTGTAGATGCTTGTAATGGTGGTGGCGTAAAGGTCCGTTCCACATTGCTGAAGAGTTTTGGCGATTTGCTTTGCTTGTTCCATGTCTTCGCCTCATCGACCCTTTGTGGTAAATAATCATATGTGGTAAATAAATATATAGATTTGATCTAAAATTGAATAATAAGCAGAAATCCGTTACCATGGAAACATTTTAGTCTAATCACTGGTAATCAGGCTTGACAACGCTATATTTGTAACTTTAGAAGCGTTTATTAGAAAATTAATTGAAACAGAAATATTGTATCTCATATAATAATTGTAGTTCAATTATTCCATGATAATAAGGAAAATTGATTACTATATCGAGGGTTGAGCGAAAGAGTGTAATAAGTGTATACACATTGTATATACACTTAGTACAGTCTTGCACTGAACCATCTATATGTATTGCAACTTGTAAACAAATGCCTATCACTGTTGAAAGGAAACTGCTATAGACATGCACGATAGAGCATCTAGCATGGGTATCTTGTGCAGGTTTTTGTTAGACCGAATGCGTTTGCTTATTATTTTGTTTGTTCGTTTGTTTATATTTGTTTGTTTTTTGTTAGTTTATTTGTTTTGGATCGATATTGGAAAAGCATTGGCATACTTCGAGGTATACTACAATGCTAGGTACCGATCTACTCTCTCTTTTGTCAATTCCTCAGCATGTTCTGTCACAATTTAATACTTTCAAGCCAAGTGCACTGTTTCATTCCGTCCCTGTTATATAGTATGTTATAATATGGCACCTAAAACCTATATTTTCTCGAAGAAAAGTAATCGGATTTTGAAATAGCTATCTCTGCTTTCAAAAATAAAGTACAGTCAATCTTGCTCAAGCGATTACGTCTTATAAGCGACCATCTATATTAAGTGACCGTTTCCAAAATCTCATTCTTTAAATCAAAATACTAGATAGATATTGTTGGTCTACGAATTATTGCATAGAATACTGTGTTGTTAAAACTCGTCAGAATGAGAAGATTCAATTTAGTTTTTAAAAGCATAGGATTGTTGAGAGCTTGTCAATAATATGCATAATCAATCAAAAAGAATATTTCTTTTTCGTAGGCAAAACATGTATTAAGCGGCTATTTTCTTTAAGGACCGCTTTTTGTGGTCATTTTAGGGATCGCTTAAAACAAGGTTTAATGTATGTTTATTGGCCTTTTTTTTTACTTTTTTTCGCAAACATTACAACAACAACAACATTTTTGAGACTATGTACTGAAAAAGAAAAAAAACCGACCACATCAAACCCGAAAGAATCTCTTTAAGGTAGCAATGGACACATAGCATCATTTTTTCCGCCAAATTATTTTTTTTCTTGGTTAATTATGTTGTAGATTTATATTGTCTAGTCATTATATCAAAATTTGATGGTACCTTTCCATGCTCGTTTTCATGCTAGAGTTATTTGCACTTGGGTGGTATTGGCCATTTTTCAGTAAAACGTTTATATTTGTTTTAGGTCTAGTATAATTCAGTACCAGCTTATAGCTATAAAACACATACAGTTTGATAGACCTCATACATGTACCCAATGGCTGTTACCAAATAAATTTCTCTTTGATCAATTGCATTTGCACAATGTGCCTTCAAAAGTTAAAAATGCGCTTTTTTTTTCAATTACTGGGCAAAAATGCCATAAAACCTATTTTAAGATGAATACCCCATTGAATTTTTCTTAATTTTCGATATGTTTTAAAAAACATACTTTTACTTTTTCCTTTTTCCTTTATTTGGTAAAAAAATTCAGCATAGCTGTCCGTGTAAATAAGAAACTTTTTTAGTTATTTCACAGTGCCCCCTTTTAATTGAATGACGCTTATAACGCATTTTTATTGTTATATTTAATGATCCAGTCATTCAAATGATATCAAATGTTGAAAAGAAGCTAAGTTATGAAATTTTACCATCATTATTCTACGTTATTTCCATAAGCAGAATCTTATGAAAACCGATTTTTTTAAACAACGCATAAAAAGAGCCGTAAAATAAACGAAGACCCACTTCCGGTTTATAGAGTCTGGGGGCCGCTGTCCATTGCCACCTTTAAATAAACGTATCATTTTAGTTACATTACAGTATAAACGTTAAGGTTGACACCAATATCCTTTTGTCGTGCTGAGCCCGAAATATATTCCTGCACTGGTAGCAGTCAAATACAAAGATCAGTCTAGACATATGTGCAATCTGATCTAAATCAATATCACCTGGGATTTTTTTTAAACCAGAAAAGATTAAAAAATTATATTTTCAAAATAAAAAAAAATGACTTACAATTCTCTTAATCTATGTTAATCATGACTATAGTTAATTGTTTTGAAATTTGTGTATTGTATCTCTAAGAATGTAACAGTACGATATATTTTGGTTCCCATTAACATCAGATTTTGTAGACGTTCGCTGAGGCTGTCGAAAAGACAAAACAATGGAAAAAAGAAATGAGAAATTCTGCCCTGTAACTTAATACATAAATCACCATTAGCCTTGAAATAATGACATTATTAAAGGACATATTCCATTTAGTTTCCTAGCGACGCCAAGAAAATTATTAATTTTCATTAATAAGTGGTGTTTTATTTGATATTCAAGCAAAAAAGAGTAAACTTTTTTTCAGGAACATGACAAACCAATTAATCATTAAAATTAGCAGCAACAACACAATAAATGCTCTTAAATATATCATTCTGTGTTTTGTCCTCTTATTCCAATCGAACCATTTACCGACAAGGAGCCATATAATATAGAAAACCTGTAAAATGAATAATCTTAAAAGATAACCGCTCTGCGTTCAGGATGATAACACGGTGCAAACAGTTTTCCAATTATACCCCGCTTTGCATGCAAGCGCATGTGCAAAGCGGGGTATAATTTGAAACTGTTTACACCGTTTTGTCATCCTAACCGCTGGGCTGGATACGGTAGAGTTCAATCTGGGTTTGACTTTTTCTGATTAAGATTCATTGAACTTGTTCAGAACCTTAAGAACATTTTCACTTGAGCGCAACATGAAGACTTGGACCAGCCTCTGAATCCACACAGTCCGATCCGAGACCTCACTACATACAAATTCTACTTATTCTTGATACTCTGAATCTGTCCTAAATTGAGGTTACGATTCCACTGAAGAAATTGGATATGTGAGCGTCGGGTTGTTTCATGAAGACATAAAAAGCTGTTTTTAGAACTTGTATGCGCATTTTATCAAAGGGAGATAATAAATATCGCAAATTTTGTTCCTGTTGAATAAAATTAACGATATTGGATTTCATTCACTACACTCATTTTATTTCATTCCGAATTAATTCCAATGTCATTCAGCATGTCAAAGTCACGATGATCTTAACTGTAAACTGATTACTTTATTAATTAATTAAAACATTGGCGAACGCTTCAATTTTGAACGCGAGGATAAGTTATTTACGGATATTATTAATCATTTATTCAATTCTATTCTATCTTCAGATGTCTCTGACAATGATTCCAGCCAGAATTCCTGGAGAATGACGTCATCGCTCTGAACTACAAACTATGGGAACCTGCAGTTCGTGCAAAAAGAAGGAAAACCTAATATCACATTCTGAGCACGTGCAGGTATCAACACGTGACGTAGGATTTTCAGGGTTTAGTCTAAAACAAGGTTATATCAAAAAGACGTCTAAAGTGCATCATCATAGTTTTACAAGTGAAAAGGATTCGGGAGACAAGAAAGCGATAAAAAGACAGTTATCTATTGAAAGTGTTCACGAATCAGAACTTGAATGTTTACAGACTGAAATAAGTATAACAAACGTGCAAACATTTGATAACAGTGCTTCTGTGGAGGATAAAATAGTCGAAGTTGCTGAGAATATTTGTGTAAATAAAGAGGAAAGTGAACTTAAAGAAATGGGTAGAAAGGTTGGAACGAAAAAGAATTCTATCGAACCCTTTGATGAACCTCCAAGTGGAAGTAAGACTCAACAAGAAGATTTGGATAGAGTTATCGAACTTTCAAACGAACAGAAAGACGATATCGAAGTTTTACAGGGTACTAGTGAAATGGGTGACACTGAACATACTCTTGATGATGGATTCACAACAAAGCGGATCTACCCGACACAAGATTGGCTGGATATCATCAGTGAAAAGGATGAACACGAAATTCAAGACGACGCCGCTTCGTTGGTTGAGAGTGAGATTATCGACGATGCCATTAACACAGTCAATATAGATAATGCCGACACTGTTGCGAAAACTACCAAAAAGGTGTCCATTGAACATACTGAGCCGCCAAAGATTGTTGTAGAACCGGGAAAAAGGCATGATAAACAAAAACACTACAAAGATCAGACAAATAAAAGCAAGAAGAGTGCCCTGGGTCTGTGGGAGCAGGGTAAAGTGTACATAGCTCGTGGTGCGGACGGGGTCGTGTTTAGGATCAGAATATCTCGCAAATCCGAAACACAGAAGAAAGGTAAGAACACTGTAAGGTTCATTCGGAACATCGCTCGGACTTTTCCGTAAACTGAAAAGTACGTCGGACGTAAGTGTAGTAATTTTGGGTCATTTTTTAGGTAATTCGGCTCCTGGCGGTACTTCACATTTTAATAATTCACCCCGATCACCTTTGGAGATCTTTTGGGCATACTATAATTTGATGACAAAACGCAGTAAACCACTGCGTTTTGTTATCAAATTATAATATGCCCACTTTTATTCTTTCGATGATTTTGTTTTATGCAACGTCATCCTTAGCGGGGTCGTTGATGTTTGTGACGTCATCCCGCGTGCGAAATGACGCGCTTTCATGGCTGCGTCCGTATTATTCCCGAGGTCTATTCCGTAGAATCGCCGAGGGTTCCCGATTGTGTAAGGTTGTCAATTTGAACGATTCTGAAATGATTTCTGAGTGAAAATCAATGAAAGGATGGGATGAGTTTCGAAGAAGAAAGGTATGATCATTTTTAAGTTGTCAATTTGAGTTATTCTGAAATAACTGCTGAATGAAAATAACTTGATGGGATGGGTTAGTCAAGGTGGTGTAATATAATATCTCTTATTTTGATCAAAATGAACATTTTCGATATTTCATTGTCTCCCTTGAGTAAATAGAATATACTATAGTTACGACATTGTCCAGTGTAACGGGTCACATTTCATTCTATTATATCGATGGTTCAATGCGAAACAGTTGTAACTGCCTATAGATATATAGGCAGTTACAACTATTTCGCACAGAACCATTGATATACTTCTAGATGTTGACAAACTTAACTCGTGGGTTGTAGGATCCAATATGAAATGAGTTTTTACACGTATTTATACTTAATTCCAAAAGAAAGTGTGCACTTTTGAATTTTGAATATCTCTGCTCTGCTATCTTTCTGCTAAATTGAGACATTTGATTTTCAATGTTTTTCATGTGCAATACGTGTTAGATGAATATTTGATCTAAAAAGGCATTTAGTTCAATCTTTGCGGCTTTTCTAAGCATAAAATTACATTTTCAATACAATTGTGTATAATCCTACAGCGTAGTTTGAATACCAATAAACATCGTCGAATAAAATCGAACCTTGTCAGATTTAGAACGTCACTAAAAATTATTGAGCATTCATTTTCCATGAGAAATCGAAGTCATCATTTTGTAAGGCCTTCAATAAGCAAATCGAGATGTCATAGAACGCTATAGTGCCATTCAACGACAAGTAACTGGCCTAACAACGTAGTAATTTCTAACGTTAACGTACACGTAACGTCTGCATAAAAATCAAACTTTTTGTTTGGAAATGGCTTGGAATAGCTTCTAAAATTCTAAAAGGCAACATCAACACATAGCTCCAAATAAAGAGTTGAAGGGAGGTCAAATCTCAACAATTTAAGTTCTGCCTGCGCATATGCAGCATGCGATACTTTATCCAAATCTGATTTGACTTTTAATTTCAAAAGGTCTCAGCTTAAGTATGGCATCAAATTTACTCCATAGTTTTTCCTGTGAACACTTCCTAATCAAAAGAAATGCAAAAAGTGAAAGTGCACACTTTGTTATGGAACTAACTAAATTGGCAGAATAGTGGATCGCTAGCCACCCTCGTATTAGGATCACTTGTGTAAAATATACAAACTAGAATTTTGCTCTGTCAACTGCAATCGGCAACTCTCGGCGATTCTACGGAATAGACATACGTTTCTGTTTACGGAAAAGTCCGAGCGATGTTCCGATTGTGTCCGCTTGTGCAGAGGTATGATGTAAGATTCAAAATCCAGGGTTGCCGAAAAGGTGCATTTGATTGTGCGGCGGACTCCAAATAATTATAGGGTCCCGAATATGATCCTCGATGGCGGCATATATTCTTTAAGACATTTCAAGGGTTTGCACAATACTATTGTAAGTGCCAATATATTTATAAGCAATTGCAAAAGTGAAGGCAATGACCCCTCGATTTATCTTCCAAATGAGTTGGTAATCGGTTACCCATGTAAGATAATAGCTGGAAAGGAAATAGAGTATGTACTGGTGCGAGAAATACTAGGAATGCATACTTAGGTGCCGAAGCAGTCCTGATTTGACCGGAAAACAGATTGTCTAAAAGTCCGAATAGGAAAAATGTCTCTATTCTTACCTGTATAAATGCGATCTATCACTGGAAAACGGACCAATAGGGAATGCAAAGCTAGGATGATCCGACTTCAAAGTCTGAATTGTGTCGCTTTATACAGCTTTCCCGTATTTAGATAGGTCAGTTAATGGAACTAAGGCCGGCCCTGCTTTTAGGATGACAAAGTCTGACCAGGTTCGGATTGTGTCGCTTTATGCAGCTTTCCTGTATTTAGAATGGTAATTTTATGGGCCTAAGGCCTGCCCTGCATTCATGATGACAAAACGGTGCATACTATTGACATATTATATCCCAATTTGCACACATGTTCACGTGCAAAGCTGGGTATAATTGGCAAACAGTTCGCACCGTATTATCATCCTGAACGCGGTACTGGTTTACATGCACTACGGACGTTGTACGATATCACAACCCGTGAATTTCCGTATATTTTTTTATTGGGCGTTTTTTTTTTTATTTTCTACAGCATATGTTTTTACAAACTCTAGTAAACCAAAAGCCTGCCACAAGAAACCTCGAGGTGCCCGTGTGGCGATCAAAATCGCGCGCCCGCCCTACGGTCTTCGTACGGTTACCGCACGTTGTGAGACCGTCCAATGAACATTGTAAGAAATAACAAGCATAACTTCACACAGTGACCGTGCGATGTCCATATAGCGACCTTGCGGTACATTTTCGCCGTGTCTACGGGCCATGATCTCCGTGAGTTTTTACAGTATTTGAAAAGATTGTGCATTTATTTTTTACATAGAATCGCATGGCATACGGCGTGAACCGTAGGCGGCACTACAAGGGCTCCTTACCTTTTTTGGATTACGGTGATGTACGGGCTCCTTAAGCCGAATGTAAACTAGGCCTAAAATTGTCGTTGGACATCGCATATAGGCACCGACGAATTTTAATTAAAAAAGCATAAATGATTTACACGTGCTTGACTGGTACGTTACACCTCTCCACTAATTTTTCTTTTCGTAAGAAGGGAGAAAACCAATACATGACTTTTAACAGGGATAGAAATAGTTATCAAACCTAGTTTATTAGTGCCAAAGAAACTTCTTTGTCGCCCGATCGGGTCCGGATTTTGTTGTTTTTAAGCCGGGCCACAATTTGAAACCAGCTCCTATGTTCCGGCTGACAAGATGTTGCATGTCGATTTCAAATTATACCTCGTTTTGCACGCGCACATACGCGGGTTTAATTTGAAAACGTTTTGCAACATCTAGTCAGCCGGAACGTAGAGCTGGATTCTTTTATTATTTTAATTTGGCCCGGCTGAAAAACGGGACCCGTTCGGGCGACAAATAAGTTGGCCCATGAAGAAAGGGGGACGTCGTCATTTAATGCATCTGGGAGAAAAAATAATTAAGAAATTAATTCAGCAAAAGAATCTATTTTCGGACATCTATATGTTAAAATGTTTATTTTATCTGGAAAATACTCTTACATAAGCCTAGCGTTCAGGATGACAAAACAGTGCAAATCGGGTATAATTTGCAAACGGTTTGCATCACTTCGTCGTCCTCAACACAGGGCTGGTCATCTTTTGCACTGCATTAGATAAAACGCTTGCGAAATCATCGGAAATTGAAAACGTTTTGCAGTAAAACCACGTGCACAGCGGAAAATAATTTACAAACATTCGTGAACGTTTTGCATTCTGAATGAAGGGATGTATATCCCGAGAGAAAACCTTTCTCCTAAGAGTCTGAGAGTGACTGGTTCGAACTTGATTGCAACATTATCGGATTCAAAAACGTTTTAATCAAAAAGCACATAGATCTCAAAAATATGCCTATTTCAGATGGCTTATATTTCCAACCGTTCGTTCTCCCGTTGACGCCTCTTGGTCTCCGCCACAATAAAACCTTCCCATATTAAAGCGTAACTTTATCAGCAAAATAAATCTACATATGTATGGTTCAGGACATGAAACAAACGGTATTTTGTTGGGGCGTCCTATACATCGTAAATACAGCTTCTTCAAGCTGTAGTTACGACGATTAAATCGCCCGTTTTACGAAAACATTTCCAATAAAAAGCGGAAAATATCGAATTTTAAACACCCATGTTTTGAATAGTCAATCGATATTTTGATTAATTAATTGTCCCCAAACTTGTCTCTTTTTGCTAAAAAAATAAAACGAAAGCAATAAGAGCTGTCGCAAAGCGGACTGATACCCGTCGCCAGCGCTGTGTCAGAGTATAAATGCCATTAATTCATAATGCGTTTACAACGAAAAATGAAAATAAGTTTTTTGGACAAAGTTCTCTTGTGATCTTGACCTTTGACCTGCATGGGTCCAAAACAATAGACAATTTCTAGGGTCTTGGTCAACAATTGTATACATCTTCATAATTCTAGGGCAATTTGTTCTTGATGTAGAGCCCGGAAATGGTTTCTGGTGAAATGAATTGTGACCTTGACCAGTGACCTTCATGATCCAAACTCAAGAGGGCTCTTACTTGGGTCTTTAGCAACGATTTTATAAAATTTCATGATTCTATATCAATTTGGTTGACTAGTTAGAGTCCGGAACAAAAAGTGGACGGCGGACAGACGGGACGAAGGTCGATTATGACATTCACCTTTGACCTTCGTGACCCTAAAACTAAAGGGCATTTCTTTTAATCAAGTGTTTCTTCTAGAGTGTAAACAAAACAAGAGGTAAAGATGGTCCCAGATCGCTCACCTGAGTCTCTTTGATCCCTAGGACATCACATTAACTGACTAGGCAGATGTCATGAAGGAGATAATTGCTACACAAAAACCAAGTTTCATGAAGTTTTGGCCAAAATTGTGGCCTTCAGAGTTATAACAAGAAAATTATTATTAGGGCCCCTTTTCCTGTGATATGACATGGATTTTTCCAATTTTCAATTGGGTCCATCCTTGTGACCTGAGCAACATTCTGCCCTAGTTTCATGAAGATTGAACCCTATTTGTGGCTTCTATAGTATTAACATGTAAGATGCCATTAACACCTCTTTTCCTGTAATATGTCATGAATCCTACCCATTTTCGTAGGGTTTATCCTTGTGATCTGGCCATTATTCTGACCAAGTTTAATGAAGATCGAGCCACATTTGTGGCCTTTAGAGTGTGAACAAGAAAATTGTCATTAAGGCCCCTTTTCCTGTGATATGGGATGGATCCCTGTCATTTTCACTAGGGTTCATCCTTGTGACATGGCCAACATTCTGACCAAGTTTCATGAAGATTGGATCATATTTGTGGCCTCTAGAGTGTAAACACTTAGAATGCTGACGCCGGACGACGGACGACAGACGACACAACACGGACGACGGACATTCAATGATCACAAAAGCTCACATTGAGCACGATGTGCTCAGGTGAGTTAAAATTTATCATCAAGGTCCCCTTTCCCGTGATATGGCACGGATCCTTTCCATTTTAGCAATTTTTACAAGGGACCACCAAAGGAATATTTCTGCCAAGTTTGGTTGATTTTGATTAAGAAGTTTAGGAGATGTCGTTTAAAGAAATTGTTGACGCCGTGACGGACAGACGTACAGACGGACGGACGGGCGCCGGACATTGATAGATCACAATAGCTATCTTTATCACTTCGTGCTCAGGTGAGCGAAAAAGCCAATTATAAAAGCCTCTAACCGAAATGCCATAAAACTTTTTGAATTATCACTCGTTATGGCATTTTCAAAGGCACTTTGATTTTGTCTAAATATGCAAACAGAGTTGTGTCCCTTCGTGAAATTCACATGACATCCAGGCAGTTACGTCACACAAATTAATTGTCGTCTGTAAATTTTCTCGAGCCTAAATTTCCACGGACGTTGAGCTAAATAAAACCGACTTAGAAATAGTATTAAAGATCAGCTAGTAAGACAAAATGTACATTAACAGTATGTTTGAAATAAGGAGCGTATCATTTGTCGCAATACGTTAAACAGACGCAACGATTGTTGTAGAAGATAGGACACAAATGGCGCCCAGTGACGCTGTCTACGACGACAGAAGAAAAACACCGATATACGATTTTCTAAGTGTTGTGTTTGTTGTTTTAGATTCCAAAAAGACAGAAAAATCGAAAAATACAGACTCAGGTCAAGGTAGGAAAAGAGATTTTGTTCTTATGTCCTTATATCATAGATCTATTCTAGCGTTAGGGCAAAGGGTATAAATTAAAGTAATGGTCTTCGTTGGTCATTCCATCCATTGTTCATAATTGTCTCCTTTCATTCCATCCTTTCATAATTCTGTCCATCTGACACTAAATCAATGTAGAGCATACTTCCAAAATTATTAAGGTTATCATCTACTTGGAATGTTGAAAAAATGTTTAAAAAGTAGTTAAGTCCCATTTAACAATAACAGTTTAAACCTTTGCTGTTTAATCCCTGCTTTTTACGTGCCTGTGATTTTATGATTGAGAAAACATTGTGAAAAAAGAAGAAATTGCTTCTGACAAGCAATTTCTTCTTTTTCCACACTATTTTCTACCCTACAGAATGGTTATTTTTCAAATGAAATCCACTTTAAATTTTCGTCTGCAAAACCTTTGAATTTGGACAAGCCTAAAATTTTGTAAAACAGGAAAGTGTTAATAATGCCCCTAGAAAAAAGCAAGTATTTTAGATAACAATTTGTTAGAATTTAGAAATTGCTTTAAATACAAGAGGGGGGTAAAAAGCAAGATTGCATGAAGAATGAGTAATAGCCCAAGATTAACAGCATGGCCACAGGTTAAGGATAAGTTAAATCATTTTATAAAAACTTTGTGTTAATCCAAACACAGCAGGCTAATACTTCATGTCATTTTAAGTAATTGATTATTGTGTGGCATGTATTGGAAATTAATTAAATGTTTCTTTATTATTAAATGTGACATGGGAGGTTTATTTTAAAGTTAAAGCAGGAGTATTATTGCCATTAAATGTCAAGATTTGGATTAAATTATTTAAACCCTCGATAAAACATTGCACTTGTTCATCGTTAGTTAGAATAGACCATATGAACTGCATGATTACATTATTTGAAGTAAAGTGTGTTACTGCGCATGGGTGTGGAATTCCTATGTCCAACAAGTCCGACATGGGTTTTTCTATCTGACAGCATGTGCATTTTTCTTTGCCACTTGTCTATGGACAAGTAAATCAAGGACTAATTTTGAATGGTACATGATACAGATAAAAGATTAATTTTATAGCCAAATGTATCAAAAAGTAGAAAATATTGTTTCAATGAAGAAAAAGCTGGGTTCCAGCATTTTCTTCTTTAACAAACAATAATTTCTCTTATTTATCTAGTTAGAATCTCGATTGATTATAACTTTAGCTTGTGTGTGACTGATTTCCAAAAGTCTCATATGTGAACAAAGCTAAGCCTCACTACTGGTCATTCTGTGAATCTGCACTGTCTGATCAGAGTCTTCACAGGATGTGCTCTGACTATAGTTCTAAACCCTTGTCATGCTGAACCCAGAATATTTCTGCTGTGGCAGGAGCTATAGACATAGAACAGCCTGCACCTAGGCATAAATTGCATTCAAATAAAAAAGCTGAGAGCACTTGATGTACTGATGGTTTGGACATATTTATTTGAAAAAAAAATGTAATCTTCAAAACTTTTCTTTGTTAGATCAGATGGTTAAGACTAAGATGAGACTGTACATAAGTGCAGGCTGATCTTTGTCTTTAGCTCCTGACCAAAGCAGGAATTTAACAGGTTCAGAATAAAAAGTAAAAATAAGTTCTCATTCTTACTAAATAGGGGACATGGTAAATATAAAATTGTATGGCTTTATTAAATCTTACAATGAAAAACTGGCTTAAACTTTATCATAGATGAAATGTCCATAACAATTGGACAATCTTCAATAAAATTTCACACATACCATAAACTGAAACATTGGGATGTTCTTGTCCAAGTTATATTGAAGTGTCAACATTTTATAAATTGGAAGGCAAAAGCTTGTAACTACCACTTAGTGAAAGATATATAGTTTCACGTGGAGGAACTTTTGTCATACCAAATTGTTTAATTTCATGGGACTAAAATAAAAGATCTTATGTTTCTCATATATACACACTTATAATTACCAAAAGAATCTGAGACTCAGATTTTATCATAAGTTTCATCAAATGCTAGCAATATTTCATTCTTCAATGTTTCTAACAATTTTGATAGACTTTACAATAGTGAAAGAATGTATAGTTTGTTAAAAATTCAACAAAGCATAAATGTGATTAATATGTGAAAAATTCCTTTTTGAAATATTGTATACTCATAGACAGATCGGTTAGGTTCCAAATACTTGCAGATCTATTGACGTATCAGGATATCAAAACCTTGTAACTATGGCGAAAATAAAGGATTCCATACCAAAGTTGAAGATACCTAGGTGCATGCATATCATATGGTGAATAATCCACATAAATTGAAATGATTGCAAAGAAATGCAAAATTGTGATTTTGTGAAAGTGTATCACTTGTTAAGACAGCATTAATTGTTGGATCATTAATTTTCAATCATGAATGTAATCATGGTTGTTATGAAGGTGGTCAAATGAGGAGGATAAATTTATATAGAAATGTACAGACAATATGTTGAAAAAGGTAAGTTAACTTTTTTCCAAATATCATATTAAGGTAGTGGACCCCTAATAGTGACGTTACGTTTCAGGAGTAATTAACTTTGACAGTGTTCACCGAGTTTTCCTTATGTTTTTCATTTGGAAACCTTTGTCAACATTGTGGAAGTTCACGAGGTCCAAAATGTGTCAGAACTATTACGCAGGGTTTTTCATGACCCCCTGATTTTTTAATTTGAACCCCCCTTTTGTTGAAATGACACCCAAAATTGTCAAGGAAACATTCTTTATCTAGTTTAAAGGGGGTCATTATGTGGCAAAACGACCCCCCAGTTTTGAACATAGAGGGAAAAACCTGATTACAGGTCCACTACCTTAACCCTAGATATTGAAATTTGGACAGCCAGGTCAAAAACCAACATTGTAAACCAAGATTATAACTGCTCGCAGTTTGTTTGAAAAAAAAATGTTTGAAGTAAAATGAGCGTGTGTGACGTTTTCAACATTTTCGTGGTTGCCTGATGGACATACACTATGCAGCCTCGACAACCGTACAAAGCAAAAAGAATATTTCTTGACTGCTTGAAGAGGGATCAAGACTAATCTATCTATAGAGCACAAAGAGAAAACTTTGGACAGACTGCTTTGCACTCAAGACTTATCTATCTATAGTGCACATGGCAAAGACTTTAGAAAGAGGCTACACAGGCTGGCCAGAGTCTTTGTTATGTATTCAAGACTTATCTATCTATAGAGCACATAGTGAAGACTTTGGACAGACTGTTTTGCTACACAGGCTGCCCAGAGTCTTTGCTTTGTTTCAAAGACTTATCTATCTATAGAATTAAAAGAGAAGACTTTGGACAGACTGTGTTGCTACACAGGCTGGCCAGAGTCTTTGCTTTGCACTCAAGACTTATCTATCTATAGAGTTCAAAGAGAGGACTTTGGACAGACTGTGTTTGCTTTGCAAATTGTTGGAAATATCAACCACAGGCTCAAATTCAAATCAACAGGATTGTGATCTTAAAGAGACTTACCACAAAAGTTCTAACAAAGCCCTATGCTCTAGTGCAACCTTTTTCGGGCATCATGATTGACACTTTTCTGCATTTTCGGAAAACTTTAAGCCTTTGATAAGCTCCCATCCCGACCAAATTGATGTCATGCTGCTGCTCAAGAAGCAGTTTGATAAGGGTCTAAAATGTTTGCCTTTAATCTTAGCCTTTATTTGGACACATTGATATGTTCAATTCCACTCTCTAAGAATTTTAAAACAAAAGATAGTCTGTGTTGAGGGTGCCCCAAATTATGTAGACTGGCATCTTTGCATTTCAAGACAATATTTTTGTTGTAGTTCTTAAAACAAGCCGTTTTAATCCAAGTTCATTTTAGCAAGAGCTGAACAAAACATCTTCTTTTTAGAGACAGGGGATTGAATTTAAAGTTAATTGTAATGACTTTATTGCATTTAATTCCCTTGGGAAAAAAAATACTGTCAAGAAAAGAAATACTGTGACAAGATTTATCCCTCCCTCACAATGATTTCTTCATACTTTATGCTGCTTAATAAGATCGTCGCTTTCAAAACAAGAATCCTGCTGAATTGAATTTTAGTTTTTAAAACGAATGTGAACTTTGCTTATACTGGTTCAGGCTCAATTTTTTTCCAAAAATAATGTAGTAGAAATAGTCATTGTAAGCTAAGATCAGACGGCACATCTGTGCAGACTGATCTTGGTCTATAGTCTGTTTGTCAATGCTTTATGAACTGATGGATTATTTTGTGATCAGCATCAACAGGGTTTACGCATACCCACAATCATAATTCCCTTTTGCCGCCTTCAATAAAAGTTCAAATTTACTTCAAGGGAGATAATAAAGATTCATGGTCAAAGATTTATTGGATTTCTCTCCCTTCATGTAAAGAAAAGCAAAGAAACGGTAAGGTCCCTGGTTTATATTGAGTAATTAAATTATCTTCTGCCATTTTAGGTACACTTTTGTTTGGTTACAGACTCTATTAAAAAGAAATTTCTTATTTAATGGCAGTGCATGCTTAATTCTTTGCAACTCTATTCCCCCAAAACTTACTTGATTTTAAGATTGGCTGTTTCCAGAGAAAAACTGAGGTACTGTGATTACATTGAAGTAATTTGCTTTGGCCTTGGTGCTGTTGTTGCTTTTGGCGTGACAAACTTTAACCTTGGCCATATCTCTTTTGTTATTGAAGATATTATCTTCATAAAATTTGGTTGTGTGTTCACTATCACAAGAGCTATCCAGACTATTAAGGTGGATAACTGTGGAAGCATTGTGTAAGAATTAATCCCCTTTTTTACTTAGACTTTTTGCATTATCCAGCACCTGCAGCAGAGTGTTCCTCCTGTAGGTGGTATACTCATGTTGTAATATAATGAGCATTTTTGAGGCCCCCACCCTCCCAGGAGGAACACAAATTCTGCCCCTTACTGTAAGATAAGAATAGATCAAATAACTTTAAGATAAGGTCATAAAAATCTTTGAATTTCTAAGATTTCAGCTTTGAAAGTTAATTTATATGTTCTATTTTCATACATTTCCAATAAAACCCTTCTTACGGAGTTCAAGGTATATTCCTAATGCACAATGCATTTTTAATAATGATAATATTTTATTGTTAGACAGTATGGAATAAGATCAGACTGCTAAAAAGTGCAATCTTATCTTTATTTACACTGCCTGCTTTCTTCTTTATCCTTTTGAGACAAACTTGTGTTTGATTGGTTTAAATTTCCCAAAATTCACAATTTGTTTCAAACAAAAATTTAAACAAATTGCATGTTTTGCATGCCTGATAATATAACAATTGTTTTAAAGAAATAAAAGAGGTTATCATGTGGTCAACGTTATATGACTATCATTTGAAAAGACTGGGTCAATCACTTCTGGACTGTATATATACTCAGCAAAAAATTAACTAAATGATATGTTATAACTTATATAATCATATAACTATTAATAGTTACAATGTCACATGACCTTGAGTGGATGTTCCCCATGATTTGCATAAACATCATAAATATTAATGAGGCAGAGTTATTATAGGGGATCTGCATGTCATCAGCAAAGCAGGAATGAGAAAATGGCATTTTTGTGTCTATGACTGTGACACTTTAAGGACATTCTGAGCTTACTCTGCTAGTGACATATATTTCTGTGAATGAAATTGAAAATTTTCATATTTTTGTTTATTTGTTTTGTTAATGTGAAGTCGAGAATAATATGATAAAGAGTTAAAACTCTTTTTTTAATTATGGTCCTAACATTAATATACCTTATGTATCATGTTCATTATTAACCCTTGTCATGCTGAACCCTGAATTTTCCTGCCTTGGCAGAAGCTATAGACAAGCATCAGCCTGCACATGTGCTGGCTGGTCTTTGTGTATAACACCTGCTTTTTCTTTCTGAAACCACAAAAGCTTAAAAAAGAATATTTTCCAACATGAATACAGACTCACATATATAGTGTTTCCAGTGCTTTTAGCAATTTGATTTTGTAATAAATTTGCCAAATATTTTTAATTCAGCATGACAAGGATTAAGACAGAGAGATTCTTACTACTGCCACTCATATTTACAGCTGGGTGGACTCAGCTCAGTAAAGTGTCTTATCCTGAAAAACGCTACTCACGTCTGATGGTGCTTAAACTTGTAACCAGCTGATTACGAGTTGAGCCCCCTAGAACTGACCTTGCTATCATGCCAGGCACAAAATATTTGCAGTGTTTTAGTCAATGAAATGAGGTCTGAAGGACTAAACAGTTGGGATCTAAGGGGTTCTTTCTTAATGTTTGGTAGTCCCTGCTCTAAGTGAAGTCACTATTTCTTTTAGCAATAGTTTTTTTTGTGAATTTATAGCTATTTCCTGGTTAAAGGTAAAGAAAGTGTTAGATATATATGAATACTTGGGGTTCAATTTCAGGAAATAATTAAAGACTTTGAACAGTCTTCAAATCTTTTTTCTTAAGTAAGATTAGATTGAACATAAGTGCAGGCTGATCTTTGACTTACCTTCTGCCAAAGCAGGAAAAATTCTGTTTCAGTATGGCTTTTGTTAGGATATAAATGATTACTCTCAAATAAGTCTTGATGGAAGAAGTATTACTATGTCTTTACTCTGTATTTATTTTTGGAGATATTTGTTTGAGGTCAAACCTAATCCATAGGTTCAATGGGATTTTAAATTTCAATTTAACTTGGATTATTAGATCATCACCTTTAAATTAAAAATGCAGGGGTGTGGAATTCCCATGCCCAACCTGTCTGACACAGGCTTTTCCACCGGTGGACAAGTACTTTCTTCTAGGCCACTTGTGGGTGGACAAGTAAATACCAGAACAAATCTTTATACAGTATTATAAGTATCTAGGAGAAAAGTCCTTCTCTTTTGTTTGTATCAAAGGGAAGAAAACACTGTCTTTAATGAAGAAAATTCTAGGTTGCAATATTTTCCTCATTAAAACAATGATTTTTCAATATCTAATATTTCATTTATTGTGGATAAGTTAAATTTGATCCTGGACAAGAATAGGAAATTGACTTTCTCTTGTCCATGGACAAGTGTAGAAAAGTTGTATTTCCACACCTCTGAAAAATGTAATTACCTTTGAATGATTTTCAGTGTCTAAACATCAAGTTTGCAAGCTGTTAGAACCTCAAGATTTTTAGGGATTGTTTGTTTGAATGGAGTTTTACACCATTTTCAACAATCTTGCAGTTATATCTTGGCAGCTAGAGCATCTAACAATGGATTCCTGGTAATTCTCACATCAGTACTACCATCAAATCCTTTCCTAGCCTTCAGCTGCTATCCCATTTAGGTCTACGATTATCAGCCCTTTGTTGGAGACAAATAGTATGAAGGAACCAGTGCGGCTGCCAGGGATCAAATCTGGTACCTCTAGATTGACAGTGGATGCAAACAAACAGCGCTTTGACGGCGGCAAAAAAACAACATTTTTTAGTGGCCTGGATGCATAATTGTTGTATGTATAGCCATATCTTCTTATTAACATCATTTGGTATCTAAACTGTTGTATATAAACAACTGTATGGACATGATATTTGGTATACACAGATTTTGTGCAGTGAGCCCTGAAATTACTTTTAACAGTTAAATTCCCAAGCTATTCTTTCAAAATAGATAAAACAGGTTTAAATAATACCTAAAAAAGATACGAGTTATCTTACAATGTATTTTCTGCTTTTTGAATATAACCAATATACCCGTGGTAATGGACTCAATGCTTAGGTCAGAGCTCAGTTTTGAAAATACACCTATAGCTTATTCAATGCCAAATTTATCCTGAAACATTTTGGTATGGTGTAAGTTTGGGACGAAATTCTAGTTTAACCCTTTCCTGTTTTACAAAATTTTGGACCTGTCCAAATTCAAAGGTTTTGCAGACGAAAATTTAAAGTGGATTTAATTTGAAAAATAAGCATTCAGTAGGGTAGAAAAAAGTGTGGAAAAAGAAGAAATTGCTTGTCAGAAGCAATTTCTTCTTTTTTCACAATGTTTTCTCAATCATTAAATCACAGGCACGTAAAAAGCAGGAAATAAACAGCAAAGGGTTAAGGACCTCAATTTAAACACATATTATACCCAAGTGAGCTCTTTGTACATTTTATTAAAGCACACAAACCAGCATTATTTTAATGTGCTCACATACTTTTTAAATGTGTGTAGGACCAAGAAGGTTTGAACAAGTTGCAGTGCCAACATTTGAAAGAAGAATTCAAGTTGTGAAAGATTCTCTCGAAAGTTTAGAATTAAAACCCTGAAGTCTACAAGGAAATATTCGAGACACATTTTATTGGATGCATTACATTGGCTATATAATTAACAAGAAAACCTAGAAATAACCTTATAAGTACCAGACATGCCTTAATTATGGGCAACATTCTCCAGATTGGAAATAATGAGCTTTTAAGGCCACATCAGTTAGAATATTTGATAGCACTTTTCTTCGATGATTATTATAAATGATAAGTAATTAGCACTCATTGGGAAATTCTTTGACATGCTGCTCTGGAAGAAAGTTTGTTTGTATGTATGAGGTTTAACCCTTGTCTTGCTGAATAAATTTTGGCTAAAAATTTTCATCAAAATCAAAGGGCAAAAAGAACTGAAAGTACCAACCGTAGGTCATTTTTTTTTTTTTTTTTTGAAAAAATAAATCTATCAACAATTCTGGTTTGAAAAGAGACAAAAAGGTGATGTAGACTGACATCAGACTGCATATATTATGTGCAGGCTGATGTTTGTCTAAAGCCCACTGCAAAAGCAGGAATATTCCGGGTTCAGCATGACAAGGGTTAACATTGCTTTGAATTTTATTGCAGTAATTGTATTGTGGCAGCTGTGGTGTCTAGCCATGGTTTCCCGTCGTTTCTCACACCAAATAGAAAATTTCAACAGAGCCGTCAGCTGCTCATACCTATAAGGTAGACTTTTTATCATACGCCCATTAGAAGGAGACAAATTTAAGGCATGTTCCACCCCTTTTGTCAGATTTTGGAAGAAGTTTCCAATGGATTGATAATCATAGACTTATGTGGGATAGCAGCTGGAGGCTAGGAAAGGATGTAATGGTAGTACTGGTGTGAGAAATACCAGGAATCCATTATTAGGTGCACCTGCCGCCATGATATAACTGAAATATGGTTGAAAGAGGCGTAAACCCATTCCAACAAACAAACAAATCATAGCTTGAAGTCAATTACTCAAATCCCACAATTGGAAGCTCTTGGTATGTTACCAGCCTTGCTTAGACCAGTTTGCAGTATTTAAAGATATGTTTAGTCTGATCTTAGTCTTTACTACCTACATAGTGGAATAATTTCTAGGTTTAGCAAGACAAGAGTTGAGCTCAACAAACACTGCATCTCTTATTCTATATTCAAGCTCAAGATTTCATGGTCACCCAATATTGGACATTTAAAGTTTGATCTTTGTACAATAAGGTTTCTCCGTATACATAATTCAGCTTTCATGTGATATGTTATAGCATTGGAATACACATAATGATATGTGATTAAAATCCTTAAAGGTTGAAAAATCACTTTCATTTACATATAATATCAGTGAAAAATTGGATTTTTAGTGTTGAGATATGATTATTTAATCTAAATATGTGACTCATCACATAAAAACGGACCTTCTGGGTAGTGCATAAAGTGTCGACCCTTAGTCAGACTGTGTGGACTCAGCAGTCTGACTAGGGTCAAAACTTTTTGCAATTTTCTCATTTTCTATATGTAGAATGATCAATTTACCTTCCTGTGAGAGAACAGTTGAAATGCAACATCAGGTTGACCTATTTCTAGACCCTTTTTCAAACATTTATTATACAGAAGTCCCAGTTGGTCCCCTTTTGAGTAATTAAGTGAGCAATCACATATATTTAAGTTGTATTATGAGAGCTTTATGATTTATTCATTTTCTTATTTCTTTTTACGATGGAGGCATGCACGCCATTCAAAAAAACTGACCAATCATGGATTTTCATTGTTAAACAAAAATCTTAGAGATATCTAGTATTTAAGCCATGCAAGGTTAATTTATATAAGGCTATAAAGATTTGGCCAGCAGCTTACAATTTTTGGCTTGATTGATTAGAATGAACATTGTGAATTTAGAAAGTTTGCCCAAGTTTTTCATCTTTCATCTCTTGTCACAGTGTTGGTACTTTTGAAACTTCCCATATATTTATTATATGAGCCTGTGCATTACATTTCCAACAATTTGTAATGTTCACGATGTGCAAACATTGAGAAGCGTAGACAGCCACAAACTGTAAATATAAAGTAAACTCATTGTCTACAGATACTTTGAGACCTTATCCATCTACTTAGCCCACAGTGAAGACTCTGGTCAGACTGTGTGGATGCACAGGCTGGACAGAGTCTTTGCTTTGCGCATATTTTAACTTGCTGGAAATATCATGCCCATATGTAACCTGTAACAGGAAAAGGAACTATGGTCTGGAAATATGCATAAAGCGCTGGTCCAGCAGATGGCGCAGACTGACAAGGGTCAAACCTCTTTGCACTTTGCTTCAATTTTCTGAATCTACAATGACCAATCTACCTTCCAATATAAGGAATTTTGAAATGCAACCTCTAGTTGAGCCTTACTGGAACAAATCTCTTTTTAAAAATAATTGATGGCTCAGTGCGAAACAGTTGTAACTGCCTATAAACATATAGCCAATTACAACATTTTCACGCTTAGCCATCGATATAACATTTACAGACTTCCTAGATTTTAACTGGGACTACCTTTTTGCGGGATAGCTAGGTCATATATATGTGAACGTCACGCCAAAAGGGGCCATCTGGGTAGTGTGTAAATTGTTGACCCTTGTCAGACTGCGTGGATTGCGTAAACTGACCAGGATCGAAACTATTCATAAAATGCTTATTTTCTGAATCTAGAATGATCAATCTACCTTCCTGTGAAATAATTTGTGAAATGCAACTTCTGGTTGACCTGTTCTAGAACAAATCTCTTTTTCAAATATTTATTCTACAAAATTCCCAGATGGTCCCATTTTCGCTTGACGGGTCACATATTATTAAATGATAAGTGTCATGTCACTGATCTTTTATGGAAGTATGTAATAAATAGATAAATCAGTTGAGTGATAGAAATTTATTAAATGGAAAATTTTGCAACTGGCAAGTAAACTTTGATAAAAGATGTCTTTTTCTTTTTAGCCTAACAATTTTAGAGCGGCTGTTGGTAGTGCATCAGCCTGTCAATCTAGAGGTCCCCGGTTCAATCCCCAATGGTGGCACCTTTCAGACTATTTGTCTCCCACCAATGGGTTGATAACTTGTAGACCTATGTGGGATAGCAGCGAGGGACTAGGAGAGGATATAGTGGTAGTACTGGTGTGAGAAATACAAGGAATCCATTGTTAGGTGATCCAATCATGGCAATATTACTGCAAGATTGTTGAAAACAGTGTAAAACCTCATTTAAACAAACAAAACTCAAATAAAATATTTTGGAATTGACATTACTCAAGTTAACTTGAATAATGTCTTTTTCCTTTAAGATTTCTAGCAAAAGATAATGATGTGCCAATTGCGGTAATGATTTAGAGCTACAGATTATATAAGAGGGGGTATTTTGGATTTCAAATCAAAATGTCTCAATATTCCTTGCACAAATCCTATATTGAGGGTACCCACTGAAATTGTGTCGTCGAGAAGATTCAAATGAGTACCCACAACATAGGTTTAAACAAAAATTAAAGATTTTAGTCTTCCTTCAACCCTTCTTATCTGTACATCTGATTGATTAGATCATGGAAATACTGAAATGTTGTGCCTCTATATTTGAGTACAGTTAACCCTTGTCATGCTGAATAAATTTTGGCTAAAAATTTTCATCAAAATCAAAGGGCAAAAAGCACTGAAAGTTCCAACTGCAGGTCAATTTTTATTTGAAAAACTAAATTTATTGATAATTCTGGTTACAAAGTGAGAAACAGGGGATGTAGACTAACATCAGACTGCACTAATGTGCAGGCCTGATGTTGGTCTATAGCTCCTGCCAAAGCAGGGATATTCTGGGTTCAGCATGACAAAGGCTGATCTTTGTCTATACCTTATGCGCATGCAGGAGTATTCAGGTTTCAGCATGAAAAAGGTTAACCTTTACACTGTTGTATATAAATTTTCTTTCAAACAGAGTGTCTACGAAGAATCAAAAACATTGCAAACTGTCTTGAACATTTTTTTTCCCCACAAACAAGGCAGCAAAGGCTAAAATCAAATTTGATATCTGTGCAGACAGTTCTTAGTCCTGTGACGGTCTTCTTAAGCTTTAAAAAAACAATGGAAACATGCAATATGAACTTTAGGAATAGATATCATTATTAATTTACATGATTAAATGATTTCATTTAGGCTTAAGGTCAAGGGTATAATTGGTGAAAATTTTGTTAATGTAATTCTAAAACCTTGCAGCGGTAGTTGCAAGCTTTTGGAATTAAAACAACAATTTGTTGTAATAAACACTTTCCTGTTTTACAAAACTTTGGACCTGTCCAAATTCAAAAGTTTTGCAGACGAAAATTTAAAGTGGATTTAATTTGAAAAATAAATCTTCAGTAGAATAGAAGATAGTGTGGAAAAAGAAGAAATTGCTTGTCAGAAGCAATTTCTTCTATTTTCACAATGTTCTCTCAATCATAAAATCACAGGCACGTAAAAAGCAGGGATTAAACAGCAAAGGGTTAAACACTGCCATTTTGTCCTTGGACAACCCTTCTAGTTTCATATAGTCACAAATCTTTGTTCACTTGATTCATTGAAGTACAACTAAATATGATTGATATATTATTTATTGCAAATAGGATTATTATTATACCTAGGTCAAAAGACAAGTAGAGGTTTATTGAAATTAATCCATGTTCTTCAAAAATATATTTCTTCAATTTGAAGAAAGTTGACTTGATAAAAAAGAATGAATGACCCATTAATGCTAATTTCCTGTTAGATTTTCTAAACTTGATCAGCATGCTGAATGGTGTTGGTGCGGGCGTTACCTTCAACCTAGGTCCTACCCCTGTTGTTCATGAAACTTGGCATGCGTTACCATCACATGAGCTATCCATACTATTTAGGGGGATAACTCTTAAAGCTTTTTTATGCCCCCGTATCAAGAGATCGGGGGCATATTGTTTACTCATGTCCGTCTGTCTGTCTGTCTGTCTGTCTGTCCATCCGTTTGTCTGTCTGTCCGTCCGTCTGTCCGAAAACTTAAACTTTGCCTTTTCTCCAAAAGTATTTGACATACAAGGCTCATATTTGGCATGATGATAGATCTCAATGATCTGCATCTACTGGTACCAAATTCAAGGTCATGTGACAAGGTCAAGGTCATCTGTCAAGGTCAAACTTTGAAAAAAATGCTGTTACGGGGGCATTCATGTTTCACAAACACATCTTGTTGTAAGAGTTATGCTCCTTTGATGAATTAGATTATTTTAATTGTCCAGCACCTGAAGCCAAGCATTAGCAATAGCAGGTTGTACTCTTCTTTTAAACTTCAAACAACGTGGCTTAGATTATTCAACTGCAGAAATTAAATCAAAATATTTAAAAGTCAAACGAAACCAAATAAACTAAAACAAAACAAGATGTGTTTGTGAAACACTAATGCCCCCGTAACAGCAATTTTTTTTAAAAGTTTGACCTTGACAGATGACCTTGACCTTGTCACATGACCTTGACTTTGGTACCAGCAAATGCGGATCATTGAGATCTATCATCATGCCAAATTTGAGCTTTGTATGTCAAATACTTTTGGAGAAAAGGCAAAGGTTAAGTTTTCGGACAGATGGACAGACAGACGGACAGACAGACGGACATGAGTAAAACAACATGCCCCCGATCTCTCGATACGGGGGCATAAAAAATATGTAGGTTTGAATCTCTTTTACAGAAATCCTGGCTCTCACACAGTTTCCCTGAGATGTCAGGATCATCCTTAACCCTTGTCATGCTAAATAATATTTGGCTAAAAGTTCAAAGGGCAAAATCAAAGGGCAAAAAGCACTGAAGTAACAACTGTAGGTTAATTTTTATTTGAAAAACTAAATCTTTTGACAATTTTGGTTTGAAAGTGAGAAACAGGTGGTGTAGACTAACATCAGACTGCACATGTGTGCAGTCTGATATTTGTCTATAGCTCCTGCCAAAGCAGGAATATTCTGGGTTCAGCATGACAAGGGTTAAGGCACCAACAGAAAAAAAAAGAGACATCATATTTCTGAGGGCACAATTATTGTTAAATTAATAATAATTTCTTGTGTTTTGTACAGCTTCACAGGAGTTTGGCCTTTAGTTTACCTTCAAGAAGTCTAAATACAGATATTTAATTAGAGGTCAAAAGAAGGCCTATCTCATTGTTTTTTCCTTATTAATTTTTAACCTTGTGAACCCTCAAATTTGACATCTTAATAAAAGACCTTGTGCTGGTTTTAAGCTCACCTGAGCACATCGTGCTCAAGGTTTGCTCTTGTGATCATTGAAAATCTGTTGTCCATTGTCCCTCGTGTGTCATCAGTTGTTCGTCGTCCGACGTCAACAATGTTAGCGTTTGCACTCTAGAGGCAACAAATATTGCCCAATCTTCCTGAAACTTGGTCAGAATGTTGGCCAGGTCACAAGGATGAACCCTATTGAAAATGGAAACAATCCATGCCATATCAGTGGAAAAGGGGCCTGAATGACAATTTTCTTGTTTACACTCTAGAGGCCACAAATATGGTCCTATCTTCATGAAACTTGCTCAGAATGTTGGCCAGGTTACAAGAATGAAGCCTATCGAAAATGGTAACAATCCATGGCATATCACAGGAAAAGGGGCCTTAAAGACAATTTTCTTGTTTACACTCTAGAGGCCACAAATATGGCCCAATCTTCATGAAACTTTATCAGAATGTTGGCAAGGTCCCCGTGCGAAAAATAAACGCAGCTCTGCGTAAAAGCTGGATAAAAGCCGGCTTTTATCCAGCTTTTCTGCGTAAATACAGAAAAACAGCAAAAGAGCTGCGTATTTTTGAAAAGTTTTCAGTAAAGCTGCGTATTTTTCAGAAAGCTGCGCTTAAGCTGCGTTTTATTATTTGAAGCTGTACAGAAGCTGCGTCTTTTATGAAAGAGCTGCGTCTTTTATGAAAGAGCTGTGTAAAAGCTGAATCTTTTTCTTTACAAGCTGCGTATTCTTCTTTCAGGTTTCAATTATAAATTACCCAGTTTGTGGAAGCTGTGCAGAAGCTGCGTATTTAATGAAGGTAAAATTTGACATCTTGAAAAGTAAATACGCAGCTTTTACGCAGCTTTCAAAGGTGCGTATTTGTTTTTAGTGAAGACAAATAAATCAAACTTTGATAGACATAGAAAAAAATGGCACTTTTTATTTTACCCTTTTAAATGCTTGTGAATATATAAAAAGTAGCAGTTTTGTGTAAATCACCATATTACTAAATAGATTAAAAATTAACCAGATATTTGAATGAATTAAAACATATCACCTAAAGTTACAATAATGAATATTGATTTAAACCCTTAAAATCCTGTTGTTGTTTATAGTGTTGAAACAAATTGCCTTTTTTTAACTTCCAACCAGTGAAAGTTTTGTTTTTCCAACAATGATTTAGAAGATATCATGTAATGTAGGCTGAGATCAGACTGCATATCTGTGCATTTATCTAGTTTGTCAATCATATGTGAAAAGACTTATGCTCAAACATAGTGCATTATAGGTGTTAACCAATCATAATGCCCATTGTCATGCATTGGTTATCACCAATTATATCCCCCAGGGTGCTAGAGTTAAGACAAAAAGCCTTTGATATACAACCTTCTTATAGCTAAGTCATAGATGAAGCAAAACCAATAGACAATCTTCCCTTTATCTCACCCTTTCTCCTAGCCATTCATTGATCCTTACTACTAACTAAAACCAAACTAAACTATCTTTCTCCTAACCCACCATCTGTCTGTATGTTTGTCTCTCTCAATCTATCCATCCACCCATCCATCTACCCACCCACCTAAGCATTCATCCCATCCCTCCCTCCCTCCCTCCCTCCCTCCCTCCATCCCTCCCTCCACCCATCCATCCATCCATCCATCCATCCATCCATCCATCCATCCATCCATCCATCCATCCATCCATCCATCCATCCATCCATCCATCCATCCATCCATCCATCCATCCATCCATCCATCCATCCATCCATCCATCCATCCATCCATCCATCCATCCACCCATCCATCCATCCATCCATCCATCCATCCATCCACCAATCCATCCATCCATCCACCAATCCACCCACCAAATAAACAATCAATATTACAAAATGTTTCAATACCTATGTCTCATTTCAAAATAATACCTTGGTATTCTTTGATTTTTTTTACTGGTTTCAAGATAGTAAATTTAGTTTTGAAATGCAGATCAAAGGTACACTTTTCAAAAAATCTAAAATAAAAAAGGGTATTTTTTCCATATAGTTTTCAAATGTGTCTTCTTAGTATATAAGGATGCCTAAAATAAAGGGATAAATTTATCTCCCTTGGAGTACCTGATTTAAAACATCATGTGACTTTAATGGCCAATCAGAAACTGTTATTTCCAAGCAAACTGGCACCATTTTGAAAAATGGCTCCCTAAAGAAATCATGACATAAAAAATGTATTAGCACCTTACAGGTAATCTTTCTTATATTTCAATATCAAACAGTAAAAGAAACATGCTAATTTTATTATTGTTTGTCAGTATAGGTTCTATGAAAGTTAGAATTGGGATAAATTCACCTTCAATACTTTTATGTAAGTGGCTGGCTCAATACACAATCCCATAAAATGGAGGACACATTTTGAAAGTGATTTCACACATGAAAATTATTATCATCAATGCATTTCCTTTTTCAAAGGCAATCTGAAGTAATAATTAACTGTGTAGTACTTTCTTCATATCTTCACAGAAATATTTGAAAAGATGTGAATAAATGATTTTTTGTAACCCTTGTTTATAATTTTGAATGAAAATAAGTTTAATATTAAAAAAAAAAATATCTGAATATTTGCTCCTTTAAATTTCAGGCAGGTGCTAAATACTTATTAGATGATTGTTGTATACAGGAAATGAACAATGGAATGTTGATTCAATCTACCCCTAACCCACTGGTCAAAGGAAAAGCAATGTAATATTGCAGTATGGGTAATTAAAATATTGAATTATTAGAAGAGTAAAAGAATACCTTAATCATACTTTAACTAAACCTATTCCTAGACAAAAACCTACTAGTTTGGAAGCCATAAGACAACTAAATTAGCTTGTATGAAAAAAATATCAGACCATCAAATTTAATGATCTGTTGGAAAGTATTGTGTGAAAAGAGAACCCCTTGTATCTTTCTCAATTTACACCAATAAATCAACAAGGTTCATGTTCAGTGTTTGTTTAGTAGGACCTTTTAATTAGTTAAATGTATACCTAATTAATTGCCTTTGGAAATCAAGTATCTGTTAAAGGGTCAAGGTAATCTGTTTACAGGTGTGAATAATTGACATTGGAACACAAGGATTGTGATTGACCCGTAAACCAGGGTCATGACCCTAAAAAAGCTGAAAATATCCTATTTTGACCCAAAGAAATTTCTTCCAAGTGGTCATTTTGATACACTGTAAAGAAAATTTTAGTGGTCAAAACTGGGTTTAGCACTGAAACTTTCAACAATGTATGATTCTAATTATTGAATTTTCCCTTCATTTGATTACTACAAAAGGTCTATTCAAACTGAAACCTGAAAACTACTCCTCATGATTAAGCACTTTGCCTTTTCAGTTGTTTTGGCCTATTAAGAATGAATGACTCCTTAATTTCAAACACTAGCTCAAGCCATAAACACAATCACTAAAATCAATTTGTTTGTATAAGATAGATATAATTTATATCATCAATATCATTTCATCACATTTTCTTCATTAAATGCAGTTAAAATAATTAATGTTTATCTCCCTTTTCCTTGAAATTTTGTAAGGAAAAAAGATTTTTTTTAAAATTTAAAAATACATTTGAATTTTTGCTCCTTTAATTTCAGTCAGGTGCCAAATACTTAGAAGATTGTTGTATACAGGAAAACTACAATGGAATGCTCAATCTACCATTAACCCACTGGTCATAGGATGAGCAATGGACTAGTTGATGCAGTATGGGTAATATATTTAATTCTTAGAAGAAAAAAAAGATTTAAATATATCAGTAACATTTTTTTAACTTAATCTATTCACAGACAAAAAACAAACATTGCTGAAAGGCACATGGCAACAAAAATAGTTTGTATGTAGAAAATTCATAACCATTTCATTTACTATTGGAAAACATTTTGTGAAAAGAAGAATAAATATGTATCTTTCTCCATTTCAATCAATATCTATAATTAGTTGAAAATAAAGGAATTATCAGTGTTGGGTTAGTAAGACCTCTCTCTCTCTCTTTATTTATTCATAGTTTAATTTATTCTCTTTTGAAATCAATTAAAGTTACAAGGCAATCTTATGTAAGGTTTGGTGTGAAATACAGTAATTAAAACACAATAACCAGAATACATTTGTTTATTAGAAAAGTATATTCTAAATCCATTTAATTATCTAATTCCTCTGCCTTGATTCAAGGTAGATATATAATTCAAAGATTATCTCCCTTTGCCATAAAAACTCAAGTACACAAGTTTCAATAATTTTTGTTTCGGTCTTACTATGAATTCGGAATCCAGATGAAGAAATAAGGCCTCTATTATTTGTTATTTATTTGTAAAGAAAAGGTCATTAATAAATATTGTTATCTAAAATTATTTTGAATGGCATGCATATATAATATCTTAGGCATATTAATTTAATGGGTCTGTAATATTTCATGGAAAACAAATTTGCAAAATTCAATTTTCGCCATTGTAATCTCTGTAAAATGCAACAAAATATCCAATTGACATTGTCGAAAATGAAATTTCGTCAGATATTGTCAACTAAAAGAACTTGTATAAACTATAAAGAACAAATGTTTTAGGATTATCATTCCAAGTATGTCATTTTAGGCTTTCCTTTTACGAAAATGTTGTATGACTTAGTGTCATTCGAATAATTTTCATGCACTGGATTAAATGATTTCAATAAGCCTCATGTCACAAACTTAATTTTACCATGTACAGTGAGGCTGTGTACACATATCCATGCAGAGGAGACTGACTGCAGGTACTATGTCTGTATCATCAGAAATGTCTTGAAAAAAGAAAAAAAAATGTTAAGTTTGTGCTCTCATTAATAGTCAAAATAAGAAATTTTTGTGATTGCAGGTTGGAATTTCAGGATTTGTTTCAAAATGCAAGTATATTCAAGCCCACTAGGCCCTCAGTTTACCCAGTATTCTGTGTTGATCATAATCAGAATATTTAGGCCTGTGGAGTAAATTAGGCGCTCAAGTGCCCTAGTTCGTTGAGATTAGAACTAAATTGATCTCTTTCTGTAGTTACAAACAAGCTTCGACTATTAAGTACATTGTAATTATTGAAAAGAACCAATTATCGTAATTATGTGTAGATATCAGGGTTGGCAATCGACCGGTCGATTGGAGTATTGACCAGACCGGTGGTCAATACTGGTTTTAACCGGTCAATACTGGTCAATACCGGTCAATACTGGTCGATTGGTGGTTGATTGGTCAATTCATATAGCCATACCCTACTATCATGCCATTATATACCATATTCTTGTATTATTATAAAAAAAGACTTCATAACTCAGGCAACCATAATAAGTGATATAATAATAGTAATAAAAGGAAACAAATTCTTCCATTTTAAAAGGACAAAAGCAATCTGGTCAATACAGTGGTCGATTGGTCTTTTAAAGAAGTCATTTCAGATTAGTTCCTTGCACAAAACAAATCTAGTTGCAGTATTTTATTTTATTCATGAATTACTAAGTAATCATACATGAAAAGAAATGATAAGAGTATTAGGTAAAATTTGATACAGTCATTTAAAGGCTAAGGCAAAATATTTGTCTGCAAAAACTGAATGACTGTTTAAAGACCTATTGGAATCTACCATGGATCAACATATACATTGTATATGTTTAGCACAAATTTAGTCTTGACTATCCTCTACTAGATATCTACTAGATATGTCAATTGGTCGAAATTACATTGAAAATTTTGACCAATACAATGAAATGTCACCTTACAAAATTTTTGTATTTGACAACATGTCATAGTTGACAAAATGACGTGGGCCCATCTGCAGATACCAAGGTCATCAATTGAGGTCAAACTCAGCAACAGTAAATAAATAAACAAAAAATAAAGAGTCTCAATGAATCTTACACCACTGTTTCTGGATTACGCTTAACAAGGGCATTTCTTGGGTATTGGTGTTTCTCTTACAAACCTTGTTTCTGTTTTAGGAAAGTTATTACTGTTACATTCAACATCTGGATGGAGGATAGTCAAAGAAAGATGATGACTGCCTTGGAAGATAAATGACCTGATGGAACTTATTTCAAACAATTGTTTCCCATAATGATATTTGCTCTTGGAAGAAACTTTTTCAGTATCTCTGACTTTAAGGTGAAGGCAACACTTAAGGTGAATTTAACTGAAAATTTTTAAAAATACATTAGGACTGTATGTAAGTTAAAGGTCATGGCCACAACTCTAGGTAACACATTTTTAGGGTAAACATGTGTGGTGTCTCGACAGGAAATATCGAGTGCCTTCGGCTTAAGGCCATTTTGGCTGTTATCATGGTTTTGTGTCTGTGCATCAACAAAATTTACCATTAAAAATCTCCTCAGAAATAATTAAAAGAACTGGAATTGAAATTGCAACAAAATTGAGTTTATTTCCAATTACAATGCAAAGCTATCAGAAATCATACTGCTTTACATTTTCTTAGAACATAAAGGATGGCTTTCAACCAAGTTTCATAAATTGTGTTGGATTTCCTTAAAACTATAACAGGATGATTGAAGAGTTACAGTGAAGGTTCCAATTGAAAATAGGGCTAATCCAATTTAAAACACAGGAAAAGGGCCTTATGGAATTTTGCTCAGAATGTTCTTGTAAACAAGAAAAAAATTCCACAAATATTTAAGAATTTCCTCGACATTTTCACAGGATGATTGTAAGATCCTAAGGAAGTTTCCTGATCTGTCGGAAAACATGGAAAAAGGGGCCTTGTGGATTTTTGATCAAATATTCTCATTTATGGGATAAAGTGCTCAAGTATTATCAAATTTTCTGTATTCTCTCAGAGGAGGCCACAAGAAATTTCCTTTTGAAAATGGGGCTGATCAGTTAGAAAACAGAGGGAAAAGGATCTAATGGATTTTTCTCACTTATGCTTGTTTACAACAAATTGTTTATTTGAATTAGGTTTAATCTTTAAAATCTTTCAATTATATCGCAGCAGCTGGAGCACATAACAATGGATTCTTTGTATTTCCCACAACAGTACTTCCATTACGTTCTTTCCAGCTGCTATCCCACTTAGGTCTACTAATAATCAGCCCACTGTTGGGAATAGAACCCTAGACCTTTTGAATGATAGTCCAACGTGCTACCATCACCATTGCCCTATCATAGCAAATGTTTACACAGTAAAATCTACAGATATTATCACAGCTGTCATAGCACAGTTGGTAGCGCATCAGACTGTCAATCTAGAGGTCCTGGGTTTGATCCCCGATGGTGGGCACTCATGCTTTCAGACTATTTATCTCTCACCAATGGGTTGATATTAATAGACCTATGTGAGATAGCAGCTGAAGGCTAGGAAAGGATGTAATGGTAGTACTGGTGAAAAATACCATTGTTCGGTGCTCCAGCCACCGCAAAATAATGGAAAGATTTTCAAAAGCAGCGTAAAACCACATTCAATCGATCCATACACTACAAATATAATCAGATTTCCATTAAACTTTCACAGGATGATAGATGAAAAACAAGGAAGGTTCCCTTAAAATGTGAGGCTGATTTGTTTGAAAACAAAGGAAAAGGGTTCTTATGGAATTTTGCTCAGAATATTCTTATTTGCGCAATAAAATCTACAAATATCATAGGATTTCCTTAAAAATTTCGCAGGATGATTGCAGGGCCATAATGAAGGTTTCTTTAGTAAATGAGGCTTATCTGATGGAAAAGACATGGGAAAGTGGGGCCAAATGGATTTTTGTGCAAATCATTCTAATTTAATTTACACAATCTCTCAGTTATATTGCGACAACTGGAGCACCCAACGATGGATTTCTGTTATTTCTCACACCAGTACTACCACCATATCCCTTTCCTAGCCTCCAGTTGCTATTCCACATAAGTTTACGATTATCTACCCATTGGTGGAAGACAAATGTCGGAAAGGATAAGTGCCGCGGCAGGGGATCAAACCCATGCGAATATAGACCCCTGGATTAGAAGTCTGGGACGCTACCAACTGCGCTATGGCCGCGGCTCATTCTAAGTTAAGCAATTTACTCAACAAATATTTCCAAATTGTCTCGAAACTTTCACAGGATGATATTAGCATTTGAAGGAAGGTTCAGGTTCTATGTGACTTATAATGAAAACAACATAAATAGAGCCCTAAAGATTGTTGTTTAAAACAAATTGAAGGAGAGAAAATTGGCTAAGTTGATTTATCATTTATTCATTCTTTTTAAAAAATAAGTTCCTGAAATGTAAGATTAAATTGAGAGATAACTTGATAGCCAGATGAGCTTCTAAGGCTGTCATTGGCCTCTTGTTACATTTTGCAATCAAGTAAAATTGTTGAATAACTTGATGTATGCAAGTTTTATTTCAAACTATTCTCTTTCAATAATTTTGATTAGATTCAGGCCTTTCGGGGAAATCAGTAACTTAAGCACCTCTAGTTGTGTTTTTTGCCTGTCGCTTTGCCACTTTCAGCATCATTGCAGTCATAACACAGGGACTGGTGTACCTTCATATGGTTTCCTGCATTTTCCACACCACAACTACATCATTTCAGTCTGACCTCCAGTGCTCATCCTATTTAGGTGAACTACTTATCAATCCCTGATTGTAAGGAAAGAAATGACTGTTGTCATATTAACTTTTATCAAATGAAAGATGGCTGTGATAGAGGACACACTCACACCACTAGATTTGACAGCCCAAAAGGTAAGGGACTGACTAGATTTTTGTTGTGGAAACAGGACAGGGATTCTTAATCATCATATTGAAATGTAATAAAATCTGTAAAATACTAAAAACATATGTTGTTTGAGTTCAGATGTTTTGGAACAAAAAGTCAAGTCATTTTCATTACATTTTTTTTGTTTATGTGGCTTAGGCATTAGAAGGGAGACATTTTTTAACCTTTAGCACTAAAATTTAAGAGCTGCGTATTTTAAAATTGAGCTGAGTAAAAAATAGGCAGGGCTGCACTTAAAAAACGCAGCTTTCTTATAAAAAACGCAAAGCTGCGTCAAAGCTGGATAATAGCTGCGTAAAAGCCGGCTTTAAGCCGGCTAAAAGCCGGCGGTATTGGCACCTGCGTAAAAGCTGCGTTTACGCAGAAAAAACGCAGTTTAACGCAGTTTTCTCTGAAAAACGCAGAAAATACGCAGCTTTCTAAGGAATTGTCTAGAAAGATGTATGAGAAAAAACGCAGTGCTGCGTAAAAAAAACGCAGTTTCTTAATAAAAACGCAGTTAGCTGCGTAAAAGCTGTACAATTTCTGCGTTTTTCTAGCCAATTCTATTTGAATTCTTATTAAGCTGCGTTTACGCAGCTATGCGTAAAAGCCGGCTTTTACGCAGGTGCCAATACCGCCGGCTTTTAGCCGGCTTAAAGCCGGCTTTTACGCAGCTAAATAGCCGGCTTTAAGCCGGCTATTTTTCGCAAGGGTCACAAAGATGAACCCTATTGAAAATGGTAATGATCCATGCCATATCATGGGAAAAAGGGGCCTTAATGACAATTTTCTTGGTTACACGCTTTAGGGGCCACAAATATGGTCCAATCTTCATGAAACTTGTTTAGAATGTTAGCCAGGTCACAAGGATGAACCCTATTGAAAATGGGAAGGATCCATGCCATATTACAGGAAAAGAGGCCTTTAAATGACAATTTTCTTGTTTACACTCTAGAAAGCACAAATATAAATTGCACAATCTGCATGAAACTTAATGACAATTTTCTAGTTATAACTCTAGGGGCCACAACTTTGGCCAAAACTTCATCTGAGTTTGTTTTATGTAGAAATTATCTCCTTAATAACCTCTGCCTATTGATGTGATGTCCCAGGGGTGAAAGAGACTCAGGTGAGCAATCTAGGACCATCATTGTTCTCTTGTTTTTGTTAGTCATACTTAGTTTTATATAATATTCTCTATCTATACTATGATCCATCTGTCAATCAAACCGCCTATCCATCCATGGATCTCTCAATCCATCCATCCATCCATCCATCCATCTATCCATCCATCCATCCATCCATCCATCCATCCATCCATCCATCCATCCATCCATCCATCCATCCATCCATCCATCCATCCATCCATCCATCCATCCATCCATCCATCCATCCATCCATCCATCCATCCATCCATCCATCCATCCATCCATCCAATCCATCCAATCCATCCATCCATCCATCCATCCATCCATCCATCCATCCATCCATCCATCCATTAGTCTATAGTTTAAAACTATACATTTATAATATTGCTTAAATCGCTACATTTATAAAATTTCAAAAGTATATCTAAATAATCCCTTACCATTTTGCTGCCAGAATATTCAAGCTTTGGCACTTATGTGCAGTCTTATCTTATTCTATACCATCTGAGTTTTTTTTGTTTCAATCGGAAAATTCTGATGAGTGTATTTTCGAAATAAATACTGACTCACAATAAATGCATTTGGTGATTTTGGCACTTTGATTCTAATTAAATTTTCCCTATATTTTGATTAAATGTGTCAAGGGGAAATGGATTTATGGCTTTTCTTCCAACTTGGATAAAATATTTTGACAGACTTAGCTTAAAACTTTCTAAACCTCTTTGTACTAAGGTGTTTGTATTTGTATGGTGACTGTCAAATAAGATTTACAAAGGCATTTTTATGATTGAAGTACTTCTTTAGAAATGAATTTAAATCATTATTGTCATTAAATTTATAATGTTGACTTTTCGTGGGCTTTTATGATGTAAAAGCTATTTTGTACCATGTTTATCCGAAAGTATGCTCTGTAAGACCTTGAAACCAATCCCATTTATCAAAAATGTCTGTCTTTTTATTAAGCCTTTGCTGTTTAATCCCTGCTGTTTACGTGCCTGTGATTTTATGATTGAGAAAACATTGTGAAAAAAGAAGAAATTGCTTCTGAAAAGCAATTTCTTCTTTTTCCACACTATTTTCTACCCTACTGAATGGTTATTTTTCAAATTAAATCCACTTTTAATTTTCGTCTGCAAAACCTTTGAATTTGGACAGGTCCAAAATTTTGTAAAACAGGAAAGGGTTAAATTTATAATGTTGACTTTTGGTGGGCTTTTATGATGTAAAAGCTATTTTGTACCATATTTATCCTAAAATATGCTCTGTAGGACCTTGACACCACTCCCATTTGAGCCTGTGCGTGAGATTACCAACAATTTTAAATATGTGCAAAGCAAAGACTCTGACCACCCTGTGCATCCGCACAGTCTGGCCAGAGTATTTGCTATGCGCTTAGTAGACACAACAGGTCTCAAAGTATCTGTAGACCTTATGGTAACTTTATATTTACAATTTGTGGCTGTCTACGCCTCTCAATTTTTGCACCTTACAAACATTTCAAATTGTTGGAAATGTCACGCACAGGCTCATTTATGAAAAAAGTTTGTTTTTTTATTAACCCAGCACTGACACTCAGGGAGCATATTGCAAGCAGAATGATATGATGCTTTGTTGGAAAGGAGATGAAAAGTTATAAATCAACACTTATCTTACTGAATTTTAATTTTGTTTCTAACAAATTACCATTTTTGAGACATTGGCTATATTGATAGCAATAGATCAATGGACAACAATGGCTTGAGCAAAATAGTTGCAAATGCCAAAAAAAGAACAAAAAAAGAATATATACTTACAATTGTTTCATGCTGGGTCATTGATAAAAATAAATGAGACCCGTCTTGCAAAAAGGGACCATCTGTGTAGTGCGTAAAGTGTGTAAACTTTTCGCACTTAAATAATTTTCTGAATTTAGAATAATCAATCTACCTTCCCATGAAAGAATTATAAAAATGAGACCGTTGGCTGACCTGTACTAGAGCCATTCCCTTTTTCAAATGTTTATTTTACGAAGTTCCTGGGTGGTCCCTTTTGCGTGACAGGTCACATATAGTTTCTTTGAATATTTTCTAAAACATGAGTAAGGTATCTGATTGTCTTTTATTCATTTATAAAATAACAAATCATAAATGATTGATTATAGACATATAACCTTTCATGATTTTTCTTGTGGAAAGGCTAATTATTGGTCTGAATTATTCATATGTTGTCTTATTTACTGTAAGACTCAATTCTCCAGAACACTGCAATCGAAATTGTAAATAACAAATCACTTTCACTTCTAGAAACTTGTTTTTATTTATGTTTGATGAACACTGTGTTTATTGAGTGATGATTTTCTCTCTTTCCGTCAACTAAAATGTATATGTATATATTTCAGCATTCAGTCTCTCAAATTGGTTTAAAAAAAAAAAAAGAAAAAATCTCTTGTCTGTAGCCTTATTTATGGAATAATTTTTTAAATCAAAATTTATTAAATTCCGCATGATTTCCATGAGCACCAAAATGATTGATGAATGCTGGCTTAAATTTTATATTTCTAGTATATCGAGTATCTCTAAACCTTATAACCTGCTGAATTTACTGTAAAAATTCTAATAAAGCCCCATGCTCAAGTAAAACCCTATCCCCCTTTTTGGAGGTTAAAATAGACCATTTTTGATGCGATTTACAAAATTGTTGAGCCTCTAATAAAGGCCAATATCCATTAAGCCCTTGACTTTGTCCATTAATGTATACCCATAACGAACCAAAAATGCACATTTTATGAAAAAATGTTTATTTTTGGCCATTTTTTCACTGTCTTTACAAATATTGATTGCTCAGCGATAAAAAGTTGTAACTGCCTATATGTTTATTGGCAGTTACAACTGTTTGATCAATCATTATTCCGCGTAGCTTTTTCTTGTTCCACTCAATTTTTCAGCAACTATTGGATGAATTTCATTCAAACTTCATAAATATGATCATTACCAAGTGGAGATAAGCAGGTTTTGATTAGGTAACAGTCCATTGACTTTTGACAGGGTTATGGCCCTTTGATGAAAAAAGTCAATCATGTCCACTCATTTTCCTAGCAACTTATGGAGGAATTTGATTCAAATATCAATAGATTAATTCTAGTAATGTTCTCCAAGAATTGTGCATTCTGTTTGGTTGAAAAATTGGTTTCATTACTCGATGAAAACAATTTTGATTATGCAGCTTTTTTTTAAGCTTTCATGGAAAGGAGTCCCATAAACAGTTGATGTAATTAAGGGTAATTCTTTACAAATTTGCTTCAAGAAATTAAATTATAGGATATGAAGAGAGTATTTGTTAATTTCATGGAGTTATGAAATTAAAAACCTAGCAACACTCATGTATGAATCCTCTTCAGGTATTCTTACATTATGATAAGATATTAATTTTATACCTGCATGAAATTGAAGACGTATATTTGAAGCAAACACATCCTATTCCTGATGGCTCCTTATTCTGGATGAAAAGCTTTTTGTGGGTGTTAGTTCCCTTTACAACAGTTTCTAGTTTTACATTGATTGGTTCTTACAACTTCAGATTAATCTCTCATAACTCTCCTACCTGAAAAATTCACCAGAACTCATGCCCAATGTGAGGTTCAATGAAAGAACCAAAAATGATACCTCTGTGACCGAGGGCCGATCACGCTTACGGTTAATTTGGGTTGGGGAATTCTCCTTTTTACGCAATGTTTATCAATCTCACTTGGCATGAGAGTATGTAGATGTAAACAATAAAGTCCAATGTTGGTTTCTGTATATTTCTTTTAATCAAGTGGAACACATTTTGTTGCATGAAATTATTACAATTCGACAAGCACTGATCTACTGACAAAGTTTCAAGTTATTTTAATTTGTTCTAATGTTCAAAAATCTAATTCTAATTTTTCCGAAATCTAATGTCTAAAATCTACCTATTTCTCTAAAAATGTTGGTATATATAGCTAAGATGCTATCATAAGCATAACCAATAAGATGCAAGATTCAAGGATTACAATATTTAACCAATGAAATTCTGAGACATTAGAATTAATCTACATCAAAGACAAGCAAGGAAATTATGATCAAACTTGGAATGCTAGACTTCACACCTAATCAAAATCAATCAAAGTTTGCCTTAGGTACTGATTACAGTTAATCACTTAGCAATTGGTTAGGAAAACAGTAAGTCAGCTTATGCCCGCTTGCAGGCTACGTTTAAACCCGGGATCATAACGGATAACAGGACCACTCACTTGCTGAGCCCCGGGTTTGGCCAAGAAAAGTCTTTTTCTCAACGGAGCCTCAGTTGGCTTGCACACTGATTAACGGTATCGATTTAACAGTTTAAATCCCGGGTTCAGCCAAACCTACTCCTTAGGTGGTTTGGTTGAGCCCGACTCTTTTTATTTATATATGAATTATTCTTGAATAATGTATTGGTAATGTAAAGTCGATTAGATTTATGAAAGTTATTTATATAATACTGAATATCAAAATTAAGTGTGGGAAAATATTCCTATTGGTGAATAGAAAAGAATTATAAGAATATGCTCTGACGAGATAGCTTAAACTGCATATACTGCCATAAATAATCAAATAGCAGTGATAAAAGGCTTACAACTTGTAAATTTAGAGTTATGAATATGCTTGGTTAGAATTTTTTTTCCATCCGGGAAAATAATAATTCGTAATTTCTTGCCAAATTAGGTAATAATCCAAATGATAAAAGCCTGATTTTAAAACAATCACGCGTATTGTTTGACGAAAAGATTAGAAACAAATACAAATTGTCGTTATATTGCTCACTAAAATATTGAAACTACATGTAAAAGTAAAAGTTCTTGTTCCCTTCGTAGAAAAACGTAACTACAGTCAAACCTGTCTTAAGCAAGCACACAAGGGACATTCAAAAAGCGCTTGCCTAAGACAGGTGCTTGCTTAATACAGGTCAAAGTCAGTGCAATTGCTTCATTTGGGAACTTGGTGGCCACTTGCTTAATACAGGTTGCTTGCTGAATACAGGTGGCCGCTAAGACAGGTTTGACTGTACATGTATTTCCTACTGTAAAAATTAACTTGGTTTCCAATACACGTGCTAGCTGGTGTTTTAGCTGGACAATTTTCGCATTGACACGAGCCATAAACGAGAGAAGAATTCACAACAATACAAGCTATAGCTCAACCCTAGGCTTGTCTGAGCCCGGGATCAAAACCGTTATGGCAAATGGTCATGAAGTCGAGATCATCTCGGGTTCAAGTCCGGCTTATCTGAACCCGGATTCAACTTGTTTTTACCGTTTGAGCCAAGCAGTAGCCTGCAAGCGGGCAATAGTCTGGACCTGAGGATTAAGATCTAATTCTCATTTCCTGACATGTTTTTAGAATAATGATAATAATGTTTTTACTGTTTAATAACCAATCAGTAAAGCCATTTTGGAATTCTCTGAGAAGAAATTGCTTTTGTTGACAAATTTTAGACTTGTGAGTTTTTAGCTTATTCATGTAATTTATGTATGATGAAATAGTATGCAAAAATGTGCAACACAAAATTTCTCTTTTTGTTGCATTGTTACACCTCTCTTAGGAATCAAACTCGGGACCTCTTAGCTCCCAGGAGTATTTATTAGGATAAATGCGGTTTCTTTACATTTGTGACGCATCCGAGAAATGAAAAGGGACCATCTCAGAACTTCGTAAAATGAGATCACCAAAAAGAGATTTGTTCCAGTAGAGGTAAACCGGTGGTTGCATGTCAAAAATTATTGTACGGGAATGTCAAGCAATCAATCTAGATTCAGAAAATCAGAATAATGCAAAAAGTTTCGATCCAAGTCAGCCTGCGCAGTCTGACAAGGGTCAACACTTTACGCACTACCCAGATGGTCCTTTTTTCGCATGACGGGTTACATTTTGTTTTGAAATGCAATCACGTTGAAACCTCTGCTGGGCTGTATTTGGAGAGGTATTGTAAACAGCCTAATGGCATCATGGGCGCCATGGTCATAGTTTGAAACTTTGTCATTTTGTGATAACTCGGTATAACATTAAACATTCATTAAAAACTTAAACCTCATATTCAATATCAAACGAGTAACCTATACTATCAAGGGGAAATAACTCTGGATGCATTTTGTGAGATGTGCCTTTTTCTACTGAGATTTTTGTGCAATGTCCTGAGCACCAAAATGCCAATGTAGGCACCGGAAGGCAGAGCTCTTGTTTGAATTATGCCATAAGGAGGCTCTATACCTAGACAGGTCATAATTACATTATTGCAGACTAAGATTAGTCTATTTTGCTGAGTGTTACCTGGGTGATAGGTTAATAGAATAAACTCCATATATGGTAACATTCATTTCTACAGCCCAGACAATCTGTGGTGCCCAACTTTTAGCTGATAGAATTATGGGGTCGAATGTTATTGCTCATCTTGTACTTTATATTACACACATGTTTTAAGAGAAGCACAAAATTGTTCGTGCAGAAAATCTAGGTGAAACACCACAAAATAATTTAGACAAAATTAGTCTAATTTGTGAAGATTGAGATGTGAAATTCTCATTAGAAAAATGTCATAATAAATTTCCATCAAAGAAACAAACTTTCATTGCAGCAATATTATTGAGGATATGAAAAATGTGCTCAGAGTAAGTGTCCTGAAAATTTTCAAACATGATATGTTTGTTAATTTGAATGGGGTTTTACGCCGCTTTCAACAATTTTTCAGTGATATCCTGGCGGCTGGAGCACCTAACAATTGATTCCTGGTATTTCTCATGCCAGTACTAACCTTATATCTTTTCTAGCATCCAGCTACTATTCCACAAAGTTCTATGGTTATCAAAACATTGGCGAGAGACAAATAGTTGGTAAGGATGAGCGCTGCCGTCGGGGAACAAACCCACCAATAATTAATACAATACCTTAATGCTCTATATAAAAAATTTAGACCAAGATCAAATAATTGAACTTTAGTTGAGTCCATTGAGTTTTGTGCATTCTGATTGGCTGAAAAAATGGTTTTATTCCTCAATGAAAACAATTTTGAGTAAGCAGCTATTTTGTGTGCTTGCAGGAAAAGTAGTCCCACAAGAAACCTGTCTTATTATGAAGAAATTCTTTAAGTTTGGGTTAATTGTATTAAATCATAAGATGAGATTTTTATGTTTGATGGAAGAATGAAACTAAAAACCTAATCACACTCATTTATGAATCTGCTTTGCGTATTCATTCAGTGTGATTAGGTTTTCTGTTTCATACCTCAAAGAAATGGAAAAAAACTCTCTTCATTCTGTTTGATCTGGGTTTAATTACATGATTTTTGAGGAAAACTTGATTTTATTGGTGAAATTATTGTCACATTTCAATGAAAACAATTACATAGAGATTTGAATCACATATTTACTGACACATTAACTCTTGTCATGCTGAATTTAAACTTTGGCAAAATTGTCTTACGACTGAAGTGCTGAGAGTACTAATTGTGAGTCAATGCTCATTTAAAAATCTTTCTTGATTTTTCTGATTAAGAAAAAAAGGAAAAAATATGTGGTATTGTCTGAAATCAGAATGCAAACTTGTGCAGACTTATCTTTCATTATACCTCTAGCAATAAAGCAGGAAATAAAGCAGGAATATTCTGGGTCAAGAATTCTTGTTGCATCTGGAACATTTATTAAGAGAAATACAGTAATTGTTGATACAAAAAATATGACAAGCTTTGTGATGGCGGCCTGATAAAGCTCTCTTTGGATGGTTAAACATCTTATTTTAGAAGTACAGATAGCGGTTGGCAATGCCAATCTAGAATTCTTGTTGCATCTGAAACATTTATTAGGAGAAATACAGTAATTGTTGATAAGCAAAATTTTACAAACCAAGTGACAGAGGCACGACAAAGCTCTCTTTGAATAGATGAACATCTTATTTTAGAAGCACTGATAGCATAAGGCAATTCGAATCTAAAATTCTTGTTGCATCTTAAGCATATATAAGGAGCAATACATAAATTGTTGATAAGCAAAATATGACAAGCTATGTGACAGAGGCCTGATAAAGCTCTCATTGAATGGTTTAACATCTTATTTTAGAAGTACAGATAGCAGGGGGCAATTTCAATCTAGAATTCTTGTTGCATCTCAAGCATTTATTAGGAGCAATACAGAAATTGTTGATAAGCAAAATATGACAAAGCTATGTGACAGAGGCCAGTGATAAAGCACTCATTGAATGGCTTAAAATCCACCAGAGGTATAGATAGCAGGGGGCAATTCGAATCTACAATCTTCATTTCTAAACGAAACACTTTATTGTGGGTATCTATTTGAATTGTCTATGCAAGACAATTCAAATGAGTACCCACAAAGTAGGATTTGTGTGAGTATTTTTTAAATAATTCAATTTGAATTTCGAAATATCTCTCCATCTGTAGCTCCGATCCATTAGTAATTTTTGATTGGTGTCAAATCCCTGGACCAGGCTGTCATCTGTTACCATGGTTACCTAGAGTTTTATTAATTTCATAACCATAAATGGAGTGACCTGACACTGTTAATTAGTTACCAGAACAATTCTTTCAGAGAACTATAAATGTAGAACATTCAAAGCCTACAATTAAATCTTTGAATAAACATTAGGTTAAATTCTATGATGATATATTTAAGGAATAAGATCCAGCAAGAAAAAATATGAGAATCAAATGAGAGATTTTTGTTTTATCTGTTCTTTCTTGTAGTGCTCAAGATGAGCTATGGTAATCAGCTATATATGAAATGTCTTGAATCTTGGTCAGAATATTGGCCTACTGCTGATATCTGCGATTAGTTCAAAATTTGGTCAAGTTGGATCAAACACTAAAATCACAAGGGCAAAACCTTTCAAAAGCCGCAGCCCAACTGCAGAGGCTGCATTTTTGATAAAATGTTTTGAAACTTGGTCAGAATATTTATCTTCATGATATCCTGCATGAGTTTGAAATTTGGTCAAGTGGTGTCACAAAGTTGGTCAAGGGGTCAAATCTTGGCCACTTTTTTGGCTTAATTTTCTTGAAGCTAAGTCAGAATGTTTGAATTAATGATATCCTCGATAAGTTTATAGCTCGGTCAAGTTGGGTCAAAAACTAGGTTTTTAGACATTTTGCATGTGATTGTGATACATCAATCATGATTTCACTTATTGAGCTCCCCTTAGATAACATGAGATAGGGTGGAATGAACGAAAGCGGGGCTTAAGCTTTTGACTGACCAATTTCACTGTTTAGGCCATGAGTTTATCAAATGATAATCAACTGTTATTTCTTGATAATCCACCAAAAAGCATTAAAGAAAGCCTTACATTTTCCATGAACAAACTTTATACATTTGATGCACCAAGTTTTAAGTAATATAAAAACACTTTCAATTAAAACAAATACAATATTGCAGTATTGCAGTCAGCTCTTAGATATTGGAGAAAGACTCAATATATAGAAGGAAATTCTGTTTCTGACATGTGAATTTCTAAAAACTCATTCCCTTGGGGATTTATTGAGTTAAGTAAATAGCAACAGTCTCAGATCAATTTCGAAGTGATATTTCATGAAATTCTGTGGTTAATTCTGTGCTGAGGAACAAATTCAAAGTGCTGATAGCTCTGTTGTACATTAAACTGAAAGCTTACAGATGTAAATGCTTAATTAAAACCAAGACAATTATGTTTATCTATGGGTTGTGCACCCACTAGCCTTTAGCTATTTCCAACAAAGTCCCTTGACCTTATGTCCCTTTTGATTTCTTACTCAGTTTTTGTGACTGGCCACAATCCAGAGTCTAATATTGGTCCATTGTTGTCAAGCATATTTTTAGGTGTTACCAGTCTCTAGAGAGAGTACAATTTTGGCTCAATCTTATTCAACCTTTCCTAGGGAATAACTACCATCATGCTAATTCTCACATTTACTTTATCCAGTGCTCTGAGAACTTTGTTTTTATTTCAATATTGCCAAGATTTTTTATTCAGCATGAATGACAAGTGTTAAAATAAAAACATGAGAAAAGCTAAAGAACAGGGACAGTCCTAACCCCTAAATAAGGACCACTGTGATCCTTACTATTGAATCCTTGGGACCCTATTTTGGTGATGACATGCTAGATCCATGAGCACCGGTGAATTATCCAGGAAACAAAATCATACACAGTGTAATTTCAAGTTGTTATTATAAGGACTTGTTACAACTTATAGCCCTTAAATACCCTAACTGTTTTTAGCTCACCTGAGCACGAAGTGCTCAAGGTGAGCTATTGTGATTGGCTGCTGTCCGTCTTCCGTGGTCCATCATCCATCTTCTGTCGTCAAACTTTACCTTGTGTGCACTCTAGAGGCCACATTTTTGGCCCAAATGTCTTGAAACTTGGTCAGAATGTTTGTCTCTATCAAATCTCGGTCGAAATGGGGTCAGGTGGGGTCAGAAATGGGGTCAAGGGGTCAAATTTGCACTCTAGGGGCAGCATATTTGACTCAAATGTATGTCTTCTTGATATCTTTGACTTTTGTTAAGCCAGTCATGAATTTCAAATAAGTAGTGTTGGCACTTTGCTTCCTTTTTGAACTATATGCATCAGGTGAGCACTGATCAGGGCCAATGGCCCTCTTGTTTAAGTGATTTATATGTATGAATCATCTATAAAGATAATAAAACAAGCATTATTTTTAAAACTCAGGACTAATGTTGGTTCTCTAATTAAGGGTTGCTATATATTAATCACAACCTCTATTTACAAATTATCTGTAATGTTGGACCCATTATTTGCATTGGACTTGATTTCCCCAACAAAAACAACAATTAAGATTTTTATGGCTTCTTTTCAAATGGTGTGTGCATATTGATTTCATACATTAGGCATCATTCAATTTCTATTGTGGTGTCCATGGTCTAGAGGTAGAGCTTCGGCCTCTTCACCCAAAGATCCTGAGTTTGATTCCCTGGAAATGGCTATCGATCTTGGTTTTTAGCTCACATGAGCACATCGTGCTCAAGGTGAGCTTTTGTGATCATTGAATGTCCGTCATGCGTTGTCCGTCGTGCGTTGTCTGTCGTGCGTCGTGGGTCCTCCTGCATCAACAATTTAAGTGTTTACACTCTAGAGGCCACAAATATGATCCAATCTTCAAGAAACTTGGTCAGAATGTTGGTCAGGTCACAGGGATGAAGCCTATTGAAAATGGAAAGGATCCATGTCATATCACAGGAAAAGGGGCCTTAAAGACAATTTTCTTGTTTACACTCTAGGGGCCACAAATATGGCCCAATCTTCATGAAACTTGGTCAGAATGTTGGTCAGGTCACAAGGATGAAGCCTATTGAAAATGGAAAGGATCCATGTCATATCACAGGAAAAGGGGCCTTAAAGACAATTTTCTTGTTTACACTCTAGGGGCCACAAATATGGCCCAATCTTCATGAAACTTGGTCAGAATGTTGGCCAGGTCACACGGATAAACCCTATTGAAATTGGGAAAGATCCACACCATATCACGGGAAAAGGGGCCTTAATGACAATTTTCTTGTTTACACTCTAGAGGCCACAAATTTGGAACAGTCTTCATGAAACTTGGTCTGAATGATGGCCAGGTCACAAGGATAAACCCTGTTGAAAATGGGAAGGATCCAAACCATTTCAAGGGAAAAGGGGCCTTAATGACATTTTTTTGTTTACATCCTAAACGTCACAAACATGATTCAATCTTCATGAAACTTGGTCAGAATGTTTGTCGGGTCACAAGGATAAACCCTATTGAAAATGGGAAGGATCCGTGCCATATTATGGGAAAAGGGGCTATAATGACATTTTTGCTCTTATCACTCTAGAGGCCTAAATTATGGTCCTATCTTCATGAAACTTAGTCAGAATGTTTGTCAGGTTACAAGGATAAAGCCTATTGAAAATGGGAACGATCCATGTCATATCATGGGAAAAGGGACCTTAGTGAAAATTGTCTTGTTTACAGCCTTAGAGGCCTCAAATCATAAAAGTACAACTTTGCTTGAAAATTTGATGTATTTAATGAGACAAAGAGACGAAGGTGAGCAATACGGGGCCATCATGGTCCTCTTGTTTCATAAGCCCACACATACGGCATGAGAACTGGTGAATTTTTCAGGAAGCAGAATCCTTAGGGATTAATCTAAGGTGTAAGAACTTGTTTCCAAATCCATGTAAAATAAATAGGTTTAAACCATACATTTTCTAAGTTTTAAATACAAAAACCTAGATGATGTTGAAAATTTTTATATGAATTGAGCCTGTGCCTGACATTTCCGAATATTTGACATGTGCCTGAAGTGGAACATTGAGCAGCCTAGACAGTAACATACTGCAATACGAAGATTATCTGACTGTCTATAGACAATTTGAGACCCTATACATCTTCAAATAAGGTCAGACTGTGCAGATGCACAGGCTGGCCAAAGTCTTTGCTTTGCGCTCTTTTGAAATTGTTGAAAATGTCATGCATCTACTCAATTATAAACTTCTTTGAAAAAAAATACCTTTCATTGTTTAGTTATTTTCAACTTTTTTCTTAGTTTAGGAAAAACAAGAGTGCCATAGTCACAAAATAATTGTAGACACTCCTAATATTTTACAGAACAAAATTCAAACATTTGCAGACTACCTTTTAAGATTGTCAAGTTCAAACTGTTTGTTATGATTGATTGTTTGAATGGGGTTTAAAGCTTCTTTAAACTGCAACTAATAATAATAATAAAATGAACTTTGAAATAAAGGCCCCCTTTTCAATGATGAAGCTATAACTGCAACAACATGCTCAAATTCAGGTTACAATGAACATTTCATAGAAATTTCTCTAAAATAAGTCCATAAATAAAGGAGGAGTTGCTTTCAGAAGAATTTTTACAAGAAGGACCCTATTCCATGACGCAGCTGTAATTCACCAAACCACGACTATATAGGCAAGGTCAGGTGACTTGGAATATTTTGTGAAAGTTTCATCAAAATCATTCCATAATGGAGGGAAGTTGCATTCAAAAGAATTTTTGCCAGACAGACCCTTTTTCCATGACACTGCTAAAATTTACCAAAGCCTGACAATATGCGCTATGTCAGGTGACTAGGAATTTTTTGTGAAAGTTTCATAAGTGAGGAAGGAGTTGCATTAACAAGATTTTCTTACATGAAAGCCCCTTATTCCACAACATGGTTAAAATTCGCAAAACTGTGACTTTCGCGCTAGGTCAGGTGACTAGGAACATTCTGTGAAAGTTTCATCCAAATGGAAGATTTCAGGATTGACAGCCCAACGTCTGTTACCAACAAGGCTTTTAACCAGGCTTTGCTTCAATAAAAAGTGCAAAAATAAGTCTTCTTGGCTGGACAGAGCTTTCAGTTTAAAATTTAGATTAATTGTCCATGAGGTTGAAGTGGGGGTTGACAATAAACAATGTGTCTGAGAGCAAGCTGTTATTGGCTCTTGACAAATGACATTCTGTCATATATAACTGGAAAGTCCTTTTTCTTCTAACTGGAATGTCCTTTTTCTGCCTAGAAATTTTTAGCCAAATAAAAAAATTCTTAAAGGAAGGTTTGAGGGCCAATCAGGATCTCTTATTTGTTGTTGGTCTTTTAACAAATCTTTAAATAACTTCAAAATATCTCCTCTTATACTAAAGGGTAAATGTTAAGTAAATACTCTAACTTAGCAGAAAAGTTCCCATGGTGATTCTTACAATACTTGTTGGTGAATTTTTCATTCACATTAAGATTGGAGCAAACTTTCAACATTTAACCCTTGCCATGCTGTACCTGTATTATTCCTGCTTTGGCAGGAGCTATAGACAAACATCAGTCTGCACATATGTGCAGTCTGATGTCAGTTTACACCACCTGTTTCTCAGTTTCAAACCAGAATTGTCAATACATTTAGTTTTTTCAAATAAAAATTGACCTTCAGTTGGTACTTTCTGTGCTTTTTGCCCTTTGATTTTGATGAAAATGTTAAGCCAAAATTTATTCAGCAAGACAAGGGTCAAGGTTGGATTTTTGCAGTCTGACCTACACCTGAACAAGGTCAATATATACTTTTCAAACCACATAAGAGATCTTAAATTCCCATGAAATGATTTTTCGCCAAAATCAGTATGACAGATTTTGTCAATTTCAAAAAAATCTTTTTCAAACAGCCTCTGTCAAAAAATGGTACAATATCAGTTTACCATATTTCTTCTAATAATAGCACCATCCCTAATAGTAGCACCCCTACATTTTTTACTAAGAATCCCTACTTCAAATGCCTAAATTTTAGGAAATCTTGAGATTTTCTCTCTAATTTGAGATGACATTGAACCTCAAATTAGTGAGAAAAGGCCTAAAAGATACCACTTGTAATGATTTATTTAAAACAGAAAATGCATACTAAATAAAAGTTACTTACCATGCTATGTATAGCTCCTGGGAGCGTTTATTAAGAGAAATATGGTAATTGTTTATCTGGCTTGATTCCATGCTGAAACCAATTAATTACATCTTTTAGATTGAGCTTTTCTTTTCTAAGTACTCTAATGATACCTTTGACTAATAGATCCTATTTACTTCACAGTCACATGTCCCTGACACTTTGATGTTAAACCCTTGCCAGGCTGATCAAAAATCTTGACAAAATGTAGGTTAATCAAAAAGCTGAAAGCGCTGGATTAATACTATCCAGAGTCCATATTCATTTTGAAGATTATACTGTCAAAATTCTTATAGAGCCCCAATACTCCATTATAACCTCCCCCCTCTAAGAACGTCAAAATCAATAATTTTTTGTTATTTTCTGAAAATTGAAAGCTATTAATTAATAAACCCCCATCCCTTACCAGATAAGTACAAAAATGAATTCAATGGTAGGTCATTATATGTTTTCTTGCCCAAGTTTAAAGATTTTGATTACAGGTTTACAATGCTTTTCTTGGAGTTTCCTTTGATTATCTGAATTTATATTATAACTATACAAATATCCATGTGATAACATCCCATATGATATTTTTCATGATTTCCCTCGGATATTTTAAGAACAATGACATAATGTGGTCTATTTTAGAAACATGCATTTCTATTAGAAACATCGACGAAAACAAGGCAAATGGAGGTAACAAGATAAATATAAAACATTGGTGTATTGTATGAAAAAATATCTAACTCGGTTATGAGAATTGTTAATTGTGTCGGCTGGCCCCCGACAGCCTCGACAATGATCAATTCTCCCAACCTCGTTAGATATTTTTTCTTATACAAAACACTAAGTATGTATTATATACGTTATGTACTTGATCCTGGTTTTGCCAAGGGCTTGTAAACCTCACTCCTACTCTAAGGTAAATAATATTTATTCATGTTTCATTCACCTTCAGTTTTGATCTGCAGTCATAGTAAATTTCCAGAAGTTGGCGGCTTTGACCAATTTTTGACATCACAACATCTGTCGCCTCGAATAACCCCCCCCCCCCCCCCCCCCCCCCGAGTCCTGATACCAGAAAAAATGATGATTCTTATAGTAACCCATGGTTTTATAAGAGCATTTACAGAAATAGAAGTAAACTTCAGGTGGTATAGACTAAATCAGACTGCGCAAATGCACAACCTGATTGTGTCTGAACCTGCTGCAGAAGCAGGAATATTCAATTATCACCATGACAAGGGTTTTAATGATAACAATACTTTGACTTTAATGGTATTTACTCTAAGTAACAGTCACATGTCCTCAAATCTTTGATTTTTAAGCTCTCCAATGATTTGAGATAAAATAGTGCTTGCTTCTTTCTGTCTACCTCCCTGATTTTGATCTGTAACTGTCAATAAAAATGTGATATTAATATATCAGAACTGCTGTATATATCTGATTATACAGAAATGACCAAGAATGGACATACTATAATTAAGGGCTGAGGTCTGCTGTATATTAGTATTGAAATTGCATACCATATTTATCCTAGTGAATGCTTCAGGGAACTGAAACAGACATATCAGACAGCTTTTATTTGGTGGTCCATTACCTGAAGCAAGAAATTCATCAAGTTGAGGTCTTTAAAAGTTTCTTTTACTCCTTATTATAGGTTTGGTTTTCTGTAAACAATCATTTTTATGTTTACTCCTCAAAATACAGAAAAGACATGCATACCATAAAAGCTTAATTATATAGAACCCCATTAGAATAATGGTAATTAGCTAATTAGAATCATCGCATTTCCATAAGAAAGGGATGGGCCTTTTTATACGCCCGTCGAAGACGGGACGTATTATGGGATCACCCGTGGCGTCCGGCGTCCGGTTGTCCGGGCGTCCGGGCGTCCGGGTGTCCGGGCGTCCGGGCGTCCGGCGGCGTCCACTTCTTTGTCCGGAGCATAACTCTGTCACTTGAAGTCCGATTGACTTCAAACTTGGCAATTATATTCTTCTCATCATTGCGGAGTGCAGTGCACAAGAACCATAACTCTACCTGGCCTATTTTTTGAGTTATTGCCTTTTGTTGTTTTTCAGACTTGAATCTTGTCCGGAGTATATCTCTTAAAGTATTATAGCTAGGATCATGAAACTTCATGGGTGTATAGACCTCACCAAGGGGGAGTGCAGTGCACAAGAACCATAACTCTACCTGGCCTATTTTTTGAGTTATTGCCCTTTGTTGTTTTTCATACTAGAATCTTGTCCGGAGTATATCTCTTAAAGTATAATAGCTAGGATCATGAAACTTCATGGATGTATAGATCTCACCAAGGGGGAGTGCAGTGCACAAGAACCATAACTCTACCTGGCCTATTTTTTGAGTTATTGCCCTTTGTTGTTTTTCATACTAGAATATTGTCCGGAGTATATCTCTTAAAGTATAAAAGCTAGGATCATGAAACTTCATGGGTGTATAGATCTCACCAAGGGGGAGTGCAGTGCACAAGAACCATAACTCTACCTGGCCTATTTTTATACGCCCGTCGAAGACGGGACGTATTATGGGATCACCCGTGGCGTCCGGCGTCCGGTTGTCCGGGCGTCCGGGTGTCCGGGCGTCCGGGCGTCCGGCGGCGTCCACTTCTTTGTCCGGAGCATAACTCTGTCACTTGAAGTCCGATTGACTTCAAACTTGGCAATTATATTCTTCTCATCATTGCGGAGTGCAGTGCACAAGAACCATAACTCTACCTGGCCTATTTTTTGAGTTATTGCCTTTTGTTGTTTTTCAGACTTGAATCTTGTCCGGAGTATATCTCTTAAAGTATTATAGCTAGGATCATGAAACTTCATGGGTGTATAGACCTCACCAAGGGGGAGTGCAGTGCACAAGAACCATAACTCTACCTGGCCTATTTTTTGAGTTATTGCCCTTTGTTGTTTTTCATACTAGAATCTTGTCCGGAGTATATCTCTTAAAGTATAATAGCTAGGATCATGAAACTTCATGGATGTATAGATCTCACCAAGGGGGAGTGCAGTGCACAAGAACCATAACTCTACCTGGCCTATTTTTTGAGTTATTGCCCTTTGTTGTTTTTCATACTAGAATATTGTCCGGAGTATATCTCTTAAAGTATAAAAGCTAGGATCATGAAACTTCATGGGTGTATAGATCTCACCAAGGGGGAGTGCAGTGCACAAGAACCATAACTCTACCTGGCCTATTTTTTGAGTTATTGCCCTTTGTTGTTTTTCAGAATTGAATCTTGTCCGGAGTATATCTGTAAAAGTATTATAGCTAGAATCATGAAACTTCATGGGTGTATAGATCTCACCAAGGGGAGGTGCAGTGCACAAGAACCATAACTCTACCTGGCCTATTTTTTGAGTTATTGCCCTTTGTTGTTTTTCAGAATTGAATCTTGTCCGGAGTATATCTGTAAAAGTATTATAGCTAGAATCATGAAACTTCATGGGTGTATAGATTTCACCAAGGGGAGGTGCAGTGCACAAGAACCATAACTCTACCTGGCCTATTTTTTGAGTTATTGCCCTTTGTTGTTTTTCAGACTTGAATCTTGTCCGGAGTATATCTCTACAAGTATAATAGCTAGGATCATGAAACTGCATGGGTGTATAGATCTAACCAAGGGGTAGTGCAGTGTACAATAACCATAATTCTACCTGGCCTATTTTTTGAGTTATTGCCCTTTGTCGTTTTTCAGACTTGAATCTTGTCCGGAGTATATCTGTAAAAGTATAATAGCTAGGATAATGAAACTACATGGGCGCAAAAAATATTCATTCAAAATAACCTCAGTTCTATTCAAACCCCCAGTTAATACTAAGCAGTGTGACGGGTGTATCTTGTGACAATTTGGCACCTTGTTTAAAATCTACCTTACATATTGATGGCTCAGTGCAAAACAGTTGTAACTGCCTATAAACATAGAGGCAGCTACAACTGTTCCATGCTGAGTGTTCGATATTTGTAAAGACAGTGAAAAAATGGCCAAAGATAAACATAATCAGTGCAATTAATATCAACACTTCGTTGTATGAGGAACTTCTGATGAATTTTTAGTGACCTTGATTTAATGGATACGGGCCTTTATGGGATGCTTCAAGATTTTGTAAAATCACATAATAAATGGTCAATTTCAACATTTGAAAAAGGGGGAAGGGGTATTTTTAGAGAATTGGGCATTTTTAGAACTTTTAATGTCATTTTAACTAACAATGTTGGTAATTTCAATGAAATGAATAGAGCATAAATTTTTAGTCTTAAGTGTACCCAAGTAGTTTTGTATTTAAGCTGTTTTCAGATAAAACCTGAGATTTAGTTATCATTTTGGCATTGTTCATGTTGGCGTTGGCATGATAAGCTTTAACCTTACTCATTTATATGTATGTTGTAATAAATTATATGTTCATGAAACTTGGCCTGTTTGTTCACCATCATCAGAGCTATCCAGTAAATCAAGTGGGATAATTCTGAAAGTATTTTTAAAAGAGTTATGCCCCTTTTAGGCTTCATCTTTGTGTATCATCCAGATCTAGAGCAAAGCAAAGGCACCTGTAGACGGTGCTCTTAATTGGACAGAATATGATAGATTTTGCGACATCAATATATTATTTTAAAAGAAAATTAAATGAAGATAAGTCCCAGCAGAAACTAGCAGCTAGGTGCTTCTAGTTTACCCAAATCAACTCATAAATTTTGCTAGACAAAGTCTCAGACAAGTTTGAAATTTAGTTTGTATATTAGGTTTTTATCATGCTCATGATCAATAATTAATATTTTTATTCTCAATTTACTAATATACTAACTAAAGTGGGTGATGTGCACCGCCATCGTAGCACAGTTGGTAATGCATAGCACTCACAATCTTTAGTCATGTGATGTAAGGGGTTTCATTTCTAGCAGTGGCACATACCCTAGTGCATATCTCCCATTGGCCCATAATGTGGAATTGTAAATCTAAGTGGGATAGCTGCTTGATGCTAGATAGTACTGGTGCAAGAAATACCAGGAATCCATTGTTAAGTGCTTCAGTTGACCTGATTTGACCGAAAAAATTGTTAAAAACCCCATTGAAACAACAACAATACCAAATCAAAGCACTGAAGTACTGTTGGTGGACGTTTCTGTTGACATACTCGAGTGATTCTTCCATTTGTTGACAAAAGATAAATTTTACATGTAAAATTACAACAAGAGCTTCCCCTACGGTTGCCTACGCTCTGCTGTTGAGTGCTGGATGGTGGGAAAAAAATCTAAGTCGAAAAAGGGGCATAATTTGTTCAAAATGCATCTAGAGTTATCCCCCTTGATAGTATAGGTTGCTCTTTTGATGGTGAACATGTGTGCCAAGTTTCAAGTAAATGCTTTCAGTACAACCAGAGATATCACAAAATGTCAAAGTTTTTGCACGATGACGACAACGACGCCACGAAGGTTATAGTAATACCTCGGGTTTTCTCCAAAAACAGCCGAGCTAATAAAAGGAAAATAACCTGACCCAAGTTCTCATCTTGCTTCAGATATACATTTCACAACATATATCGTCGATCGTCATCAATTAATGTTCTGTGATTTTCATTTTCAAATGAAAAAAAAAGAAAGGGTAAGCACATAAAATAATTGCAGACACTCTCGAGATTGAATGTCGTGTGTTGAACAGTAGTGTAAAACCGCATTGAATTAACCTTTATTGCACGACCTAACTGCTTTACACTACCTGCCTACGCTGTATCCGTATTCATGTGTGTGATCTAGGTTATTATTCTAGTATTATTGGTAGTGTCAGGGGAGGCTACCATTCCAGTAATTCCATTTACCAAGTGACCTCCCATTGACCATTGGGAAACAAGGGGCAAATTCCTCACTCTGCCTGAAAAGTAGTTCTACGCCAGCAAAACATTCACCCGATCCCAGAATTGCATATGATTTCGCACTAAAAAGATGTCTTTGAGGTTTCAACAAGTTATGTAGTATCCTTGTTTCACTCCATTTTTAAAATGCATAGATGTCAGACAGACACAATTCTTGAAAAATAGTAAATTGAATCTAAGTGAGCACTACGGTTTTGAAAACCTTTTAACATCTGACAGGATTGTTATAACGCGGTATTAACACTGGTGAACGTAAATGTCCACCAATGAACATAAAGGTCCTACAAAAAACCCCATGATGTATTGCTTTTGTATATCAACAGAATACAGTGTCTTCAAATTACATTTCCATTAATGACATTGGGGATGAATTTCATTCATTCTTAGAATGTACAAAATAAATGGAATCTGACTTGCAAATTAATGCATGGGAATAGCAGAACATGGTATTTAACTTTCGATGTTGAATTGATGTTCTATTTTGGTTATCTGTACCATTAGAAATGAAATCCTATCTTGTCATGCTAAACATTGGGAATATTCCTGCTTTGGCAGAAGGTTGAGATGAAGATCAGCCTGCACACATGTGCAATCTGATCCAAGTTAATTCTTCCTTGATTTTTCTTTTGAAACTAGAAATGTTTTCAAGATTTTTCTTCAAAATGAATACAGATTTGTAAAGTGTGCATCCAGTGCTTTTGGCATTGTTATCACTAGCTGTAACTCAACATAATGGTAATATTATTACAACTGCAGCACCTAACCATTGATTCCTGTCTTTTAGCTCACCTGAGCACATCGTGCTCAAGGTGAGCTTTTGTGATCGTTGAATGTCCGTCGTACGTCGTCCGTCGTCATGCGTCAACAATTAAAGTGTTTACACTCTAGAGGCCACAAATATGATCCAATCTTCATGAAACTTGGTCAGAATGTTGGTCAGGTCACAAGGTTGAACCCTATTGAAAATAGAAAGGATCCATGCCATATCACGGGAAAAGAGGCCTTAAAGACAATTTTCTTGTTTACACTCTAGAGGCCACAAATATTTCCAATCTTCATGAAACTTGGTCAGAATGATTGTCAGGTCACAAGGATGATCCCTATCGAAAATGGGAAGGATCCAAGTCATATCATGGGAAAAGGGGCCTTAATGACAAATTTCTTGTTTTCACTCTAGAGGCCACAAATATGGCTCAATCTTCATTAAACTTGGACAGAATGTTTGTCAGGTCACAAGGACGATCCCTTGTGAAAATGGGAAGGATCCATGCCATATCACGGGAAAAGGGGCCTCAATGACAATTTTCTTGTTTACTCTCTGGAGGCCACAAATACTGTCCAATCTTCATGAAACTTGGTCAGAATGTTTGTTAGGTCAAAAGGATGAACCCTATTGAAAATGGGAAGGATCTGTGCTATGTCACTGGAAAAGGGGCCTTAATGACAAATTTCTTGTTTTCACTCTAGAGGCTACAAATATTGTCCAATCTTCATGGAACTTGGTCAGAATGTTTGCCAGGTCACAATGATGAACCCTATTGAAAATGGGAAGGATCAGTGCCATATCACAGAAAAAAAATTATGACCTTTGCTTGAAATTTGCTTATTAAATGAGACAAAGAAACGAAGGTGAGCGATATAGGACCATCATGGTCCTCTTGTTTTCTTTCACATGTTCTAATTAATCTAATTCAACTAACTTAATTCAATTGTTCCAGTTTCCAGCTGGTCATCTCCCTAAAAGCTAAAAATTATAATGAGTATCATAAACTTATGTTAGGCCACAACTAAGGGGTCTACCAAAAAGCGGTCATTTTTGGGAATGCAAAATATAATGAAAAACCTGATAGTTCATTTTGATAGCATTTATAGATTGTCAGTCAAGTTGTCCTGAATCCTATGATATTCGAACCCATTAGAATCCTCTTGTTAAGACAATTCTTAGGGGCTCCAACAACATTAATTTTAATAACTTCAATGGTTATAACCAATTTTTCATTAAGAATGTCTCCCTTTTCAGAGAATTTGCTTACAGTGAAGGGACTTTTTATGGTGGTTGCTTAAAAAAATGGTTGCTTAATAGACATGGTGGCTCAATAGCAATATCATTTGTTATTGTAATTTAATGGTAAAAAATCACATTAATGTTGCTGGAAGACTTTCGTATATATGTGCAGGAATACACATTCAATAATTCCTGGTTGAAATGATAACTAGGTGTTCATCATTCTTACTCATCATACCTGAATAATTTTTGTACCAAAAACCTACAATGTTGTGAGGGTGGGAAAAGTGTATTTCAGAATTCCTGTCATTGCCACATCATACCTCTTGTTATATTAATGTGATAACAGTTTATGTAGCAAAATGTGACACTCTGTGCATATATATATAATCATAATAATGACGAAAATTCAAGTACTTAGCTAACAATATCAAATTCATTTGTAATAAGTTAGCCTCAAACATAACATATGTTAAAATTAAATTTCTGCAAAGTATTCTTCAAAATATTTTCTTCTGTAATATAACATTTTAGAACAAACTGGTCATGCATAAAAGTTTGCATTGACAGTAGGAATTGTCAATCTTAGGTTTCGACTTTTAAAATATTTTACAAAGATTTTTTTTTGCAATAAATGGATGCATCGTTCTACGATACCAACAGAAGTGCCCACCATCAGTACTTTCAGTTCTTTGATTCCTTATTAAAAGAGGAATTAAGTGTTCATCATCCTATATAATTTACCTGTATATTATTTGTATATAAAACCTACAATTATGTGAAGGCAGGGAAAGTGTGTCAGGATTCTCGTCATATTTACATCATATGCCTCGTTATATTAATGTGATTATATTGATGTAATTAGTATTTGATGAAAAATACCGCAGACTTTTATGTCTCCCACTATGAAACAATATAGATATTAACATTATAAGAATAAACTGGCCTGTTTTCAAGATTTTATATCTCAACCCTTTTCATGCTATTCATAACATATTTCTGCTGTGCACAAAGCTTAAAGATTAAGCAGTCTAATTTTAGTCTACACAGTCTGCCATGCACTTAATATTGTGCAGAAAAAATGAGCCATGCTTGTCAAAATATCTAAAAATTGCTTATCCATTGGAAACAAAAATTAAATTCAGCAGGATAAGGGCTTACTTTATCAAAGCAGTAAGTCTTAGCTCACTTGTTATGGAAGAAGAGCCACCGTCATAGCTCAGTTGGTAGCGCGTCAGACTGTCAATCCCTGGCGAAGGCACTCATTCTTTTCCGGCTATTTGTCTCTCACCAATGGGTTGATAATCAAAGACCCCATTGAGATATTAGCTGGAGGCTAGGAAAGGATGTAATGGTGGTACTGGTGAGCAAAATACCAGGAATCCATTGTTAGGTGCTCCATCCACTGCGATATAACTGAAAAAAATGTTTAAAGTGGCGCTAAAATACACTCAATCTATCATTCAATTATTATGGAAGAAAGGGATAAATTATCATCACCGCCTTTGCAACATAATGGTGTTCTTCAAATTGTTAGTTATAAATTAACCTTTGGCATTGCAATCTTTAACCGAGATTATAGCTTTGTGACTACTACAAATATATAGACTAAAACAAGAACACTACTGAGTGTAGGGTGCGTACACTTAGTTGTTGAGTGCTGAATAGTGGATAAAAATCTAAGTCAAAAAAAGGCATTATAATTTGTGTACAATGCATCTAGAGTTATCCCCCTTTAAGGTATATATTGCTTTTTTGAGAGTTTGCCAAGTTTCAAGTGAATGCCTATAGTGGGACCAGAAATATCACAAAATGTCAAAGCTTTCCCTCAACGACAATCTCAACAACAACAACAACACTAAGGCTATAGCAATACCTCTGGTTTTCTTTGAAAACAGCTGAGCTAAAAATATATGGGTGCATCCTGAATTCACAGGATAGTAAAATTTGCATCAAAGTCCAAGCTGATGGAATCAAAGCAATGTAAATGGTTCATTACACTCACAATCATAGAGTGTTATTTTAGTCATCAGTCTATGGTAAACACCATGACAAGAGGAATTCTTGTTATTTCTCTGAACAGACATTCCTATGTAAGAGTCAGAGTTCTGATGAAACTTTGATGTCAAACGTCTACCAAAATGAAAGATAGTTTAATATTATACAACAGATTTTAAGAAAAGCAGATTTGTTCTAGAGGAAACAGACCCTACGGAAAAGTTCAAAACCTAGTTCTTGAACTTTCAAGAATGTTAAATGGCAGTTCAAGAACTCAAAGTTCTAGAACTGATACAAAAACTAGTTTTTTAACTTCTAGAACTAGTTCTTAATACAGTTCTAGAACTAGTTCTTCTATGTAAGTTCAAGAACCTTGAATTCTAGGTCAAGAACTAAGTTCAAGAACTGCTTCAAGATTGATTGCTCCGATTGGACAATGTACCCAGTTCAAGAATCCAGCTAGTGTAACCCTACACTACCTTGGGTTATCTATCCTGGGGACATTTTGGCAAGACTAATTTAGCCCCTCCCTCCAAATAATTTTTAAAAAGAAGTAAAAATTGCCAATTCCTACACTTAATTCCCCTAATATCTTTAGTCTACACCTCCCCAATTCTGACCAGATTTCAACTTAGCCACCCAAATCATGAAATGTTTATGATGGGCCCCAACTATGAGAGGTTAAATTGGCTCTCCCAAAGCAATAGCTGACTGGATTTTCATAGATTTGGATATTTGCGGGAGTTTTCCTGTTACATATTTATTTTGATAGACTAATCTGTTATTAACTACGGATGTACCATCTAGATGTGATTTATGTGTGGATTAAGTGAGCATTAAAGTAAAGGAAGTTCTCAGAATGTTTTATAGATTTATAGATTACAGAAATGAAACAAGAGGTCTTTGAAGGTTTATAATGCTCTACTGACTACAAGAAAAATCCCAGGGAACCCATACTTTGTCTCTTTTTTTAGTGTAAACAGAAAATACTTAAGTGTTATATATTTAATATGGATCCTCTTCTTTTGTTTCTTGTTGAACCCTTTGAAAAAGAGTTAATGTTTAAACAGATTCACATGATACTTGTGAACTTTAATGAGTTTAAATGAATGAGAATTTCTTGGGTCAAAAATCAAAGCAAAGCAAAATTTCCACAAGGATGTACAGTCAAATTATAATTACAGTTTTAAGATAATGGTATAGCACTTGTTAACAAAATTTGTTGATTAATTTTGATTGAAAATCCATAATTTTGTTTGGCTCTTGTATTTAGTAATTATTAAACTGGTTCTCAAATATCAAAAGTTAACCTTTCAGAGGGGCTATGTAATGAAACCTGCAGAAATATCAAAAGAATTGGTTAATATTTGTGTACTTTATTGCTTTAATAAGATTCCACGGGACCCTTCGTTATTTCAAATAGACCCTCTTCATTTAAAGAGCCACTGATTCTTTTTTACTCTACAGACAATTCCTGTGAAAAATTCAAGAGAATCGGATGATTGGATATACACAGTGGCCACAAGAAAACGTTAATGTTAAGATAAAGAGACAGACATACATACAACCAGTAACCATGTCATTATGAGTATAACTCTTCCGCAGCCCCCCCCCCCCTTTTCTGCAATCATCTCCCCCATGGTCAGTAGAGCTGAAGAGCTGAAATAAAGGTAGCTGGTTCCTAGCTGAAGATATTTGTCTAAAACTTTATTTTCATATAAAAAGATATATATGTGACCCATCACACGAAAAAGGGACCATCTGGGAACTCTGTAAGATGAATATTTGAAAAAGATACTGGGTCCAGCATACGTCAACCTGAGATTGCTTTTGAAAAATTCTTCCACTGAGAGGTAGATTGATCATTCTAGCTACAGAAAATAAGCACATTGCGAAAAATTTCGACCCAAGTCAGTCTGTGCAATCCGTGCAGTCTGACTAGGATCGAAACTTTACACACTACTCAGAAAGTCCCTTTTAGTGTGACCTGTCACACATATATATATATATATATATATTGTGGAAGATAAGGAGTTTGAGGAGCCATTAAACAAGATTCATGAGATACCTGTTTACATGTAATTAAACTATTTGCTGTTCATATATTGATGGCTTGGCACAAAACATTTTTAACTGCCTATATATTTATAGGCAGTTACAACTGTTTTTGCAGAGACATGGATAAACTGCATTTTACATCCCGAAAAAAAATGAAGAAACTTGATCTCACTTTCTTGTCGATCAGAAGAGGATATATTGCATTAGACCACACTTGAAGTGAATCGGCCAATCAGAGAACAGTATTTCAAAGGTATAAATCACAGATACAACTCCGAGCTTTGTATTTACAGAAATACGATGGTAGTATGTTGTGCATGAGAATCTCGACAGGTTTTGTGTGCTGCGTCATTGCAAAAATATGTCGTGTATTTTACATGAGCGCCGGTTTCCAAAGGACTTTTTCCAGTCGCAAAAAATGCAAAGGGTCTGCAAAAAGTAACGGAAATAAATTCATAAGTTACTTCAGCATTATTAAACATATTTACAGTATTATCAAAGTGAGCTTTACTCTTTTTTTTATTGTACAGAGAGCTTTACTCTTTTTTTTTTTATTGTACAGAGGTTTGGGCAAAAAATACACGCTCGTGTCTATTTCCAATATACCACGGCACTCGTTTTCTATCCTATACATCTACAAAAGGTTCTTTGGTTATAGCAAATATCATGACCAGAAGGCCATAAAATGTTGAAGATGAGTTTCATTATCTGTTAGACTGCCTAGAAAACAGACAAAAACACTTATTATCATGTAGAGATTATGAGGGGCCAAATGTACAGTTTATTTTGGGTTTAGATCAACGAATTCCACCTGGAAATACACAAATTCATACAAATTGCTGGTTAATTTACAAAAAATTGTGAAGGAAAAAATATGTTGTATGGATTTATGATTTTAATCATGTGAAACTGCATGATCATGTGGTAATGGGTTGCTATTAAAGTTACATAGAAAATATATCGTGTCAAGAATAAAAACATAACAAAAACTAAGGAAGCATCAGAGACTTTTGTCAGAGTATCAAAGGAATTTTGAACATTCTACATTTTGTTTAATAAAAAGAGTTATAGTTTCTTCAATAATTAATTCATGACAACAGTTTATTTTTATCATTACTGGTAAACTGTCTTGCAATCCAAGTTCTCACTTGACTCTCAGTTTCTATAATGACATACATAAAAAATAATAATATATAATTTAATTCTATGTGATTCCATCAATTTTCATGCTTTTGATCGGCTGAAAAATTGATGTTGTTTTTTTTTTTCAATGAAACCAATTTTGAGTACACATAATCTTTTGTAAAGCTTCTGCACAAAGTAGTCTCCCTTGAAATATGCTTAATTATGGAAAATTCTTTATATGTTCAAAATATCAAATTATAGGAGAAGAAGAGAATATTTATTAAGGGAATACTTGTTGATTTCATGTATGTATGAAACTAGAAACTTAATCACACTCATTTATGAATTTGCTCAGCATATTCATACAGTGATTAGGTTTTTAGTTTCATACCTCCATGAAATCAACAAGTATTCCCTTCATTTCATGATTGAGCCTGTGGGTTATATTTCCAACAATCCCATGGTGTGTGATGGACAGACATTGAGCAGTCTGGAGTCCACAGAGTGTGTTAAGTTTAAACCTGTTCATTTTAAATTGATTGGGATACAAGTTCTCTCAACTAAGATTATTCCCTCACCATTCTGCTTCCTATTCTGCCTCCTTGAAAATTTACTGTCGGCAAATGTGTGGACCAATGTAAAAACAAAGATCAATAGCCGCTTCCAGAAACCAACTTGGGACCTCTTGCTCAAGCATCTGATGCCACACCATATAGTGCATTTGAAATACGCTCGAATTGTGAGCAAACACTGTGTCAGATGCTCTAATAAAGGGCACAGTGAAGACTCCAATAAGTCTATGCAGATGCACAAGCTGACCCGAGTCTTACCATAGCGCTCTTGTGAAATTGTTGGAAATGTCATGCACTGTGAGACTCAATTGACTTTCATCATAATATTATTAATTAAAAGTTATTGTCTCAACCATGCAGAATACCTGCGATAGTGCGAGTTACTCTAAACTGATATTGTAATACAGTACTTTTATGGCCAGTTAGTTTATGGAGTGGTGGGAATATACTATTTGAAATGGGCCAATATATATGGCTTTTCCATCAGTTTCATTTGTGCCTAATAAACAGATATTCTGCAGCCTAAGGACAGCTGTACATTGTACTGCATTAAGGGAGTGGACTTGTAATAGTTTCCCAACATTTGGGGAGTAATGAACTTTAAAAAGTGTTAACCTAGGTTTCCTAATAATTTTCTTTGGAAACCTTGGTTGACATTGTGAAAGATCTTTACGTGCGAAATGTTGCAGAACTATTATGGGTCAACTAATTTGAGATGTGATATTCTCTGGTTGTGAAAATAGACTTATATTTCTTTAGCTTTTGATTCAGTGGGTCATTTAAGACTCTGATCAGACTGTGTAGATGCACAGGCTGATCAGAGTCTTAACATTGCACTTGTGAAATTGTTGGAAATGTCATGCACTGTGAGACTCAATTAACTTTCATCATAATAGTAATTAAAAGTTTTTATCTCAACCATACAGCTTACCTAATACAGTGTGAGTTACTCTAAACTGATATTGGTTATACAGTACTATAATGGCCAGCTAGTTTACTGAGTGGAGAGAATTTTCTATTTGAAATGGTATTGTGCCATTTATTGAAGCATTATACAGTCCATAAAACAGGGATAAATGGATCATAATAGATGTGAATTATAAACTGCCTCCATATACAAACTAACAAATCAGTAATGATAGCTACATACAAGAGTTGCTTCCCATGTGGAAAAAGTCGCCATGTGAAAGATTGTTTTAGTGCTAGAATGCTAGAATAAGTGAAACATAAACATAAGTTGTAACATAGTATTAACTTAGTTTACCAGAATAACTGCTAAAAATAAGCAGTATAACTAATAACCATCATTAATCTATGAGTGCTGCGATTGTGATGCATTGGTTATAAGAAAGGAAATGATTTTTAGCTCCACTGGCTGAAAGCCACTGGGGCTATTGTCATGGCGTTGTGTCCGTCGTGCGTCCGTCCGTCCGTGCGTGCGTGCGGTCGTAAACTTTTCTTTAAAAATCTTCTCCTCAGAAACTACTAGATGAATTTCAACCAAACTTCACAGGAATGATCCTTGGATGACCCTCTTTCAAAGTTGTTCAAGAAATTTTGATCCAATGAAAAACATGGATTTAATGGGCGTGGCTAATTTCCAAATATGGTTAAAAGTGAGTTTTCTCAGATTCTAATCAATGGATACCAATTAATTTTTACATGAATGATCCTTGGGTGACCCTTTATCAGTCTACAAAAAATCATTGTGCTCGGATGGAAAATATGCATTTTATGGGCGGAGGTCAATTCTCTGTATGTTATATAGTGGAAACCTTGAAAATCATTTTCTCAGAATGTATCTTATGGATATCAACCAAATTTCACTGGAATGATCCTTGAGTGACCCTTTGTCAGTCTACAAAAAATCTTTGTGATTGGATGGAAAATATGCATTTTATGGGCAGAGGTCAATTCTCTATATGTTATATTGTGGAAACTTTGAAAAACATTTTCTTGGAATGTAACTGATGGATATCAACCAAATTTCACTGGAATGATCCTTGAGTGATCCTTTATCAGTGTACCAAAAATTATTTTGATTGGATGAAAAATATGTATTTTATGGGCGGAGGTCATTTCTCAATATGTTAAATAGTGGAAACTATGAAAATCATTTTCTCAGAATGTAACTGATGGATATCAATCAAACATTTTTGGTATGATCTTTTGGTGCCTAATTATCATGCAGCCAAAAATTATTTTGATTTGATGAAAAATATGTCTTTTCAGAGCGGAGGTCATTTCTTTATTTGTTTTATAGTTGAAACTTTGAAAATCATTTTCAACATCAGCAGAACCCCAAATATCTAAAAATCTAGTCAAAACATTTATTTGTTTTTACAAGAATTTCAAGCCTGTGGAGCGACACAAGCCATTCATGGCTTTCTAGTTGGTTATAAGAAAGGAAATGATATGTGGTTTTAAGAAAGGAAATGATTTGTGGTTATTAGAAAGGAAATGATTTGCTGGAAACAGTCAGCAGCTTTTTGTATAACATATACCAGATAACTTATGATTAGAAAATGTAAATGAAGATAGAATTTAACCATATTTTCTCTTTTTTTGAAAAAGAAGATTCTTAATATTTTATGAACAAATTTCTAAAGTTCAAAATTGACATCTGGTATTTCGGCTATTGTATATGAAGTGTTAGTGTACTGCAAATAAAGTCACCATTATTACAAGAAAAAATGATATAATTTATTATAAAAGATAATTCAATGATTCAGCAGATTAATGATGAAATTTGTTTTAAACTGGCAATGAAGAAGTGATACAAAGCAAGGATATAATAGTCATTATGGAAGGCATTGCATGGTTATTATGTCTTCAAAATGAATTGACTTGGGCAATGAATAAAATGAATAGCTTCTGAGGTATATTTTACTTATAAGTTCATTGGAATTAAGTTCTGTGTGTCATTAAATAAAGAAGTTTTGCTATTTGAAAAAAGTGAAATTCTGCATCAAACCTTGGAAGTTATCTTACGTGAAGGATATATCATAAGATAATAAAGTCAGATAATAAATCGTGGAATATCAGAGTGAAGTTTTATGTGAGGATTTATCAGAATATTCGTGGAATTTTATGACGATGTCAGATCAAGACGACGATGCACCAATGTCTCCCCGGAGACAGCCATTACGGCAGTTTAAAAAGACAAAGAGTGCAACCTTCACCTTAGATGGCATGAACTACACAATAGGTTGGTATTTAAGGGTCAAACTTTTTGTATTGTCTCAAGTTTGCCGTTGTATAGACTTTGAGTATATCAATAAATGATGGCATCATGGGCCGGTATGAAGCACATATATATTCTAATTCCCAATTTGTTTCAATCATGGCATGTCATAGGACCTTATACACTGTTTGAGCTTCAAATTAGGTTGGTATGATTGTCAACAACTAGTTCTGGAAGTTCCAAAACTAGTTATAGAAGTTCTTGAACCAGCTCCAATTCTTCAACTTTTTTCAAGGGTAATTATAAGAAGACTGTCACTATAAATATATTCTTTATATATTCTTTATTTCTTCCATCTATGAAGAATATAAAAGTATGAACAAATATTAATCAAATTTATAACAAAGTTGTGAAATGTGTATATCATTTGAATGAAAAGAGTGTATAAAAATGAAGAAAGACTGTATTGAGATTCTAGCCAGTTTTGACTATTTGATGGCAGCACAACAAAAGCGTGAATCAGATTTAAAAGAATTACAGTTCTTAGGGAAAAATTAGGTTCCTTGATTCATTTTAATTAAAGAAGTTAATTCCTAGAAAAAAGTGTAACAGGTTATAACGAGACAAAATTTTGATGCAATGCATCAAAGTAGGCCGCAAATTATTTGGTTATCATCAATGAATATTTTTTTTTTTGCAAACAATGCCTATCTAGATTTTAAAGATTTTAACAACAATAATGGCCCTACTTTAGCATTCACACCCGGCTTAAATACACTAAAGAGTACTTTATTTCAACATAGGCACAATGAATTACACATGATTGTAAAGTGATTGCCTTTTTTAGCTTGTCTGTTTTCTAAGAAAACTTGATGTATGGAGATCATTTTTGCGGCGTTGGCATTGTTGTTGTTGACCTGTTGTTATTGAAGATATCTTCATAAAATTTAACATGTATGTTCACTATCTCAAGAGCTATCCAGACAATCAAGGGGGACAACTCTGAAAAGGGTTTTTTGTAAGTGTCCCTTTTTCCACTCAGCTTTTTTGTATTATCCAGCACCTGCAGCCAAGCACAGCCAAGGGTTGCACCCATAGGCGGTGCTCTTGTTAGAATAATATATTCACTCAACCTTTATGCTGATGTATGCGGAGTTATCCGAAGAAATGAGCATAAAGAAAGAAAATACAGACTCAAAATAACAGCACAATCAATCCTGAAATCAGAACACGAGGCCCTGAAAGATTCAAGTTATCATTCAATAGCTGTCATTCAAACTAGTACTAAGACTGCACCTATTTGAAGTGAAAGGACCTACTTCGGTTAGCCCAAAATAGTTTGGTTAGAAAAAGTGATATGCTCCTTTTGTTGTTTGAAATTATGTTATGCTAAGTGCCAAACAACTGCTACATATCACACTCAGGATTAGATTATTTAAGGTAGAAACATTAGTTCAGAGCTTTGATATAAGTCATCACACACTTTTGTACCAAAAGGTTTTCGAGTGTAATTGTGCACAATGAAGTATTGTGGGTTTTTTTAAACCGCAAAAATGTCATTTTTACTATATGTTTAACAAGACCAAAACAGACAGTAGTGTAACCATAGATGTATCTCCTGTGAGAATCACTTTGATGTAAAAAAAAATGCAGAAAAGAGGGGGAAAGAGAGTAAACTAGGTCAAACATGTCTGAGTGATCAGTCATTTTAATGAAATGTGCAATATTTATAAAATCAAGTTCATAACCAAAAACCCTGATTTTATTGCTCAATAATTTTCATTACAAAACAGTTTTTGAAAAACTGTTGTTTGATCCAGGCTGAATTATACAGTTTTCTATGTTTTGAATAAAAACATTGGACAGGTTTTATAATAATGTATCCCTAATCCCCCATGGTCATATTCAAAACACTTTCATACTGGTAGGCCGCTTCTGCAGCCTACCAATCATACCACGAGGGTTCAGTGCAAGGCTGTACAGTAAGTGTATTAATTACTGTATATACACTGAGTACAGTCTTGCACTGAACCCTCAAAATTTAGTCTGTCCATATTTCTTCTTACAATCAGTGTACCATCCTTTAGAAAGAAAATCCTGTTTCGGTAAAAAGTCACCTTAAGTTTTAAGAAAAGAGAGAATCTATTTTCTCAAATGAGGGGTTCATTTCCTCTGAAAAATCTTAAAAATGATTGTTATAGAAAATCAACCTCAAATGAAAGGGGGAAGAAGCAAAAAAACATCCATTTGATGGATTTTGCATAAGAACTTCAAGTATACTAAAATAAAAGCTCCAATTCCTGTCCTGCACTCAGTTTGACAAAACTGCCTAAACTGTTTGCATATTATACACCGCATTGCACATGCACTTGACTGCCAAACTCTAATAATCAGCATATAGTTTGCATGTTTTGTCATCCTAAACACAGGCCTGGTTTTGTATTAGCTTCTGGGCCTATCGTTTATAAGGAGAAATATGGCCTATCTATATTGGCATAAAATGAATGTTTAAAATTCACTACATTGATTCATTACACTCAACTGATGGATAATGATAACTGGCATCATTAGGATAAATTGTAATGCTATAAGCTTATCGGTTCTCTACAATTAACAGTTAATATAAACAATGGTTGGTTCTAGGCTACACATCCATTACATTAATATTTACATTAACTGTAATCAGGATTTTCAATATTTCTGTGGAAATTTCATAGAAAACTCCATGGAAATAAATTAATGGATAGACTCTAAATTTTCAGGTTTATTCATAGAAATTGATGATCATTTATGTCAGAAAAAGCTGTTGCAAAGAGTGTTAGCCAATGTAAGGTCAATCAAGCGATTGTATAAGTTGCATTTAAGCATAGGTGTGGAAATTCATATTTTCTCCCTTTGTCTTTGGAAAGTGTGATTATCTACTAGTCCATGGCTAAAATAAAGTTGTCCACAAAATATAGAATAGAAAGATATGAGAAAACATTGTTTTTAAAGAAGAAAAGGCTGGAACCAAGCATTTTCTTCATTACAAACAGTGTTTTAGTGTTTTTTTGATCTTGGTACAAACTATAAGCTTATTAACCTCTTTGTCCTTTTCAGTACCATTCCAAGATTTGTCCTAGAATTAGCTTGTCCACAGACAAGTGGCCATGTAAATTTTGTCTGCAGGTAGAAAAACCAATGTCAGACAAGTCGGGCATGGGAATTCTAAACCCTGATATAGGGACAGCTATTGCTTTTTTAACCCTTTGCTGTTTAATCCCTGCTTTTTACATGCTTCTGACAAGCAATTTCTTCTTTTTCTACACTATTTTCTACCCTACTGAATGGTTATTTTTCAAATTAAATGCACTTTAAATTTTCGTCTGCAAAACCTTTGAATTTGGACAGGTCAAAATTTTGTAAAACAGGAAAGGGTTTACCCTATTCACTGCATATTCCTGCTTCACATGAAGCTTTGGTAGACTGTATTGACTAAGATCAGCCTGCACAGAGGTGCTGCATCAGATCTGCATACACTGCTAAATTCTTCCTACTTGATAATTGTACAAAAAACTTTAGATGGTGGTACAAACGTTGAAATGTACCAAATTGGCAATTGATTGTTTGAAACAAAATTTAAATTTCACTGAATAATAGTTAAAACAATACTACAAAAGCCTTAATTTCTTAACCCTTGTCTTGCCGAACCTGGAATATTCTTTCTTTGGCAGGAGCTATAGACAAACATCAGCCTGCACATATGTGCAGTCTGATGTTGGTCTTCACCACCTGTTTCTAACTTTCAAACCAGAATTGTCAATAGATTTACTTATTCAAATAAAAATTGACCTACAGTTGGAACTTTCAGTGCTTTTTGCCCTTTGATTTTGATGCACATTTAGCCAAAATTTATTCAACATTATAAGGGTTAAGCTGGAAACACTTTGATACTTATTGCATAAAACCTTAAGTGATTGGACTGATGTCTGAAAAAACTAGCTCAAGATAGTGTTTTTTGGTTATCTGTTGTCCATCCATCTGCTGTCAATTGTCCATACAAATTCTTTCTTTCTTCTTCTCTTTTACTAGAAAAGTGAAAAAGCCCATAGGACCTTTTAAGTTGTACCTTGTCTGGGATGTAACATTACTTCCATCAAAAATCTGGATCTAAAAGTTAAAAAACATTATAGAATTCTTGTGTCAAACCTGATGGTCTCTGCATATTCTGCATATGACATTGTGTGATAATCTTCAAATGAATATAAGTCAATCTTGCTTGAGTGACCATATCTATTCAGGGGCCATTTTCATCAATCACGGTTTTCATTAAGCGACTGTTTTCAAAATCCCCTTCTTTAAATAAAAAGTAGGTATTGCTGGTCTAAAAATCATTGAACAT